>CALNXK010000001.1:2477500-2620000 GCA_942486035.1 Porites lobata | reverse complement strand
AAAGCCCCAAACATCAAAGTTGAAAACAACGGTGCCGTAGTTTTATATGTTGGAAGCTCCCTGACCGTGAACAATCCTTTGTTTTTTGTTCACAAGTTGTGACTGAATAAATCAATGCGATGTTTCTGTTGGTCAGGGGCACCCAATGGATCTGTTCCTCAAAATATCTGTTCTTCATGCAAATTTTTGCTGGCTGGGAGATGTGGAAGAAATAATAGTCCTTGGAAGGAAAGTGTTGCTGGGAAAAAGATAATTCAGGGTGTCAGAGGGGATTTGAACTCTAGAATAGCTGCTACGAGTTACTTGTATGGGTTGCTTACCACTCAAGATCTGAATTGTGCCCTCCCAGTAAGTCAGGTTGCAGGTTGTAAGGTTGCTGGCTAGGAACTCTTCCATCAGTCTTGCTGGGAGTGAGGAACAGATAATTTTTTTCCAGGAATCTCCCAAAATGCTTAAAATAGTCTCAGAAAACTTTATTCACGCTTTGTTGTTGTTTTTAGGTCTTTTTCTCAACATTTCCCGTTGGGTGCCCCTGGTCAGTAAGTTCAAAATGATAGGAATGTTACTTGAACACTGATTGAACGTTGGGCACGGTAAGGTCCACAAAAGCTAACAAAAACATATAACAAAAGAGTCTAAAGCGTTTTCATAACCATTTCACTTTAATAACTATGCACAACATCGCTGAAATCCTTACCAGTGGTACCTAAGCGCTCTCTATTGTAGCCCGGTCTAGCCCATCAAGCCTTATCTTAGCTACCCACAAGTCATATCAGTTTTCAGAATACATACAATGTCCTTGCCTAGTCCCTAGGCCTCATTTTTCCTCGCGGCCAAAGCGTTTCAGGTCACGTGGTCCATGCGAAAATGTTTCCCGCCCGTTCGCCTCGGATACGTCACCGAAACGAATTGGCCGAGAGGGACTGGGAAAACGCCGTAAAGGGACTTGGCAAACAATGTCCTACAAAAGAGCTACTGAAGAAGTTCCACTGAATTTAATGATCATAACAACGAACGTTCATCTAAAAACTCAAAAGCACGGCTGAGTTCTAGAAGTATACGTATATTCCTTTTCTCTATAATTTTGACCATGTTTAATTGGCCTTGAAAATGAAATCGAAAGCGATGAAGCAATTTGTGTTTAATATGTTGAACTCCCCTAATTGGTTTGTTATTTTATCATCTCTTGATCATTGAACCACTACGACCGAAAAGTTACATTTTCAAGCTTTTCGTTTTCTTCTCTGATAAGTGCAATCAGATATTCCGTTCTCGGTAGCCGGCTGTTTCTACCTCCCACCTAATGTGTAGGGTGCCCCCGAAAGGACTTCACAGCGGAACGGCGGGGTATCCCTCATGTTTTTTATCCGCGGGTTTCTCTCTGTTATCGGTGACAACAATCTTAAAGTGTTAACGGGGTATTAAGAATTAGTGGTTTTCCTAAAAAGGCATATTATATCAAGCAAAATCCTTCTTGAAAAGGTCCGAATATGGAGGCCTGAATAGCGCTTGACCACTCAACACTCTCCTCCCCCTCCCCCCTCCAATTCCAGTGTGTGTCTGAAGAACTGTAAAAACTGGATCTACAAACTTAATTCGTAATTTCATAACTTTTGGGTACCCAGATCTCACTGGAGTCGTTCAGTAGGTTTCGAAACAAGAGGCTTTAAGATAAGACCAGACGGAATTCGAAGAAATAACTCTCAGTTACAATTTGACTAGAAGTGTCCCTAAACATCACTACCACCCCAGCCCCCTTGCTCCTCAGTAAGTCGTCTTTCTCCACCCAGCTCCTATGTTTATTGAGGACACAGCGTGACTGGAGACATGGGCTAGTTTTTTGTTTAATTAGTAAACATAAGGTTTTATATGACTTCAGTTAATTTGTTCTATCAAATCTCGTTATCACTAACGCCCCAGTATTAATGAAGTATTTTAATCTTCTTTCAATTATTTTTTGTCATGTTAAAAAGGAAACTGGAAAAAATAAAAATACTGAATTAAAAAAGAGATGCAATAGTAATTAACAATTAACAGCTTCTTTACTAAAGTACGAAGAAGAGGCTTTAAGTCCAGTATGAAATGCAAATTTTGCAAAATTGACCTTCACTAATAAGAGCATGAAGAACGGTATTACCCTTGGGATGTTTGAAATCATTTGAAACATTTGACCTTAAAGTTGCGCGTTAGTTTCTTTCTATGGATGGTGCATTTGTTTTGGCTTCAAACAAAAAAATGTTTTTATTACACTTTATTCATTAGGACAAAGCATGACAAATGAGCATTCCGTGGTTTCATCGCTCATTTCCTACGTAATTCGGTAATAAGTTCGGTGTATGAAGTCACGCATGGCTCATTTATTACATGACTTTCGATAATTACTTTTGATCTACTAATATTCCGTATTACTCACGACATCCCAACGAATAAGCACGTCTTTTGTGCAAAAATGGATCAAGAAAGAAATCGTCGATTTTCTACAGGCCAAATGAAGATAGCAGCGAAGAGAAGCTTAATACGCGTCCCAGGATTTGGCATTTCTTCTGACCACAACTATGAGTCAACGGTCGTGAGCCAATTCCGTTCACAAGAATGTCCCGTGGCCAGGGTCACAAAAAGTGACGTACAAGTCGAGTACGTTCCTGAAGACTTGAACGTACCTGTTAATTCAGCCAGCGCTTTAAACTTAAAGTCATCGCCAATGAAATCGTTGACAAAACGACATATACCAATCAAAGATTTCGCCAAAGGGTCACGGATCAATGGGAGAACATTGAGTAGAGATATTGAAGCCGGCAACGCGGAAAGGCGTCGACTTACTCACGAAAAAGACGCTAAAGAGCAGCGCTTTTTGAACGAAAAATTTCCGATATCCAGCAGACGAATGTCTTGCCCTGATGGCTCTTTTAAAGAACGATTTGGAGCTTTCTCAAGAACTAGCACGGCGAAAGGGATGGCGAGATCCAAGCGGAAATTACACCTCACGGTGCGAATGAAAAACTACTTCGATGCTGAAGCCGACGAATCACGCGATTCTTTGCCAAAAATTAACGAATCACTGGGAAGATCTAATACTGATGAAAATCAATTGCTTTTACTAGTTGGAAAAAATTTTGAAAAGAAAACACAGAAATCGCCGTCGCCAAGAGCGTTTGACATAGAAAAATCTACGGATGGAATTCACCTTGGATTTCTCGAGTCTAAACTATCAAGTGTTATCCCATCGCCAACTTCGGAATCAGAGGGTACTGATAATCAAGGACAGAAAAAAACATTGAATGATAAAAGCAAGATCATCGAAATCACTTTCGACAACAAACAACATGATATTGCTCCTTCAAAATTTATTAATTTATCAACCCGAAATAATGCCAAATCGTCAGGAAAAATAAAACAAAGTATGGATATTGACCTTGTACGTCTGAGCGTGGGTCAAGCGGAAATGACAAGAGGACCTGAGTCACGAAGGCAGATAACACAAAGAAAAGGAAGGGCAAGTCCACGGCGAAGAAGAGTCAACTTCACACCAAATAGCACGAACGGTGAAGCTTCTCAGGAAACGCTTTTAACTACAACCTCGGAGCAAGATATAGATCGCAAGGTCCAGGCTTTCTTAAGAAGCCAGCAGCCAATGGCGAGCCCAGAGACATTAAAGGTGAAAGTTTCTAAGAAGTCTAACTCATTTCTGCCGAATTACACTCTGCAAGAGAGGCGGTACACGCCCCGAGTTTGTATTAACACTGATACGTGTCCATCAACTTCAAATCTCATCAATCAAGACCGTTCATGGTACTATCAAGACAGAACAGGCAAATGTCGGTATTTAAGGGTGCCTGAGTCACCGATTCCACCTGTAGAATGGATTTTCCAACACGAAGATGAATAATAAGAGGACGCGTTTAATGTGTATATCTGTGGCTCCTTAGGGTACCTGCTACAGGGTCTGGGTCCGTCTGTGAATGCCCATACAGTATTCAAACAATTCTTTTGAATTTTTACTTAATAGTTAGCAATAACATGAAGTAAGTTTCTCCAAATAAAAAGTGTGAATGTTTTCACATGTCACGATACCATTCCCGTAACCTCGTACGGCCCATGTACGGTACACGTTTTAGCTACCCAAAAGTAGCGATAGGAAAAGGCTGTTAATCCGAAGGGTGTTTGCTTTCGAAACTCTTCGGTATGGTGAAGTGATATCAATGAACCATAATTCCCCAATACACAACGTAAAGATTGCCTTCTTTGTTCCAGGAGAGCAGTCGATGCATAAACTGCCGAGCTTGTTCCAAAGTTATAATTTCATTAAGAGAGAAAGTTGTTACTCGAGTTTCTCGCACAAGGAGAACATCAGACTGAAAGCGGAGTTTATGAATTAATTTTGTGTTGTACTCGACAACATACTTTACTTTAGCCAATCAGAATGTATGTAAAACATTCTTCGCTGATTTAAATTCAGTACTAATCCGAAGTATTCCGGCTAGCAGGGTATTGTCATGATACACCTCAGCATAATAATCTATTTATTAAGCCAGTTCCATGAAAACGTTTCCAGCTGGCGAAACGTTTTTGGACTGATTATTTTAATCTATAAAACGTATTATTACTATCATTGTTATTTGCATTTTTTCAATGGTTTAGAGAGAAAATAAACGACTATTTCCAAGGACCTATTTAGTTTTTCGAACTTGAACTATTATAATACTTTGAGAGACTTAATCTGCGTTTCTTGCCTCTTGTCGTTGGTTCAGTTCTTCCATTTTTTTCTTACTGACATAAAATTCCCTATGTCAATCGCACTCCTAATGAAATTAGAGCAGTCTATATTTAGTCATATGAAGGAATCAAAGCCACCCCGTACAATCGACCATGACAAGACGTGGCAATATTACCTCTGCGAATATTTACGTCAGCAGACGAGCAAATCTTACCACTATATCACCGTTTGTAAACAAAATCCTTGTCATTAGCACTGTTTGTGCATGAGACTTCTTTACAGTTCTGTTGCATTGGGAACTCCATCAGTTATCATCCTAGACGGACTTCACATGAGATCAGTTTACAAAAGTCCATTTTCGAGTTCGCTATGACCGCTGAATTAAAGAAGTGAAGACGCATTTTTTACAGCCTTAGCCTCAATCTGAAGTAATATATTCACAAATTTCAACGAGAAAAAGACCTCTTTATTACTCTGTCTATTGTGTATATTCAAATTTCAAACACTTGCTTGTCAGAATTTCTGAATATTTTACTTTACGTCGAGGCTAACCCTGCATGAATGTGTCGTTAATGTTTATATTCAGCGGCAATTTTTAATTCGAAACTGGACTATTCCAAAATGAGGTTTGGTGGTGAATCGTAATTATGCATCATAAGCAGCCTAGTCCCTAGGCGTTCTCTCTTGCCCCGTTGTCCGCTCGAAGTCTGGGAAAGAACGGGCGAGTATCTCCCGGTGACGACACAGCTCACGGTAGAGTCCAGGATTGACCGCGCCGAGAACGCCTAGGGACTAGGCTGCATCATAAGGACTTGTTCCAATTCTGTGTCGTTGCTGTTCACACGATAATACATCGGCACGTAAAGCATTCAGCATAGTGTGAACGTGGCCTCAGGCTTGAGTCTGTAGATTCTTAACCTAACTTGCCGGTTTTTACTATTAGTAAAACTGTCTATTTCAATTGAACGAACGTTACGGAGCAATAACTTTCTCTGCTGCTGTTTACCATGCTATGCAAGCCAGTTGTCGTTCCAATTTTGACGCTTGAATGATAGATATCAATATCGTACGTTGAACTTTTTCAACACTTTCACCACCTCATCTTGATCTTTCCATTTCTCTCCAACCACGTCCCAGATGTCTCCATGGTCATGTGATTTTTGCCGTTTCTTGATTCTTGCATCCGCTGTTCTGCACCTTCGATGGACTCGTGAGCTTGCACCTCAATATTCCAAGAAAAAAAAACATTTGTTAGTATTCGGAGGAAAAAATGTTACAAGTCAAAGAGTAACAAGAAACAGGGGCACCCATTCCTGATACGTTAGAAGTGTCTCAAATAGTTGCTTGATTTAGTTCTGCCTTCAAAATTTAAAGTATTAACTCTTTGGATGTCTTCGGGGAACTTCGGTCGTCTCCAAAGTTTAAGGTGACTTTTTTGTTTCATCCGAAACTGTTAGCTACCCTTAAGGGTCCGGCCGAAAGTTAGTGGACAGGGGATAGCTGTACTTTTGTGAAAATGTATGAGACGTTTTGTCTCTTGCCGAAAATTTCAGGAGATCTTTTTTATCAATAATCGCACTATCTTGGAAATAAAGAGTGAAAACACAACCTCCGAAAATTGTAGGTGAGTTGAATAGATTCTTGGAATATCTTAGACTAGACGAATGGAAAGGTTAGCCAGAAATTTTAGCCTTTCTCGAGCGTTAGAAATTTCTAGGCATTTCGACACCTGCAAGAAACACAGTAAGTCAATAGAGACCTGTAGATTCCAGGACGAGGACGGTTATGAGGACGACATTTAACTTTTTTTTTCACATGTTGTCAAAAAATAGACACGCGGGAAAACTTCATTGCACTTTTTTCACAAGATAAGTTATTGAAGGAGGTTACGCCCCCTTCTGATCGAAAAAATGACTGATAAAACTTCTAACATTTAATGTAATATGTCAGAAACTTAAGGGCGAGCGCGTCATCACGGGTTCAAAACACCGAAAAAAAAAAATGAAAGCAAGAGGCCGTAAAAAATAAATAAAACATCTCATTAAAATGCAAGCGTTTGATCTCAGATGAAAAACAAGTTTTATCTCACATGAAAACATGGCGTATCATTAGGTATCAAGATTCATCCACCTGAACCTAAATGGTCGTCATTTATTGGCTTTTGACGGCATGAATAATTAATGAGTTTGAGAAAATTTGTTTCCGCCGCTTCGACACTGGTACTTTTGAATGTAGTAGTTGAATGACGACGGCTATCAGACGTTTTCCCGCCAAAATGACGCCGGTTCACACGCGCACTACTTAGATTTAAGAAAATCTTGTCCTCGTCGTCGTATCTAAAGGTCTCTAATCTTTCGAATGGTTACGAATAAACGTTAAACTAACCTCGTCTGAATGCGGACATTGTAAGGGCAGCTTCCTCCTTCACCATGCCTTCTTTATATTGATGTAAAGCCATTATCAGATTCATTCCACCATGAGCAAGAAAAAGTTGTTTAAAAGAAACGTCATTTCCAACCAGGATTCTGATAACCACAATTCCTAGCGCTTGTAGTCTCTCGTTATCTTCGTGTCCCCGGATGTAGTCGATCACTTCAGCGAAACATCCCAGCTTGATGATTTTAAGACGCGTGTCGTGCTAAACGTAAGAGATGTATAAAGAGATGTATGTTGATATATTTAAAGGGGCAGTATACCAGGATATTTGCTATCAATTGAATTCTAAACAAAATGGTCCAGTTTTGTTATGTATGACTATATTAAGGCGTTCGAACTGTTTCCTGTCGTCTGTTACAACGGATGGCAAGGATGGATATGGATTGAAACTTGAAAGGATTGGTCCAGGACCAACTTAAGATTCAAGGCTATGCCTGCACCCAAAAAATTATTATGCTTACTGCTCTCTGATGAAATTTGTTTGCTATTTTTTTCATAACTCTACAGGAGCTGCATTTTGTGTATGGGTAAATACACTAAGTAATTACTTCAGCACGGAATTGACCTAAAACAGCGATATCCTCGTGACATAACCCCCCTCCAGATATTTTGTAGCTTTGCGCATTACTTAAACTAGACATAATACCACACAACAAATAATGCTTTTGTCATAGAAGTTGATTAATCCTATTGACTGTCGCTGAAGCTAATGTTTCGCGTGCTAAACATTGGTCAACTAGCTAGCCCTCAAGAAATCAACCAACGTTGTTCTGCGATTAATAGTATACGTGTTATCACCTCTCCATTCATAACAGCTTCTCGTAAGACCATCAGAGTCGTCATCCCTAAAGTGGGTGGTACAGGAGGTCCTAGCGAATCCAATAAGTAGCCCCCGCAGTGTTGAATGACGTGTCGAACACACGTGACTGCAAGATACTTTGATTTGTTCATGCCGATGCGAGCTGGCGTGGCGGCGTTTGAAGACCGCTGGCTAAGATTGCTACTGCGAGATATTAGTGCTGGAGCTGGCTTTGACGACCAGGCTTCCCGCGGTGCATGGTTCCCGAGAGGACCTGGTCCAGATGAGGCGTATTTATTATGTTGAAGATACCGTATGGTTTTCAAAGCGTTACTCTGATGAGAAATAGAAAGGTTAATGTTACAAACGAGGAGAGAAAATGACTAAGGGGGCGACCATTTGACTTTTGAAAGGGGGGGGGAGGGGTGTTTGGGTGATTCAAATGGTCGGCCCCTAATACTCAATTTTATTTTCAGGATTTCAGTTGAGCATTAACCGAAGGATTGAAGTCACAAATAGAGCCTGGAGCCTTTAATGGAGCCTAAAAGGCAACAGAATAGTAAGAGCATATCAAACCTCTGGGTTGGGTTATACTTAGACTCCAAAACAGTCCGTATTTTTGCGTATTCAAGTACGCGCGAGCAGTCAAACAAAAGGTCTGGAGTGAAGCTGAAAACGGAGAGCGAGACTGGGGTACGGGCGTGTGATGCTCGCGCTCTTCGCGCGTGTGAGATTCTTAAGTTACGCTTATCCGATTTTGAGAAAAGAAAAGACTGTTTTGCAGTGTAGGTTATTCTCAGGGCTGCTCTCACCACTTCCCTCGTATAATTGGTAAATTTAGGGATCAACTTAAAAATCAGAATTTACCTGTATGTCATAAATGCCGCACATTATCCACGGTGCTAAGCAGTAAATGATTTTAGCATCAAGCAAGCTTTGTTTTACGTAGTGAGCTGTTTCAAGGGAATCCTGGGCACCAGCAACCTGAGCCGAGGGCGTTGACATGTCAGTAGCCGAGGAGGGCTTGGACGGATTTGATGACGTGGAAGTATCTACACTGGCTTGAGACAAACTTCTTGATAACGATCTGTAAAAAAGCAGAGTAAGTGAAGCCACTACAAAGGAAGGGATGTTTTAGTTTTGCTTGCAAATTAATCTGCTTTTTAACTATTCATTTTGCCACCTGTTCGAGTCTAGCCATTTCGTTCCTAACAGGAGTTAATGAACACAAACCTAGCACTCCTACTCCGAATTATCCTACGTCTGTCGCTTCCTTTGGTCAACCTTAAGGCGTTCTTCACTAACACTGCAGACTTGTGAAACGAAATGTGTCTTTTGATATCCTTAGACCGTGAACTTTCCAACACTTTCATGTCCTCTAAACAAGGATCAAACTGTGGTGCAGTTGTTTGAGCAAACAAACTCAACAGCTGTACTGCGGCCTTGACAAAGTCGACTTCGGTCGATTCAAATCCAAAATCCGCGTACTTCTTCGTAGAATCCACATGTGTTCTTTTATTTGCAGCCTCAAATATTAAGTCTGTACGCGCATGTTTCAGCGTTGTGGAGATTTCCTTCGGGGGTAGAGTGGTTGGGTCAATGTTGTGGAACAGAGGAGGGTTCACTTTTAAAAGTTTGTTGCTAAGAAACTCCAGCTCGCGGAGAAATGCAAGTCCACCATTCTGAATCATGACCGCAACATGGTTTAACCTCCTGCAGGGAAAGACAATAGAAATTCTAAAACATAGTATCAACTGGACGTTGCGTAATTTATTTGTCAAACTACTTTCAAGCAGTTTGAAGTATTGAAATACTTTATAAAACAAAAGAAAGGTAATCACTCCTTTCCCTCTTCCAGATTATCAGTCGGGACAAGCCAACAAAAAAAACGCGGGAAAAGGAAGCAGAGGGGACGCCCTCCTTCTCACCAGTCCTTGCCCGTTTTTTTTTTCTTACGCCCACTTCTCCTACTAGGTGCGGGGTCTGGGACAGGCTGATCTATACTTTGAAGGTAGTTTGATAATCGGACCTACTAGTTATTGCGATGCTTTGATATTCTTCCAGTTTTGTTTTTTTAAGACAAACTTTAAAAGTATTTTTGTAACCCATTCTCAGTGTCTGGATATCAGATGAAACACTGCGTCTTGTCTTTTTATAGAGACAAAATCGGTGTTCCATACTACTCCGTATACGTTACAGGTCAAAGTTAAATTCAGGTTAAAATTTTTTAACCTAGGTTCTCTATTTCCTTTGTCTCCTAGGCCTAATTCATACATAATTAGGGCTAGAAGACAAAGGTGATAGTGTATCATCTTAGGTTAAAGAATTTTAGCCTGAATTTAATTTTGACTTGTAACATGTACCTTAATTCACCGACTGATACACGTTTTAAGGGACCAGTCATAATTTAAGTTAGGGGGGGGGGGTTGGAGGAGAACTTGTTTTTTATCCCAAATTATTTCCAGACCCCTACTCAATAGCACCCATGTTTTTTAGGTACCCCCCCTTCAATCATGTTAAACGATTTAAGGGCCCCCCCTTTCTTACATATTAAAGAGAGCAGTTGCTAAGAAAAGTGGAAAAGAAAGGCAAGCAGGTATTCTTCCTGAAAAATCCTTGAAATGGCTTACCCTCTCCTGAAAAGTCTAATATGTTGGTTTTTTATCTCTTGACGGCTGCTTTCGTTGCTAAACCCCAACTTTCGGGAATTACTCACGTAGGCTTAAAGACGGGGAAACTTATAGGCTAGCAATAGACTAGACAAGGACGTATTCTGATTTTCGGCTGCCGAGCCAGTATACAACCTACCTGTCTTCAACAGAAAGCTCCTCCATGCTTTCACCGAGCAGTATCAGATTTGACATCACAGCGAGAGCATTTGTTAACACACGTAGACTACTTAAATATGTTTCCTTTTTACTAAAATTATTAGACCGTTTCAGCCTTGTCGACTTCAGATGAAATGAAGAACTAGGTGTCATAAATTGTCTCTCGGAACCACTTCTCCCCAGAGAATCACCTTGAAAAACAAGTGTAAGCACTGAAGTCAATTCAGAGGTGACTTTATTGGGTTTTAGTGTAAGCTGTTTGTCCAACTCTGTATCAACATCGCCGGAGGTTCGTGACGACTTCTTTAGAGGTGGAGAAGAGAAATTCCCTGCACTGTTAGAATAGCAACTTGCTTCTTGTTCCAAGTTTGCTTTTCCAGTGGCTACTTGGCTTAAAGCCGAAAAAGCGGATGTTCTGTCAGGGTTTGTGGATATATTCTTGAGGGCTGTGCTTGCTTGTTCTCTGAGGTGTCTGTTTAAAAAAGAGATTATCTTTAGAATATGTGAAGTTAATTTAATTTTGCACTCTTACAGTACAGCCTTATTATGAAATTTACCAAGTGCTTAGTTTCAAGACAGTTAAATGATTTCAGGAAAACGTTCCCTGGGTTTGAACTGAACCCAAAACGAGAAAGGTTCATGAGTGCAAATCAAGCGCTTGCCCTGGATTTTAACTCTGTGACTTCCACGTCTAACTTGTGCAAATTTTGACCTTTCTAGCGTCCGTGCAACGGACATCATACGAAAAGGACTTTCGGATAGATGAATGACAAAGTCAAGAAAACATCGCTTACATAATTCAGACCAAGGCTAAGCATTTTTCCCATTTGCTTTCTTACCTACACTGTGAACACGTGACTGCCCACATCAAGTGTTCAGTAGCATTATGGGATATAAGTGACGTAAGACCAGTTTTGTAATAAGCCAAAGTCGCTACGAAACGAGCACATTGCTGTTGTTGAGGACTGCAAGATACAAAGAAGAAAATCAGAGGCATTAATACATGAAGTAATTTGTACTGATTCACTGTATGCGTATTCCGCAGTCACACACGAGTCTTGACCATTCGGGAATTGCGTTTTACCAAACACAGTAACTCAACGTAATCAAAGACCTACCATGGGCTATATTGCAATAGATCCAAGACGTTTCCAATGACAGCATCGTGCTTTGAAAGAAACATCTCAACAGTAGAGGAGTCGTTGGATATCAAATTAGTCAGCGCCTGAGTAACCAAGCCCTGTAAAGAACGAGGTTTCATCAGATCACGTTAATAGCTAGCCTCCCACGTAGACGTTCTTAGGGCTTCGTCACGCGTTCCTGCGGGCCCATGCTCGTTAGGAAGGATTAGTCACTCAAACTATTTTTCCATTTCTGATTGGCTAAAAGCACACGCATAACTCATCATAAAGAGCTACTGTTGACCAAATTTGAAAAGAATTTTGTCATATTGAACCGATGACGTCAAAAGTGCAGCCCAAGGTGCAGATTATTGAACCGTTAATCGAGAAAACCTGGGGACGAGGTTAAGTTGTTTTTGTACTGAGAACAAAATGGCTGAACAGTCGGCGAAACATTTTACTCGTTTCACGGCGAAATATTGTCTAACATCATAGCAAGAACAGCAAGAAGACACCTCGACGGACGACATTAGTTATTCGGAGTAAATTTGCAGACTTGAACAGACCTTTATCTCCTAAAATTGCCGATAAAGATGCGCTATCGATATGAACTTAACATCGACTGAGGTAAGCACGTTTTAGCATGTTTTGAACTTGGAACTATTTTGAATGAATAATAAAACAATTATTGCATTCGGCTTTCGTAGGATATGAAGAATTCTGCAGATCTCGGAAGGTGTTATCCACCGTAGCCTTCGGCCTCGGTGGATAACACCCTCCCCGATCTGCAGAATTCTTCATATCCTACTCAGCCTCATTCAATAATTGCTGATTATGTCACGCTCTGTGTCCCTGCACCACCCTCACCCCCTGTAATTAAGGTCCTGTAAGGGAATCCTAGACAGTCTTGGATTCTGGATTCCAGGCCGTGGTTTATTGGATCCGGTTTGTTTATCAGTGGAACTTGGGTTCCGGATTCCTCGAGCTATATTCCGGATTCCAAAGACAAAAATTCCGGATTCCCTTACATAAATATAACCACCCACACACGACGTCTACAGCAGTCTACTACTGCGCGCTTTCGCTCAAGCTCGTATAAAGGCTAGCAGTTTCACTAGACCCTTTTTAGTTTGATTGTTTTTTCCGTGCAAACGGTAAACGATCCGTCTACCTATGGCCCTCGATCCGTCTACCTATGGCCTACAGAGACGACCCCATAAGCTTCATGATCGTGCATAAATAAATCTATATCTATATACCTACAGTTCGCGATGCGAACTTGACTATCGATCGGAACGCCCGCACCCACCTGAATGTCCGTATCACCAATGTATTTTCCTTGAGGGTTCTAGATAAGAGAAAAAAGAAAGTCAAGAAAGAAGGCAATAAGCCGAATGAGATGAGTCAGTTATGATTGACAAAAACCCAAACTTTTAATTACAAGTCTGACTGATCCTCAAGTAGCAGTGGCTAATCAAAGCGGATCAGTCGTTATCGAGGTCATACTACATACTCAACACGTATTGCTCATTAACTTGCCCCGATACAGAGCTCTGTGACGTAATTCAAATGAAGACCAAGATTGTAGTTATCATTTTACCCCGGCAAGGGACTCTACTTGGTTTCAAACAACAGGGCAAAACAAAAGTAGATGTTAGCCTTGGATTAGGCTCCGCAGTGGGGAAAAAAGGAAAAATCGCAGTAAAACGGCAAAAAAAGCGAGAGAAGCGAACCGATCGCTCATCGTTTTTTTTTGTTGCCTTTTTCCCCCACTACGGAACCTGGTCCCACGCTAGCAGATACCCACCTTGCAGGTTGTTAACTGCACGACACCATCAAGACCATACTCCAGAAAAACCTGCGCCATTTTTGGATGAGAAGCAAGGTTCTTGATTGCAAGAAGTACCGCGTGTTGTAGAGAAGGTGATGAATTTAGCAGACCAAAGAGTGCTCCAACTCCTGATATGGTCATTGCTTCCAACCAGAGATGTGCGTGTTCAGATTTTTCCACAACCTGCGAAAACATGTTTTTACTGATTCACCCGCTTTTAGCATCAAAGAACAAAAGATTAACGTTCAAGAGTGTTCTGGACGTTCAGATAGAGGAGTGTGAGGCGATTTAAGAGAACTGGAAAAACTTAAGGAGGAAGAGAGGGAGAGAGAGAGAGAGTTCCTTCGCTCTCACTCCAAATCACATCACATCACGTCACATCACGTTTTCACTCCACGTCACTGCTCACATCACCACATCTCCTTATTTTTTTTCCTGTTCACGTCTTTTTGCCCCGTCACCACAATCTGAACGCCTGGAACAGACCAAGCGATCAAAAGCCCGCTTCTCACAGTTGAGTTAAAAAAAAATAATAAACAAACCGCCATGCCTTATTCGGCGATTCAAAGCTCGAGGCAAGAAAGTAACCCAGGCGTAACAATTCCGCCAGCTACGCAGGCTAGATTGTCACATGCTTACTAGTTTGCGTCGAAAAATAGAAAAGTGGTAAACAGTCTAAATTTCAATTAGAATCAGAATATTAAAAGCTATACAGCCAGCTAACCTTGCTAAGACAAACCACCGCTTCCTTCTTAATATCATCATCTCTGCCCAACAACATAAGATTTATTAACTCTGCCAGTAATCCATTCTCCAGGAATCTTTTGACATTCACCGTACTGGAACATAGTTGGCCTATCGTCAACAGGATACTCTCCTAATTAAACAAAATTAGGAAAGACAGTTTCAACCAATACCTCCATGATACCCACCATCTTTGCACCCGCTTAACGATTGATGGGATAAATTCCTTGTTATGCGGTTTCTCACGAGGCAAACTGTTGATAAAAGCTGCTAATGCAAGAAACAGCGGGAGAGTTTGTTTATTTCGTCAAAATGAGACAACGAACTTACAGTAGTCAAGCAAAATTTACAGATGGGTTTTTGTCGGGTTTTACATCAAAACTGCTTGCGGGTAAGGATGTGCACGGTCGTAATTGCATCCAAAAAGTCACGGTAATCACCTCCACCCATAATTTGCCGTCATAGTCTTTAAGATTAAAAGTCCTTCATTTTTTTCCCCTGAGAAACTACGTTACACTGCTTTTATGCGATCAGTCCTTAAGGTGATGTTACACGGGGCGATTCGCAACGACGATTTTTAGCGCAACACAGCGTTATAACATTGTTGTTACATTGTTTCGAATGGCTGCAATATGGTTCCAACATTTGAACCCTGTGTTGCGCTAAAGATCGTCGTTGCGAATCGCCCCGTATAACATCACCTTTAGTGAGTACAAAGATTGCGGATATCGTGTGGAAGGTCCACTACACGATAAGACTGCATGGTTTGAGATGTTGGGGACGCTAATGCTACTCATTTTATTGATTATTACGAAGTTGCGCAGGAACCGGTTGGTCAAAAAATCATGTCCCCCAAACAGTCCCATAGTGCAATTCGACACAACACAGACCCAGTCTCTTGCGCAGCCACAAAATGGTTAATGAAGCTTGCATCTCTTTAAGAGCACGCGCAGTGGCCGTGTTCTTGAACATGAGTGCATTTAAACGTTGTCAATGAGTAACTAATTTCTCCTTGCAAGCTAAAATCACGTAAAAGATTGATGATGTGATCTCGCGCATCTTAGATGGGGGCGACTTTCCCCCGTGAGAACATTACAGAAAGAAAACAATCAAAAACCTTTCAAGCGGCGTAGAGATTTACTCTGGAGCTCGTTCAATTAGACACTTGGGGAATATTGAAACAAAAAGAAATGCGCACGCTCTCATCACAAAATCTCGTAGCAGTTCTTACATCTGTGTTATAAATCATTTGTTCTTGTTGTAATGTAATAGTGGAAGATAATATTTTTCCCAGGCCATTGTAGCAACTGTCGTGCTTAGTTTGACAAGGCACCCTATATATTAATCCCTTCAAGCAATTAGCCGATAATAAAGCTATAGTCACCGCTATGATAAGTCCTACCAGCATTATTGTAACAAACAACAACAAATGTGTCGCTAATGGCTTTCTTTACAAATTTACTCATTAAATAATTAACGATTGTAAAGTAGCTAAGCTGTTAACTGAAGTCTTAAAATTCCAGTTATGTGAATTTACACCAAGGGCAGCCATCGTTTTACGCAACACGAAAACACGAAGACTTACCTTAACTTCCCAGTTGTCTGTATCCAGCAACTTTAACACCTAAATGAAAAACAGTTTCATTATAAACTATTTATCACTTATATACCCTGCTAATAGCCATACGTGTGGTACGATCTTTTAACAAAGAAGCCCCGCCTAATACCTATAATAAGGAACTGTTATTTCCAAAACGTTTTATCGATAGCATTACTTTAATGTTGTCGGTACTTGATTGCTTATTTGTTCTCACGAGAAAATCGTCTGTTCACAACACTTTCAATCATTCCGGAACTGTTCGAACAGTGTTGTAGTTAATCAGTTCAGTCTGATATTCTTCGATCCTAGTACTTGACTATGGATTTCCACTGTCGCATAATACTTACCGTGCCCCAGGAAAAAATTACATGACAGTGGAAATCCACCCTACCCTGGTAAACCGTACGTACATGAACCTCTCGCTAACACCTGCCTAAAACCCTCTCTCATTTTACTGTTGCAAGGAAATCCTTTAAAAATCCTGTATTCCTACCTGGGAACTAGTAACAAGGTCAACACAGTCTCTGTTAACGGATCAGAACGATATATGCCCTACTCCTTTTGTGCTCTCTTTAAGACTTGAACTCAGTCAAGGTCGATTATAAAGCCATGTCGCGCTGTCTTTATAACTTAACCATCAATAACTCGAAACTCTTGATATAAACTTGAACAAAAAAACAAACTATACAGAACCGAATGACAAAGTGTCAGATACTGCCATTTGAATGTTCTCTTGGTGAATTTCTCCACTACTGACAGGACTGAAGACTTACTAGATACATGTATAGAGCTGGCGCGAGGATATAAAACCTATGTAGAGGTAACTATCGCATAAACTCAGTGGTTGAAAAAATAGCAATAAAACCACGGCGAAGTCTCTGCAAAGTGGCAAAGTCATGCCTAAAATCAGCCACTTTTATATTACATAAAAAAAATCGTCGGTGTCAGCGATGGCAACCACATTGTATGAAGTCGTACATGAAAAAAAAAGACCACAAAAAGAAATCTTTTTTACTGTAATGACAAGATAGTACTTGTCAGGGATGATGGCCGCCAAAGCGCCGCAGAGACCGTTTTATAACGTACTGTGAAACGAAAATAAATTTGAACATTTGAGAAAATGGGCTAAATTCCAAATGAAAGACAAGAATAGCTGAAAGGTCGATTTTATTCGGGAGATTTTGTGACAAAGTGATCCGTACGGGAAACCGAGAGATTTGTGCCGTGTCCACCGGGAAGCTACCGCCACTCATAATGACGGGGGAGAGCCGACACACTGTACATGACCATACATGACAGGAATGCCGAACCCTTCAGAAAGTCTGGTTTATATATAGTAGGAAGAACTGAAGAAGCACGGAAGGAAAGAAAGCAAACAGTGGTGACACCAATACTAATAGCGGAAATAGGGATAGGGGCGACTACAACTGTAAAGGGGCTGTGTCACGTCCGGCAGTTTTCTGTATTTGTTGTATTATTTACTATATCTTCTCTTCATTTTTTGAGCAGTTAGTTTTACGTTTCACTTTGTTTTCGGCTCCTGGTGACACAGTGTGGGCCGCGCAAATTTTATTTTATTTTCGCGTGATTGAGAGCTATGTTTGATTTCTGCAAAGAGAAGAGAATGAATTGAACTTGACAAAAATACATCTCGGTACTGGCAAAACATTGAGGTTGGTGTTTGCTTGAAGAGATACCTACTGATAAATTCAATGCGTTTCTTACAGATCTTCCCAACGGGAGGTACATGTCCAATTAAGTGACCCACTAAAGCGCTTCTTCACGGTATTTAACGCTGAAAGGATGATTTTTTCTACCAACTGGGAACTGGAGATGATAGTAATAAACAGAAAATTAAGAACAAAAAATAAGTTGGATTTCCATTTCCGATCCGCGTAGGTTGACGGATGCGAAACCGTATTGGTGTGGGAGATTTTTTGTCGGGATTAAAAAGCCGAAGGTTCCTATACGATTGCAGCACGCAGAGGCCCGATCAACTATTTAATAAGACCCCACTTAATATTCAAACCAGATTTCAAGCACAATATACCTACAACAAAGGAAACGTAAAAAAGTCATAATGATAACTAGATTTAATTATAGGCCTTGCTTAGCTAACTGTAATCCTTGACCTGTTCAGACAGATATTGACCAAGGTCTGGCTTGAACAAATATTTAGTCGACTCGACACAATGATGAAATTAAGCGTTAACGCGTTTAAGTCAACAAAATCGTGAAATCAAAAGTTAATAAAGCCAATTGACACTTCATTACCCTCCGATAAATGTCCGAAAACTTAACCAGAACTTGCGATGTAGTCACTTGCACAATGTAGGTTATAAAACCGAAACTGTAGAGACGCACAGTCTCTTGCCTTCAAACTACCCAACTCCAAAACATGATAAGATATAAATTTTGTAAAACTTCGAAGAACAAGCAAAATCTTCCAAACGTGGACGTTAACAGTTTCATGAGTTATTACACTTAAAGATTTAATCGCCGCGAAACAGTCGACTACAGAATCATAGTACTGGTAAATTCTGACTTCACTCCAGCTTACCTTTATTGCTTCGTCGTTAGATAAAATTCTCCTTTCATGAAAACCCCTGGCGATATTGGTAAGGTTCTTTATATTTGTGCGTTTTTCCTTGTAGTTAGTAAAAATGTTCATAAGTTGTGAAAAGTCGATGTCACACTCGGCTTCTTTCTCTTCGTCATTTGAGGACCCGCTGGAATAGCGTTCACATGAGCATAAATAATTTCTCTCAGTAATTTCAGATTTCTTCTTGGGTAGCACGACTTTCACAGCCACAACTTTTTCTTTCTTAGGTTTAAAATGCAGCAAACTTTCTCGCTTTGCTGGAGAGCGAGGCCTCCTCGGTTCTGTTTCGGGCTCCTTCTTGACCGCGATCCGTTTACGCGTTTCGACTTTCAACTCAGGAATTCTGCCTCGAATCTCGGATAATTCGGCTGGGCGCGAAACTCTAAGGCCAACGACTTCTAGATGTTTGAAATCCCAGGGAGAAGTGATGCTAGTCATTTTAGATGAAGGTAAAAGACAAGTCTATTAGCTCATGGCAACAGTAAACTCAAAACAATGCACTGTTTCCTCTAATTGCCGGATAGATTCCTTGCATGACATGACGGAGATGGATATACCGTACTGTTGATAAGCGGGGTCATCATTCTTCATCATCTTTCCCTCTTCATTCTAACTGTCTGACGCAAACACAGTACTTAGCGGGCAATAAGATGTCAAACAAACTTGTAAATAAAAAATGTAATCATTGCTCAATGCCGCGGTAAATGCCTTTAGCGCAACATTTGCATCACAATTGACAAAATTGCTCGCGCAAAATGATTAGCGGTTAATTGACCCCAGGGACTTGGAGGTCGAGGCGTGCTGAAAGAGTGCATCCAAATCCGAAAGAAAGAATGGTAAGTGGGTTCATAGACTGCGAGCAGTCTCTTATTTTTCTTTGCAAAGTTACTGCACGCGAAACCTAAGCACGCGAGCGGCAAAGCCGCGAGAAACGAGGGCGTAAGTCTTTTCTCGTCTGGTCTCAATCTCAATTTTTGAAGCTTTTAACGTATCCAGGGACATACTATGAACAGTGTTTTGCATTTAAAATGTCCAAAATTAGCCTGGGCCAGGAGCCCACTGGGCAGGTTCCTTAAGAACTAGACGGATTTTAAGAGAAAAGGGGGACTGCAAGCAGTCTAGTGGGTTCCCGGGGGGGCACTTGGGTATTTTTTAGGTGGGTATGTGCCGCCCGGGACTCCAAATTGGCACCCCGTTCTAAAAACAAATTCCGCTAAAATTGATACCCCCGTTCTAGAAATGGGCCAATTTTTTATACCCCGTTCTAGAATTCGCCCTAAAACTGATTCCCCGATCTAGAAATGGGCCAATTTTTTATACTCCGTTCTAGCAAGTTTGTTAATTGAAATACACTGTTTTTTTAAAAAGATATTTCTTTATTTGTTCGACTTATACATAAAATAAATGCTTCTTCATAATCAGGTTTTAAGCAGAAGATAAAGCCGTGATCCACAATTTTTTATACCCCGTTCTAGAAAACGCCCCTGAAATGGATACCCCGTTCTAAATCAGGAGCTTCAAAATCACGACCCCGCTGGGCGGCACATACCCGTATAGGTAATGTATGGGAGTACCCCCGGAGTGGGTTCACGCAATGTACCTCTAGGTCGAGCTTTCGTTAAAAAAAACAACAACAACAACAACGCGGGCGCAGGCTTGGAGCCTATGATGGGCTCCTGCTGCAGGCTTTCGCGCACCGTACAGTAAACACCCGCGAATAAAAACCTTGTGGATTAAGAATCTCTTGGCAGAAATTTGCCACCTTCATACCCAAAAATACAAGAAACCTGTTTAGCCGAGTAAGGTCAAGCAGGTTCTTATATGTGGGCTTTAGTTAATTTATGATAAGCAATTTTGAGATTGTAAATTCAAGTATAAGAAGAACATACTCTACCAAACTGTATAAATTTGGTAATCCATTATCTTCTTTCTAAAAATTAAAAACCCAGCCACCTAGCCTAAATTGAGATCTAAATTGCCAGTAAGTACCCCCAAAATCATAGACTACGAGTAGTCTCCCATTTTCAACCTGACCTCCAAAACACAATAGTTGATATTCATTCATACAGAAGTTAATATTTACTTAACTTTTGGGCTAAATTTTCACTTAATAACCGTTGACCGTTAGAATCTGTAAAATTTAATCGTCAACTTTCAAAAATGGAAAAAAAATTGACCGTCAACCGTCAAGGCTACCACCCCAATGAGACACTCTGATAAATAGTGCTAATAATTAATTAATCAAGCCACCGTCATCAATTCATTGTGATAAAAGGAGAAGTATCCTGTTATACTACTATAGATTACGAGCAGTCTCTCTTTTTTCTTGGTCCGTCGAGCAAAACGCCCGAGACACGAAAGCGACCACGCGCGTGACTAAAGGCGCGAGACGGGAGAGGCTCTCCTTTTTCTTCTCGGGCTGCCGCCCTCGTTTCTCGCGTCTCGCGGCTTCGCCGCTCAACGCTCGCGCGCACGTGCACTAAATCTGAAGAAAAAGAAAGACTGCTCGTAGTCTACTACTACTAAGATTAGTAATTCTTATAGTGTTTTTCAATGTAAGAAAGATATGAGCGGTAAAGTAAGTGAGAGGGATAAGTGGTATCGAGTGACCCAGATCAGTCAGCTTCATTGTACAGCACCCACATGACCAAGGGCAGGATACTGGCCACAAAAAGTTAGCCTTCTGGCGAGGGGTATTAGGTGCTTAGGCCATAACCCTAGCCCATAGCCCGTCTTAACGGTGGCTAACTTACTATACAGTGGAACCTCTATTCAGGGGACACCCTCGGGACAAGCCTCGGGACCAAGGGAAGTGTCCCCTGAATGGAGGTTGGGCTGGGGTTTGTTAATAATTAACCAACAAAAAACATATTTTTTATTTCATTCTGCCTTGGAATGTGCTACAGTCATTATGTGTTCAAGGAGCTAGATAATGTGTAAAAAATCGTGATTCGGACATATCTCTGCTATGTTGTGTTTTGAATATAATCCCACAAGTGTAGCACACCGCTTTACTTGAGATAGTTCGTGTTTTGAAAGCTGTCCTCATTGTGACTAGCTAGTGTAAACTTAAAATTATCAAAGATTTTTGTGGCCAGTCATGTTTTGAGTGCTAAGGTGTCCACTGGAAAGAATGAAGGTTAAACCAGGGCTTCGGGACCCAGCAAACGTGTCCCTTGGTCCCTTGGCGGGATAGAGGTGTCCCTTCAATAGCGGGTAATAACTACAAAGATTATTCCGGGACCAAATTTTGTCTCCCCTGATTGGAGGTGTCCCAGAACGGAGAGGTTCCACTGCGTCAGAAGGTTCTTTTACTTCATACGTTCTCTGATCTCACGGACTGCAGTCAACCAGGAAGAAGCCGTCGTTTGGAGGAAAGAAACAAGCGTTGATTTCCCGCTACCAGATGAAAAAAAAATGAATGAATGAATGAAAATTAATGACAAGAGCGCAATGATGAGCTATTTTTACTGACTTCCTGCATGTTTACGCTACTTTGGTCTTCTTTTAGCCTTTTACCGTGGAAAAATTCTTCGCGGTTCATTCTTCGCGGCACTTTTTCCTTCTGGATCGTAAAAGAAATCTGATTGGTCCACGTCTGGGAATACCCCAGAGTAACGCGCAGGCGCTGCACGCGATTGATTTCCTCTGTAAAATTTTCCTCTGTTGGGAAAATGGCTTGTGGAGTTGTGTTTTTCGTTGTCTTGGCTTTTGGACCCGCTGGTATTTTCGCCAACAAGGTAGAAGACGATGAAGAAACTTGTAGACGTTATGCTAATGGCCAAGTTTATCCGGAGAAGACAACGATTTCTGAACATGCTGTGCACTGGAGTAAAGCACAAAGTAAGTCAGAGTTTACAAATCACAATGTCGCGCTTTCACCGTTCAGCGATTATCAATTCCTTGTGTTTGCATGGACTCTGAAAAACATTTTGAAAAAATAAATTTCCGTATTCTTGATTTTTGGGGGGTCGGAATGAGGCAATGATGGAGCGTTGGATTTAATTTTTTGTTGAGATTTGCGTGATTCATGGCCTTTGAAAGTCCAGCTTTTTGTTAATATTTTAATCGATATTCTTTGCGGATTTTGCTGAATTTATGTCTTTGGTTAAAGGAAGTTGCAAAGACAAAGATGTCAAAGCCGACATTGCTTGTTTATTTCATGAGTACTTAACTATCAAAGGTTTAAGCCGACCACCGATGTTCGCTTTTGTGTGGGAACCAGTGAGACGGAACGCAAACGTGGAATATTACAGCCGTAGAGTTGGAACCACAAATCTCTTTGTCGTTAGCTTTTGTGGGGGAGAAATGCTTCGCTTTTAGTGTTAAAATTGATTAGATTGACTTAATGTAGCGTGTAGTCGCCTGAAAGGTCATGGACATCGATAAAGGCCAACGAAAATCCAGAAAAAGATAACTGTTCGAGAAATCGTGTACGGTACGGCGATCCGTTGCGTTACATAGTGTCACGGGAACAAATGTAGGACACATTCAAATCCTATCATTCAAATAGTGATTCTGTTTAAAAAATAATGGTGAAGAAAGTGTGTAACTGGTGTTTGAACTTTTTCTTTTTTAGTCTCGAAGCCCGCTCCCCACTGGGAAGGAACAGCTGTGGTAAAAGGAGAATTCAAAGAACTTAAGCTTTCAGATTTTAAAGGTGAGAGTATAAACATAGAATTTGGTAAACAAGCCCCTCCATTTATAATCTCCTTAAAATATTCATGGACACTGTATGCTCCCAAATTTATTTGCATAAAAACGTCTTTCAACCTTTTCACTATTAAAAGTGGTAAAATTCATCAAAAAAATTGCAAAATAAACAGTTCTTTGCAAAAGTTCTGCCAAAGAGGTTTAAAGTGAATGGTAACACCACAGGATTTCATCCACAGACTCAAAAGTTAGAACTACATACTAAATAAATAGTACCATGTGAAAGTACAGTTGGTAAACTCCATCTACAGGTTGCCCAAAGGACCAGCAATTTTTTTAAACTTTTCACCTTACCCTGCATGGGTAAACAAATAGCATTTGGTAATTCTTGTGACCTTGTTGGTTGTTTGATAAATGCTGTTGGAAGGAGAAATTTGATGTACTTCAGAATAGGGGAATATAGAGGGCTAAGCAAACAACCACTGTGCACAGTGCAGTACAAGTACTTTATTTATCATTTACTTTATTTATTTACACAGGCAAATACCTAGTGTTCTTCTTCTATCCACTTGACTTGTAAGTGTCTTGGTTGTTGCAAATGTAATAATAATGATCTTAGTAAATAATAATAAATTCAACGTTCTCTTAACAGAGACCTCTTTTTGGTGGACTTCTCTTTTCTAGCTGTTTTCTTTGACATTTTATAAGGCAGACAGCTCTCCAAATTGACCCTTTACATGTAGGTCCCAAGAGTGACCATCATCAATTATTTTCCCCTAAAAAACATCAGCAGATCATCAAGACTAAAGGTTATGAGAATTACTAAATTGATTACCAAAGAATGAATGCTTTGATCTTAAACCAAATTCTCTCAACTGGTCTTAAAAGAAATGTATGGAGATCAGTCATGAGAATTTGTGTGTGGATCTTTGGGCATAAAGGGTTAAGATAGAGACTTTGTGCCTTTCCCTATGATTTCCCTCATAAAGAGAGTTGACTGTAGTTAACAATTATGATAAACAATAATTTTTAAGCCACTCGCAGAATTTGGTACATGGCAGTGAGGGTCCCACACTTACCTATTATCTTTTTCAAATGTTTTAAACAATTTGTTTTGTCAGCATGCATCGAACGTCATGTACAATACAGTGTACAGTGTGTTTTAGTTAGGGCTAGTGAATTTTGCAATCAGGCTAGTGAATTCTGTTCTTTACTTGCCCGATGGCCAAGTGAAGTTTTTTGGGGAAATATTCAATTTACCTTAGTACTGCACAGCAAATTAAAAATTCCCAATAAAATTGTGGAACTGAAGGCTGCTTTTCAGCTTATCTGACAAAGTGAAATCTGCAGTATCAAGTATCACGTTACATTTCATGTCAGACAAGATGTTGTGTGGTCTGCACAATCTTTGGGTAAAAGCAATTAAAAGTACCTAAGAAGTAAGGTTCATGCAGCTCCTAAAGCATTCACTGATTTTTAGCCTATGTTAACTTATCGTGTTATTAATAAATAAATAATAATAAATAATTCTTTTCATCAAAAAAATGTTTTGGGCTTGTCAAAATGACTTTCAGACAAGTACATACTGGATTCAGCTTGCCCAAGCTTTAAAACTGACTTAATTTGCACCCTGTATGCTCTGCAATTGGAAATGTTGGTAATCTTTCATAATACAAAGTGTATTTTCCTTAACTAAACTTACATGTCTCTGAAATTGCAAAGTAATGCTCCCATTCTTTAAATTTAAGAAATAATGATGGTTCATTTCACTCATATGATGACCTTTTGTTTGTTTCCAGTACATTTGTCTGCCCAACGGAGATCATAGCCTTCAGTGACAGAATTGAAGAGTTCCGTGCAATCAACACAGAGGTTGTTGGTTGCTCGGTAGATTCAGTTTTTACCCATTTAGCTTGGTATGTATCTTAGCTTAACTTAAAGGAGCTGTCTCCTGAAATTCATCAAAATTCGAACATGAGTGGGAACTTCCACCAAATTGAGTGAAACATCAAAATAACCATTCAGAATGTTAAAAGAAGGTATAAATGACATAATAAATAAACAAGGAAGTATGTATAATTATACAAACTTGAGGAAGATTGAAACGGATTGCAATAAATAGTGAGGTTTTTGAAAACTTGTTAACTTACCAGTTTTCCAAAGTTCAGTTTTGTACATTTTTATTTTGTAATGTTTGATATTATGTCTGGGAAACATATTTGCTTGACTCAAAGCAGTGATTTTCCCATTCAATAGAAATTTCTCAAGTTTCTTGACGAATAAGGATGCATGCATGTAACTGGCATCGATAGACGAAATGAATTAGCTGTCCGTGACACAGCCCATTTGAACAGGTGTAAAGAAGGAAGGAGCAATTAAATCCAAAAAAGGACTCTCAGTCACTGAGCTACAGGGGGGCTCAAAACAACCTACACTGGGTGTAAGGCATAAGCCTAAGGTTTCAAATTAGATAGTGACATTTTAAAGAAATTAATTGAAAAATGCGTCCGTACACAGACATGTATTATATTGGGTCTCCAGGTTTTTAAGGGGGCTATGACATGAGGATATTTTTGTCTTAGGTCAACTCTGTGCTGAAGTCACTACTTAGTGGCTTTACCCATACACAAAATGCTCCTGTAGAATTATGAGGAATTTTAAACTGAATTCCATCTGGGAGCACAAACCCAAAGTATTTTTTTTGGTGATTTTTGTAGGCATGGCATTTACAGTTATGTAAACTGGAAACCATTGGCCCAAATTTTTCAAATTTCAGTCCATATCCATCTTTGTCATCCATGGCAACAGACAAAAGGAAAGAGTTTCAGTGCCTAAATAAAGTCTTAAATAACAAAACTGGGCTGTTAGGTTTAAAATTCAGTTGATGTGAAGACACATTTTAGCTTTTCAAACAGATAGCAAAAAGAATGACAAGTCTCAATAGTGACCAACATCAGTTTTCTCCTGACAATATCCACACATTGTCAAGAGATTACGTGTAGGTTATGAGAATTAATTAATGATCCCCAAAGGGAAAATTCCTTGATCTTTTACGTGTATCAAATTCTCTAAACACATTCTTTATGAAAATGTATAGAGATCAGTTTGGAGAATTTGTATCTGGATATTGGAGAACTACAATGTACACTGTAACTATAATTGTTTTTAAATTGTTCCTACTGTCTTTCTAGGATAAACACACCAAGGAAAGAGGGTGGTCTAGGAATGCTTCAGTATCCCTTGTTATCAGATTTAAACCATCAGATTGCTAAAGACTATGGAGTGCTACTGGAAAATGAAGGTCATACTTTGAGGTAAGGCCATCTACATGTACACTGTTAAGTTGTGAACGGATTGTTTTGGCAGTGATACGCGTTACATGTACATTGTGGAATAATACTCAGCTACTTTCAGTACAATCTGATATTGTTGTTTAATTAAGACGGCCTGTGACTAGATGAGGTGAAAGACACTCCTTGTGGTTGTTTTCAAAATACCAGCAAAGATTTGCCAAATCAGCATTCTAAATGTCTTCACAAAGCACTTTTACCGATGTAGCAGAAAAGAAAGAATGTTACATTAATTCCTTACTCTGACAGCCTCGTGGTCTAGCCCCTCTGTTACTGTTTCTAATGTTTTGATAACTGCAAGAACTACAACTTTAGAAACTAACCAAAGTTGCCAGAACTGATACATCACAGATATTGTTAATTTTAATACTGCCTTTATTGGTTACATGGAAATATCTTTCTTTGCTCATGAAATATTTCAGTTTGCCAGTTCCGTGATCCCAAACCTTGCGGCTCTCCAAGCCGCGACCGTTTTGGTCACCATGGCGAGGAGAAAAAAAATGGTGACTAAAATAATAATTGCAGTAAAAGTCGCGCATTTGACGACCTGTGATCGGCAGTAATGTGGCGAAGGCGCCGCATTTTTAATAGTTAGTGTTTATGGTCTTCCTTAAGTTAAAGGGAGATAAAGAAAGCATCTGGAAAACACTACTTTCTTGTCCAACTGAAACTTGCGCAGGCTCCTTCTGATTACAGAGTTTAAGATTCACTTTTACGCCAAACGGCAGACGTGAATTTGTACTTCGTGACCAAGTTTTCCCCGTATTTTCCGTTTACTCTTTTTTGCTTCCACACAGAAATAAGTAGTTTTATGCCAGTTTTAACCATAGGAATCGTTCGGAACTGTTTTTATCTGCTCATTTTCTATTCTGAGAAATTCTCAACTTGATTCTGACGTTTCCCGTTTGCGGTAAACGTGAATCTTAATCTCTCTAATATCTCGTAGCGTACAACTGCGCGTGTATTAGATCATCCTTAAATCGTGCATGCGGCCAATTTTCCACTATGCGTTACCCAATTACCTGCAAGTCGAACTTGGAGGTGTTCAAAAGAGAGCCCTCTCGTGTATCTTCCGTTGGGTTTCTTACACTCGGCGATGCTTTAAGTGTCGCTGGTGTCGATTGCATGAGAGCCCATCACGAAAAAATAACCACTCGGCTTTTCCAATCAGTTGTTAACAACCCATCCAACAAGATTGATGGTTTGTTACCAAAAAAGTGCAGCAGGCCAACTAATATTATTTAAGGAGACAGGAGATTCAGTAGTCGACCTACACAAAACCAAAACAAAGGGATTCGCGGACACTTGTATCAACAAGAGTAGCTCTGTGCATATATATTCATGACTTGCAGTTTACATGTACATTTTAAGATTAGTTACGTACATGTATTATATATTAGCTTATTATATTTTTAGATTTGTAAAGTTGTGCAATTCAGTTTATTATGCAAAGAGACTTATGAAACCCAGTCTATCTCTCTATGTCTATCTCTAAGCATTGAATGAAATATAACTTACGCTCCATTTTCTATATAATTTGCCTTTTTCACCCTTGTGTCTGGGAATAAAGTCTTGAGATGTTGCATGCATTCTTTAAGCACTCGATTGTGATAGTTTGGCAGCACTGAATATTGCACAATGTGTGTTTTTTGTCTTTTCTGGCCACCAATATTTACTGTCAGGCGACCATTTTATGCATGTAAATTTAGGTTGCCAATGGGCGACTTTGAAAGAAGTTTGACTTGGACCACTGCCTTCTCCTTAATTATGAGGCCAAATGCAAAATCTTTCCTGTGGAAATGAGTCATGATTACCCTCGTTTTGAAGTAGACTACGAGTAGTCCCTCGTCTCACCTTTCTTGTGTGGAGTGATTTTCACGCGCGCTCGTGTTTCGCTCGCTCTACTATCCCTGAGGAAAAATGGGGGACTGGTCGTGATCTAGGTTTGAAGCACTGGTTTGGGGCACGTCAGAAATGGCTGATTGTCCTATTCTAACCACTGTTTTCTATGTTCTTCCTTTTATTACTTCAGAGGTTTATTTATCATTGATGACAAAGGAACTCTTCGTCAAATTACCATGAACGACCTTCCGGTAAGCCAAGATAATATAAACTGTTGTTCAAACCATAAATCTCGCTTGCGTAGCTGGCTGTTTGTTTGGCGAGGGCCGAAAAAACGCTGTGAAAACGCGCGCGATCGACAAAAAAGAAAACCTCGATTTTTCTCGCCCCATTCTCCTTGCGGCCTCGCCACTCATTTGCGCGCTGGACGAACATAACCGCCCGTAATGCAGGCCTCCATAAATCCACAGTAAACAGTTATTGCTATTCACGTCTTGTTTTGAATCTGACAAATGATTTACAGTACATGTACATAGCACACCTTTTCTGCGTTACTTATTATTACGCTACACAAGTTTTTTGTAGTTGAATGTTATTCGACACTTTTTTCATCAGCAGATTTATCTTTAGTAAACGGTTTTTATTGTCTAGGTCGGTCGATCTGTCGATGAAACTCTACGTTTGGTCCAGGCCTTTCAGTATACTGACAAACACGGTGAGGTATGCCCGGCTGGCTGGAAGCCTGGTAAAGAGACAATAATTCCAGACCCAACAGAAAAGAAGAAGTACTTCGCCAAACAAGCGGAAAAAGGCGAAAAGGAAAAGGAATAATACTTACTACAGAAAAAATATTAGTTTAAGTTAAAAATTTTTATTGAATGAATAGACTTGTGGCTCCTGTCTTGTGCACAATTTATAAGCGAGTCCCATCTTGAAGTGTTTCTTTCTTTCTTTCTTTTTTTTTTTCAAAAAAAATGTTGAAATAACGTCCTTTGCATCTAACGCAAGTATCTCTTTATTGTACTTCTTTATTCTAGTAAAGAACTGCTTACAGTGATGTAATAAAAACATTCATACAGTCTGTTCCCTGCTTGCCGTGGCACTTAATGTCCTCGAACTTTCGGAATAGATAAAGAGTTTCTAGGACAGCTCCAAATTTAACCAAACAGGTTTCTAAATCATGGAGAAAACCATTTATAACACTTCTGACTAATTTGAAAAAAAAAACATTCGGTCGTCGGTTGCCCATGGCAAATGGTTAGCAAAATTCGAGACTGGTAAATTTCGCCCCGGAATCGCGTTTACCACTTGTGCAAATCATTTCTGAAAAACGGCTCCGAAAGCCTGAAACTGATACTAAAGATTGCGTTCAAGGAATTTTACTCGAATTTCCGTTTCGAGCAGCACACCTTTTTTAGATGTTCCGGTGCTGACAGAAATTTTCCACCGGAACGACCCGAAAGTCTTGCTCCTTTTACTTTGCAACCGTTTTGTAAATAGCAAACAACCCTCCAGTGGCCAGCCGTAAATTAAACTCGTTTGCAAACTTACGTTATTTTATGATCGTGTCTTTTTCACTTTGTAACCATTTTAACGAGTTTTTTTTTAAATTTCGCAATGTACTTTCTGTGAGTCTGCGCTGCCTTTGATTGGCGCTGTTGTGTGTTTCGCGGGAACAAATTTAGGTCAAGGCCAAACGTCGAACTTTTCATAAGACGAACCAAACTTTACAGAAAATTAAAGTTCATGAAAAGTTCCACGTCTGGCTCAGTTTGGGGAGCAAGGGTGGCGCAGTGATGAGAGCACTCGCCTCCCACCAATGCGGCCCGGGTTCAAATCCCGGCGTCGACGCCATATGTGGGTTGAGTTTGTTATTGGTTCTCTCCTTTGCTCCGAGAGGTTTTTCTCCGGGTACTCCGGTTTTCCCCTCTCCTCAAAAACCAACATTTCCAAATTCCAATTCGACCAGGAATCTGGTAGACGAAGAACCATTATGTGGATGTGCTACCTGCAAATCGTTATTTATTTATTTATTTATTTATTTTTAAAGTTAAGTTCGCCTGAATGAGTTTGGGTCGTCCAGCACGTTCTATCCGTCTGCTTCAGACGGATAGGACGTCTGAAGATCGTCTGCGGGACGAACGTCGATCTTCACATGCAACGAACTAAGCTAATAAATTAAGAATTGGTATGATAATGTATATTTAGCTTCGTTTGGGAGAAAATTTATTACTCATCTGATTCAGGTGATTAGTTCGACGCGTGCTAAGTTCGACGTCTGACCTAACAGACCATCTTAACTTAATTTAGGTCGAAACAAATTACAGTTTGGTTCGTTTCATGAAAAGTTCGACGTTTGGCCTAGGCCTTATTTCGTTCGCGATGAGTAAGGCCCAGTTCAAATGTCTAATTTGGGTCGACCCATGAATTGAGATCGAGCGGCCCACATGGGAATTTCGACTATGGAGCGACTTCGTTACAAACGACGAACTTCAGTTCTCATGTGCCGAACTAGCCTGCGCTCAGACGAAATTAATCTCCGGTTAACTCCGTCTGCGAAACAGCGCCGAAATCCTTGTTCTGGACATCCAGCTGTGTACCCAGATTTGAGTACGCGCCACGATTGGCCAGTTAAAAAAGGCCTTTGTTTTGTTTGTCGTGATCGCCAATCAGGTTGAAGGGGAATTCGAAACGCACTTCCGGTAAGTCGTTGAGTCCGTTGGGGGTCCAGAACAAGGATCTCTGCGCTGCTTCGCAGACGGTACTAATCAGAGTTTAGTTATCGTCTGCACGCAGGCTAGTGCCGAACCTAATCCATAAATTTGTAAAATTTATTTTCACTTGTAAGCGTTTTAGAGCATTGAACATCGTGAAAATGAATTGAACCTGACAAATTAAGTTCGACGTCTGAATCAATCGTCGAACTTTTTATTAGGTATTAAGTTCGGTGCATGAAAAGATCGACGTTTGAACTGGGCCTAAAATTTCTACTGGGACTCAATAGTTTTTGAGATTTTTGTTTGAGTAGCAATCTTCTATACTTTCAACTTTTATTGTTTGTTGAATTACTGTACATATCACTGAAGGATATAAATTTGTGTAAGTCGGGGATATATCTCTACAGATCAAAAGCAAAACGCAAAATCCAAAAACTTCATCTTACATGTTTTTAAAATCATTTAAAATTCTTATGTAACGACGTAGTCTTAAAGGGGCTAGGTGACGAGGATATTGTTGTTTAAGGTCAATTTTCGCGGGCACCCGACGACAGTTTTCTGTAAAATATCTGTTCGTAGAAGCAAATATTGCCTAGAATTTTTCTATCACTTGAGGACAGCTAACAATTTCTAGATGACCGTTCCATTCGTGTACAGCCTTCGAAGCTTATCTAAAAAAGTCCCTACGATTTTCTGAAGTTTAATGTTTCACATTTCACACTTCAGGCAAGGCTATTTTTCGTACTGGAATAAGGAAACCTAAAATTTTCGGATTCAAGAATGTGATGGAGAGAGGAATCAAAATTCTTTTCACTTTCGTAATGCGCCAAATTGCATCTAACATTTTCGGGAAAATAATACCGAAGCCCTTGGAATTTCGAAAAGACTTAAGTTCCCCTGGGATGACCGAACAGATATAATGCTTAGAATGCATTTGCAACGGTCTAAAAGTACCCTGGATAGTCTAAAAAAGTGTTTTCAATGCATTTGGGAGGAAATCGTCGTTGGGTGCCCCTGAATTTCGTGGTAAAGTCATTTTTAGTTCCTTTACCCATACACAAAGTGCTTCTGTAGTATCATACAAATTTCACCAGGAAGCCCTAACCATGACAACTTTTTTGGTGATATTTGGGGAGGCATTGCTTTAAAACTTGAAAAGGTTTAAATTTCAATCCGTGTTTATCTTTGCCATCCGTTGCAACAGGCGTTAGGAAACAGTTTCAATGCCTAATTATAGCCTTAAATAACAAAACTGGATCATTTTTTTTGAAATTCAATTGATGCGACACAATTTTTAGACTTTTAAAAAGATATCCAATAGCGTGTCATAGCCCCTTTAATAAGGCATGCCGCGATACGTATTGCTCCACATCTGGGGATCACTCATCGGCATGACAGCGGGGTGTGGATACGGCATGTACCCATAGTGGTACAAACAAGGAACAACCGGTCTCTGGTAATCTTGAAAATCTTGGTGTCCCTGTTGTGGATGATTCTCCTTTCTCCATCTTACTCGTCGGTTCTTGAACCAATTCTAGAATGGAATTTTAACCGTCATTGTAAGAAGAACATTTTTTAAGGACTCTGAAGCTTTTCTTGGTTACGTGATTAATAATACCGTGAAGAGTCGTCAAAAGGCTTGACGGACTACTTCGAGGACAACTAAACAAAACGAAAGTAAGAATTGAACACAAAGAGCGATGATAAACATTACCGGAACTTTCAAAGTGTTGTATCAACTTGACGTTTCGTATACTAGGTAAGATAAATTTTCATACTACTGGCATACGAAACGTCAAGTTGATATACAACTGCGAAAGTTCACAATGTTTATCACCGCTTGTTTTGTTTTATTTTCTATTAAGCTATAAAAAATAAAGTCTTTTATAAAACTATACTAAAATGTAGTAATTTACGTCCTCTGCTGTAACCGGGCCCAGCTGACCCAAGATCGAACCAGTACAGCATCCTGATCCAAGGACCAGAGCTCTTGCATTTAAATGGTATAACGGAGAATGAGAAGGAGTATTAAAACCAATTAGGTGGGTTAAGTACAGGTTCCCCACAAAAAAAGACATAAAGCAATGGCTAGACAGGGCGTTTCCCTCTCTGTCCGTTATTCTGTCTTGGTAGATGTTATAGCCGTCGTCATGCAGGCTACTCAAGCAACCTTCACTCACCTCCTACTTCTACGGAAGGAAGTCTTCCCGCCATCAGTCATGAATCGAATTAAACATTAAACAGATCATTCGATGGCCCTGCGATTGATGCGGCAGTTGAATGCAATCAAACTTAAACTTGTTGGCGAGGGTGTTCGTTGTTGCCGCGGTGTGTTTTGGGAAAAAACGAATTATAGCCTGCGTTTTGCGTGACAGGCGTCGAAAGGGGAGGAAAAATAGAGAGGGGATTGGGGATAGAAAGAAAGGGACCAACAACAACAATGGATAAACTTCCAAATTTCTTTAAAGTGACAAACCCAGATTGTTAGTATATTTGGTTGAGTGCAGGTAAATTGTGATACACACCTTTACAACTTCATCTGGTATCCCAATTCTTTGTGATAGTATTCGACGCTTTTTGGGCAAAAGATAATGAGACTCGTTAAAAGCTCTCTCCAGTTGGCGGAGTTGGTATTCATTAAAACGTGTTCTTCGTCGACGACTGACTGGTTCGTCTGCAGTTGTCTGACGTGAAAAGGAAAATGTGCTACCTATATATCGACAAAAAGAGGCCGGTTACTAATGCGTCAGCCTGTAACATTAGGGGCGTTCAAGAATAATTTACCAAATTGTGCTATCAAAGAAGATATTTTAATTTAATTCAAATAGTTATTCATTAAAAAATATTTCTCTGCTTCTGATTGACTCAAATCCCCCGGCTAATTCTTCATAACCAGTTAACGTTGATCAAGTTTTAAAGACAATGTGATAGCCAGTAAAATGACGTCAACAGTACATGCTATCAGCAGAGAAGGGGCGCCAACCCGAGAAGCACTGGGGATCGATGAGGCTGCTTTAGCTCAGTTGTTTTAGTAGAGCATGAGAAAAAAGCGGACAATTTCACACTTTTGCGAACAAGAAAGAGATGAGGAACAGACAATTGAAGAAGGGAACTAAAATTGATTGGTGAAAGCATGTTTGTAAAGTATGAATTATTATTTTGATCAGGAGCCTATGAACATGAGTCATATGCTCATATGGTCATGGGCTCCTGTGATGATTAAATAATAAATCACGAAAAACACAATTTTTGGATTCGGCTTTCTTACGATGTGAGGTTGCTATTCGTCGAGGCCTGATTAGGGTCTGATAATACAAAATAAATGTAGATGTAGCTGTATCTGAGCGAACTACACGACCATTATGAAGTTTGTTTTGCCCTCCAAGAAAAATTGTCCAATCACACCGTAAGGAATGACGTGGTTGTCACGTGGGGGTGTTATAAGGCCGTTTGTCATTTTTTTTTAGTTCCGAGATGAACCGCTATAATCCGAGGTGAAATTTATTTTTTTTACGTGCCACTCCACAACCCAGGATAACCTTGGTCTAAAGTAATTTTATTTGTGAGGAAAAGACAAGACAAGACAAGACGATTTATTAAACTCAGCTCAGTTCTACATGGCATAAAGGTCAAATTTACGTAGGCAAATAAACACAGTACAACTAAGGAATAAAAGAAAAATGTAACAACAAAACAGAGAGCGAGTTGGGATCATCCAAATAGCAAAGGCTAATCTAGTGGATGACCCCTGCAATAAAATACAGTTACAGATAGAATTAAGAATAAATTTTATATGTATATAAAAAGTATTTCTTCATGCGCTAAGGCAGATAATTAATTGGAATAACAATTGAAGATAGAGTTTTACGAAATATTCTAAGAGTATTTGAATTAGTTATACTTGTGGGCAAGGAGTTTCAAAGGCGAGGACCAGTGAATTTTACGGAGCGTAAGCCATATTGGGTGGTATTCACTGAGGCTACTTAAAGATTTCCATTACATGAACAATTACCAAATGGAAACTTTAACAAAAAAAAGTGATTATAATTAACCAAGAGAAGATAACCTCTGTTATATAAACTTACCCTTTGTTTGATCGACAGTGTCATCTGCACCATCCTGCATCCAAAACGTGTTGTCAGGTATATCAACTGCGTCCGTCAGGGTATGATGGACATGAGCATCGCCATCGATCACCTTCCCTGGTGAAATTTACATACCTTATTGTCACTAAATTTGAGGGATCTTTTTTTTCGCGATTTTCGCTACACCTAAATATAGGAAATTTAAAGGCCGGAGCAAAAAATTATTGAGTATATTTGATGCAAACGCGAAATTTTATACCTTTTTTCTAATGCTCTTTTTGTCGTACTGAGCTACGACTGGGCTATTATTTGCCTGGCGGAACTTTAAAGAAAGTGGTTGTGCATGTTTAAACGCAAACCGTGACTGAAAATGATTGTGTACTGGTACTTTCAAATTCGCACCCTGATTGTAACATTATAACGATACAACTGATTTCAAACCTATAAAAAGCAGTTTTCAAGTCATCGGTTCCATCTGTCTCTTCTATTTTCGCGAAGTTTAAGTTTCCCGCGAGACTGTGAGCATGTAACAATATGAGCTGTATACATTTTGAAAGCTTGGTAAAAACATGGCGTTTGAAGTTTAAACAGTTGTAGTTACGTATACTTCTGAAAAAATGAATAGCCTGTACGTACATACATGCCTCTATGTTTTTTATAGTATACTTCGTATGAAACTAAGATTACACACCGGAATTATCTACACAATTAGTTACTCGGTTATAGACCAATGTATAGGGCAAAACACTAACAAGTACTATACATGTCGGAGAAAACATCAACGCTAAAATTTTAAGAAAACGTAGGAATTTTAGTACCAACCTTGAACGGTTTGATCATTGCTGATCACCACATACAAATCTGAGCTTGTGGCATTTAGATGAGCTTGCTGTGAAAATGAGTTCCCGATAGTATCGTTTTTAACACCTGAGCTAGAATAAGAAAGTGCATTCATTTTGTAAGCTGCAAGTTGCGCACTTAAGAGTAACCAAAAATCTGATGATGAAAACTTTGCCAGATATGGGGAGTCCTAGCTATCTATTCTCAACTGCAAGGTGAGCAGAAGATTTCTTTTTATATTTCATTCTTGTTTTTTGCGATGTTTACAGATGGATTAGTGTTTGACGTTATTTTAATACTAGCAGTGACGCATCAAACGCCTTTTGTTGGTTTCTTTTTCCTGGTCGCATACTGATGGTTCCTTGTTGAAAGGAATGTGGGCGTTCCGCGTATTGATCGATCGAGTACATTAAAGAAACCCCAATCTCCACCCCCCCCCCCCCAAAAAAAACGTTTTCACTCACGTGGCCAGCAGCAATGCAAATTTACTGGAAAAAAAACCTTTCTTACATAAGAAAAAGGTTCAACTCTGACAGGACTGGTTTGGAACAGCCGATGACATGGCCGCCGTTTTATTGTTTTGGAACGGTTGTGACTAGAACGGATACCGTAAAATTCCGAAAATAAGCCCCTCCATGTATAAGCCCCTCCAAATATAAGCCCCCTAAAACGGTAACGCAAAAAACCCTCCGTTAAATCCCCCCCCCCAAAATATAAGCCCCCTGGGGGCTTGTACTTGGAAAATTGCCCTCAAATACAAAGTAAAACAAAGCTAAAACGGTAAATTTACTTCCAACCATAAGGCTAGCCCAATCGATTTTGAAACGCAAATATCCCTCCGTAGATAAGCCCCTCCGAATATACGCCCCTCCAAAAATAAGCCCCTCTAAAGGGCCTTTGAAAAATACAAGCCCCGGAGCTTATTTTCGGAATTTTACGGTACCTCAAAATCAGGTTTATTACACAACGCTATGGGAAATCAGAGTAGGGAGACTCTTGTGCAAGGAAAAGAGTTGAATACAGGGGTTAGCACCGAAGTACAGTGATTGGGGTTAAGCACTGCTTTAAAAACGGTTAGCTTTCAATAATGTAATGATCAGTGCTATGTAAAGTACGTTAAAATTAACTTACGTCGACAGTTAGCCCTTGATGGTGTAGTGGATACGGATATTATACATCAAATGACGCGGGTTCAAGTCTTACATACCCCCTACTATTTTCTTCTGTTTTCTTTGTTCTCTTTAAGTTATAAGACTCCTATCATGTATTTTGAGTGAAGATGACAATCTTACTTTGGGGTATCCATTCTAGTCACAACCGTTTTGGAACACCAACATGGCGGACGTGACGTCATGTGGAAAAGTTACTGACATACAAAGCTGAAATCGAACATATCGATATTTATCTATTTATTTTGAGTCCAAGATTCAATAATGAATATGGGCCATCGAGATATTTTCGATATGGATCGGTTCTCCATTTTGTCTAATATCTTGCTTGTCCAGGGAACGAAAAGCAGTTATTCTCCCTTCCGAAAAATATGAGGTATCCATGTTACATGGTAACTATTTGTAACTACATAATAAGCACGTAAGCTGCTGTAGGTTGAATAATCAGGGCTAAGAAACAAAGAAAATTCTGAAACAAAAATGTTGAATACTGGTTTATAGCGAGAACGGATTTTACCTGACATATACGAAACAAGTTTTATGTCATTAAAGTTAGTTTATCAACCGAGGGTTGTCGAACATTGCTAAACTGACGTCCACATAAAATGACAAAAGAACACAGACATTGGATGCCATAGGTCACGTGAGCGGTGAGTCTATAATCGGATAGGTCAAATCGGACAGTCAAACAGCCAATGAAAATCGTGTAGGAAATGCTAGTACCTGATATTCAGTCAAAGTCAATGATGAAAAAGTATTCTGTGAGCATGTAAAAATAAAACGTATTTTTAAAAGGTTCATGCAGTGGGACCGCCATATTTACAATGTACTTTCACACAACCTCGTTCCCAGGGCTTTTTCCTTAGAAAATTGGAGGGGCCGTTAAAATCCCTGGGAGGAGGTTGAGTTCATTGCCCATGATCTAAAACCAAGAGAGAATGCACCTCGTTTGCCTCCAAAAATTTGTTTTTTTAGGGTGGTGGTGGTGGGAAGGGGGATGGTAAACAAGTAAATTATGGGTAAGGGCAATGTGAAAAGTGGTGAATTCCGATATCACCAAAACTGTTGTTTTAGAAGCCGTGAGCTGATGTGATAAGAACATTAGACTTACATTAACTCCAATATTGAGATTCTCGTATTTTGCTGGGGCGGATCTAGGGGGAGGGTGCAGGGGGTGCGCACCCCTCCCTGAGATGACCTGCGGTTTTCTAATACAACTGGTATTCTGCAAAAAAAAAAAAAAAGAACTATGTGGTTTATTGGTGTTGAAGTAGAGCAAGAGACGAGTGCACCCCCTCCTAAAAAAAATCCTGGATCCGCCCCTGTTTTGTTATTGACACCGTGATTAATAAGTGGCAATAGGATTGAGTGGAGTACAATTCAGATGAGTCTCAGATGTAATCGGGCAAGTAATTCTAATTTTTTATCTCAGGAGCCCATCACTAGGCTCCTTGTCATAGGCCTTCCTGTTGATCTCTATGAAGAACTCACATGACTCTTTTCTTACGGAGGTTCTTGTGTTGTTAATAATTTGCGTTTCTAAGTTGGACTCTTTCAAATTATTTTGCCACCAAGTGGACTATTTTTAAAATAGCAAAACCTGGGGTGCTTCCGGGCCTTACCATTTACACAAATCACCAGGATCACCTGAAATCACCCATGTAGAAATCTGATCCATTTCAACTATAAAATTTGACGTGATGGGTGAGCGACCCACTACAAAGTACTGTATATCCAAATCAGCTGAACAGACTATCTTTAAGGAATGGAAAAATTGAATCGCCATACTTGTTCTCACGATCGCCTGACAAGCCCTAGTGAGCGCAGGCTCGTATGTTCGAGACAGCGGCTATTAATTTAAGGCTGAGTCACGCTGAGGCTGGTTCATTTCACTGGGGTTTTTAGGAGGCCGGAGGTCTGTTCACCTCTTTGTTCTGCAAACTTTTCTTCACAATGGTAAGTGCAGTTTCACACTGAGCTTCCATAATATGTTTTGCGTGAGAGTGTGAACCTTGCCGCTCCTAATTAACTCAGTCAAAACTGCAGAGCAGTTTGCACGTAGCAGAAGACCGCCACATCACATGTGTGCTTTTTTATGCAATTTCACAATACTCCCGACATATTTCTCCGCCAAAATGTAATTTATAAAGCAAACTTTCCGGGTATCATCTTAAACAATTTGTAAAATATTGTGCATTCAAAACTCATAGAAGAACTGTGAATCCGATTTATAAGCGATGTTTATCCTAAAAGCAGGACTGGACCCTGGAGTCGTCACCAAGAACAAAAGAATTGTGGTCGTTTCGCACGAAAGTCGATTCGCCCGATGACAAACAACACTTTACAACACAGCTTATCAGAGATGCTTTTTTAAACTTGGATTCTATTGCTGCTATTGCTAAAAAGGTCGAGTGAGGCAAACTACCATCTGTTCATGTGGCCATTGTTGGGAAAACCGTGAACACCAGAAATATCTCTGGAATGTTATTGTGTTGCAAGAAAAAAAGCCAATCAGGCATGAGAAAACTGAATTGCAAGCAAGAACGTTAATTAGTTTGTCGTTTTGCAGCTAGTTCGCATGTCCTGATCTTTGCTGTGATTGGTCATAACACAATAAACATTCCTGAGATATTTCAAGTGTTCACGGTTTTCGTGGTCGCACTGTAAAGTCCTGGGGATGTGCAGTTGCGAATGATGGTGTTTTTTTAAAGTACACTGTATTAGTCAGCTGGCATACAATCAATGTAAGCATTTTATCAAGAACTTTAGAACAGTCAGATCCTCTATGAAAATCCAGGCACCTCTTAAGATTAAAGTCTTCTTACTGCTCAAAAAAGTTGGCACGTGTTTAAGGTAATGTGTAGCTTTAGAATTTCATGCATATCATGCAGAGCCCCTGAGACAATCTCTCTGTGATCTCTTGGAAACAACAGGAATTATCCTCATTTTCCTCCATCAGAATGCTTGTTATAGACACTGACAGTACATATACCTTTAAAGTTTTGTACATTTTATGCTTCCTTCAGGCATCACTGTCAGTGAAACTGCACCATGGAGCTTTAATGCCTTTAATTGCTTTGGGGTGAGTTGAGGCTTGAGTGTTGTCCTAGCTTTGTACGTGGCGGCTTGTTCCAATGTAAAACTGTATGAATTTGCCATACATGTATGTGTATGGCATAATATTACATATATTTCAGGATTGTTGTGGCATGCGGCGATTACCCATTTTAATATTTAGGCTAATGACTAATAGCACATTAAAAGTTCACGCTATTTAAATTTTATTGGTGGATAATTTTTAACTCATGTATGTTCTTAAGTTTCATTATTGTACTCACAGTTTAAGGCTAAGTTTATACAGCACCAGACAAATTTTTTTTTTTCGTGGTTGAAAATTATTTTGTGCTGTTAGGTGTTCTTTTTATGTGGAACCTGACCTTTATTTAACCATGAATGTTTAGACACCTAGCCGTTCAGAGTTCGAAGTGAATGGAGAGATTAATACAGTCTATCATTATTTTATTAGTGAAGAGTAATCAGGAGAGAGGAGGGGGGCTTATTTACTTTCTTTCGCTGAAAAGGGGGCTCTTATCAGAGGGAAGGGGCTTAATATTTGAGAGGTGGGGCTTAATAGGGGATTTATGTGAGCCTAAAGTAATAATTTTGTAATGTACTTATTATTTTTCTCCTGAAAAATCTTCCTTTGTTCTTGCAGGACGTGGAAATCTAAAAAAGGTGAAGTTGGTAAAGCAGTGAAGCTTGCACTGCAGTATGGCTACAAGCATATTGATTGTGCCCATGTGTATCAAAATGAAGATGAAATTGGTGACACGCTAACTGAAGTATTTAAAGAGGGAAAAGTTCAACGTCAAGATGTCTTTATTACCTCAAAACTATGGTAAATATCTTGCATGTCTTTTTACTAGTAATACTTGTTGTGTACAGTATAATGACAATTTATAATGACAATTTCCATGGGAGGTTTGTCTTAAATCTACAGTTAGCTAAGTGAAATAATAATATTAGGAGCTATTAGTTTCTCCTTTCTCGCTTCTTGAAGGAGTGTTTGGAAAAAAGTGCTAGCCCAGTTGACTTCTGGAAAACTATATTCTCCTTGTACATGTAAATGTAAATGTTTACTTGAATTTGGAACATTAAATACATGTTGATACTACTGATTTAATTTTTCTTTGCAGCTCTTAGTTTGCAATATTTATGGATTTGAAGCCAAAAATCCTTGAAATGTAGCTTAAGCTTGTGGTCTATTGAAGAGGCTAAATACCATTATTGTAGTTAGCTTATGGATACAGCTGTTTCTTCTCCCTCCTCACAGGGATGTTTTGTGAGAGGGACGTCTGTGTCGGAATGACAGAAATGTGCCTATACTGATGATGTAAAAATTAATGTGTCCAGAATCTGATCATGAGCTCTAGATCTGATTGACCAACATAGTAATAATTTATTGTATTTTTTTTGTTGGCTATTGTTTACTTTTATGAATGACAGGCAAAAGGCAAAAGGTCATATTAAAGCTCATAAATCTACTTCAAAACATTCTTTTTTCCGGGATATATTCTTCTTTATCAAACTTCTTCCTGTTTATGCTTTAACTGTGAACAGGTGTAACAGTCATGCCCCAGAGGATGTGCTCACTGCCTGCCAAACTACCCTGAAAAACCTCCAGCTGGATTACCTTGATCTATATCTTGTAAGTTGTCATGTCATTGTTCGTGAGCTGCTCAGGTTTACTCAGAATTATTGAGGCTAACACCTTTAAAGAAAGACACTTGTTAGCCCACAAGTAACAATATTTGCTAACTCCACTGTACATGTACACCTGGAAGGATGGGGGGAAGGGGAGGGGAAGGTACTGTAACCCCCATAACATAAGTTTCATGTTTTTTTAACAAACTATTAATGGTGAAAAAAATGCATGATGACACATGAAAAGTAATTTTGCCGGTCAACTTGCCAGCATGGTTATATTTCAAAACCTGTAGAAGTTAATGCTGAAAATTCCATGACTTCGTTGGCACTTTTTTGTCTAAAATCCTTGTGTTAGCCCCTAGATTATTTTCCTTTTATTGTTAATTCTTCCCATCTGTGGCATGTTATCACATCCACCCAAGTGAATGCTTTATAAGCAGCATTTTTGTTTCTCAAGTTTTAGTAGCGATACTTCAATTGCATTCTAAATTTAATTTAATAGATAATTAAAGTTAATTCAGTGTTTCCAAAAGAGTGTTATTAGACTATGGAGATAATAATAATGCTTGCCTGTTTTTCTCTCAATAGATCCATATACCTCTTGCATTTAAAAAAGATGTAAGTTTTCCTCATTGTGTAGCTGATGGGGTCATTGGTTACTCACCTGAACGGATCGCCCAAACCTGGCAGGTACTTAAGTGTACTGACATGTAACCATTAAACTTCAAAGAGTATAGAAATAGCAAATAGTACGGTGCAAAAAAATTATACTATAGAACTGCACACTGAGTTACTATTTAAAGATTAGACAAACAAAATAATTGAAATTATCATTAGTGAATTCCTCACTTTTTTGTCTCTTGTCATCAAAATGTTATGTGTGTCTGACTTTTGTCATTAAAATGATGAAATAACAAAAGTCAGACAAACATTGCGAATTAGTCTGTGTCACTCTGATATGCATTGTGCTCTGGAAGGAGCTCTCTCAGTACTGTGTCCCATGTTCACATATCAGAAATGCGTGAGCGTGCAACAACGAAGATCACTGATACAGTGTAGGGGTTACACGTAACCTTTGCATTCTCTGAGACTTAGTTATGAACACACGTTCAGATCTGAATTTTGAATCGTTGGATTTTTCATTTCAATGAAATCCCCCCGAACCTCTTACAGAACTGTTACAGGGATTGATGTATGCGCTAGATAGAACCTAAAGAATTGTTGTGATCTTCCAGGCCATGGAGAAGCTTGTAGAACAAGGCCTTTGCAAAGCTATTGGAATCTCAAACTTTACGATAAAGAAGACAAATACCCTTCTAGAAACCGCCAAGATAATACCAGCTTGCAACCAAGGTACGTACACGTCTTATAGGACTCTTGAACACGTTTAGCAGAGACACTTATTAACTCCTTAATTTCTTGCAGCTTTTCACACTCTAAAGCCTAGTCCAGACGTTGAGATTTTGACAAGTGTTCATGAAAAGTTTGACGTCTGGCTCTGAGTTAAGTTCGTAGAGTCTGAATCGTCCAAAACATTCTATCCGTCTGCTTCAGACGGGTAGAACGTCTGAAGATCGTCTCCGGTACAAACGTGGATCTTCACATGCAACGAACTAAACTAATAAATTAAAAATTTGTATAATAATGTATATTTAGACTCGTTTGGGAGAAAATTTATGAAAATTGCTTTTTGGTCTGATTCAGTTGTTTGGTTCGATGCTTCCTAAGTTCCACGTCTGGCCCAACAGACGGTCGGTCTAAACTTAATTTAGCTAGGTCGACCCAAATTAGAGTTTGGTTCATGTCATGAAAAGTTCGACGTTTGGTGTTCTGAATTTCACACTGGTAGTTCATTCATCTTTAGTTAAAATGTCCCGACTCTTTAGGTCGTGGGGGTGGGGGTAGGGGGAGGGGCGTAAAAATATCAAAATCTAGAGTCGCTGTTGCACAGCTCTGAAGATGTAATTAAATCATTGGGTTGTTTTTGTTTCGTTTCATGTTCAACAGTGGAACTTCACCCATACTTGCCTCAGCCACAGCTGTTAGAGTTCAGTACAAGCAAAGGTGAGTCAAATTTAGGTTGGACAAGTTACTAATTTAGAAGGTCTTATTGATAACTCTTCATAATTCTTGAGAAAGGTTTTCTTCCCTCACTGACACCGACGGCTTGGAAGAGAAAATCCGAATATTTCCAACAGTAGTCGAACCTAAGACCTTTAGATCCAGGTGCTCTACCACTGAGCTACAGGAGAGTCTACAGAAGTTCACTATTTAATGAGGCATTAGGTCCGTTTGTATGTAACATACTTTAGAGCACATCATTCAGGCGTGGACCTAGCATTAATCATAACTGTAACAAAATGCTCAAATCTGATTGGCTATCAACTGTCCTGATTTCAGCACTAATAGGACAGTACGCGTCATGCCTATGTAATTGGACAGAACGCGTCATCGCACGCGCACACTTAAATGGCTTTTTTCCCTACTAGCAGAAAACTCTTTTAATTTCTTGTGTTTTTTATTTTCAAGAGGGCTAAATCATCACAAATTTTGTCATAGTTATGATTAATTGGTAACAGAACTTCGTGTCGTTCAATTCGGTCTGTAATCATACTCGTGATTAAACAAATCGGACGACCGCGTATTTTGTTAATCACTCGTATGATTGCAGACCGAACTGGACTCCACTTAGTCCTGTTACCATTATAAAAAGTGACCGATTTCCTAAACAAGCACCGGAGGCACAAGCTTCTAGGGGAGGTCCAGGGGCATGCACCGCCGGGAAATGTTTTGGGATTTTAACTCCCTTAAGTTACCTTCCATGGGTTTCTTAGTCATTCAGACATGAAATTGGCCAGATTTTAACCTGGAAAGCGGTTACTATTTTATAAAAAATCTGACCGATTTTCGTAAAACGGTGGAAACCGGTGTGGATCCGCGCCTGTCGTTATTTATGTTGCCATAAAAATTTATACGTGAGACGACTTTAAACAGGTTTAAGGTGGCTATGTCACGAGGATATTGCTGTTTAAGGTCAAGACTACTTAGCCCTTTGCTCATACCCAAAATCCTCCTCTTCTTTATGAAGAAGATATGAAACACATTTCAACAGCGGGAAATAACCATAATAGTAGACTGTTCACAGTCCTCTATTTTTCCGTAAGATCGTCGAGATCGAAGACTTTGCGTTACTGGCGGCCATCTTGGATGAGTCTACCAATATGGCGGTTCGTAACGCCGTGCGCTCGATTCTGATTCTGTAAACAGTCTACCATAATAATATTTCTGGTGATTTTTGCAGACATCGCATTAAAATATGAATAAGTTTGCCCAACTTTTTCAACTTTCAATCCATGTCCATCCTTGCCATCCGTAGGAATAGATGATAGGAAACAGTTTGAACGCCTATTGTGGTCTTAAACAACAAAACTGGACCATTATTTTTGAAATTCAATTGATGCAAAGACACGTTTTTACTTTTTAAAAAGATGGAAAATATCGTGACACAGCTCATAATGCAAGACCAAATCACCTGACTGACAATTGTAATTATTAATAGAAACTAACAAAACTATTTTGGTGGTAAAATAGATGTTCGCTGCTGTCTTCTAAATCGTATGACATAATTATTATGACCAGAAGGCGGATAGTTTGTCGTTTTATGTTCTTATGGGAATTCCTATCAGAGAGACATACAATGGGTCACGGAGACTGCTTGAGAGAAGTCAGTTTTACGGTATTGAAGTAATTTAAGGGAGGCTATGTCCCGCAAGTGGCTGCTTAATAGGGAGTAATAGCTTCTCTTCGTACCGGTTTGACCGTATTGTAAATGTGTAGCTAGAAAATCGCTGCAAATTTTCCCAACAAAATTTTCTCTTTGTTTTATTTCAGGGATTGTAGTGACTGCCTATTCTCCGCTCGGATCACCTGATAGGCCGTTTGCCAACAAAGACGAACCTATTGTGTTAAATAATCCTCTGTTGAAGAAAATTGCTGATAAACACAAAACTACAATCGCTTTGGTGAGCCGTCTTTACATCTTTTATAGACTGCTCACAGTCCTCTATTCATTTCTCGTATGTTTACATCATGACGCGACCGTCAGAGTGGAGAGCGATGGATTTGGACGGGGTTGGGCGAGAGGGCCTTTTTTCGCTCTTCCGGCGTACTTCTTCACGCTCTCTAGCCTGTTCCATGCTTCAAGATTTAATGTGCACAGATTGTGAAAACTGATGCGAAAACTGACGCGCAGGGTCTGGAGAGAGAGAAGGTGGTTGAGCTTCTCTCCTTCTTTTCCCGCCACCTTCTCCTCCCCCAAATCACGCACGTCTTATTTTCGCTTGGTTTGGTGACGTCACAGGCTACACACCCTCGTGCTTCCCGCTCACTTCGCTATCGAGAATTATTCGTAATGTCGCGTTCTGTGTTTCGCATATTTGCGTCAAGAAAGTAGCAAGGCTGTGAAAAGTATAAATCTTTGTACCTTCTCTAAGTGGATGGCGTAGATTACCAAGTTGAACCGAGTTTTATGTTATAATCCTCTAATAATCTCCGCATGTTTCTGATTGGGTGCGGCGTTTATCGGTAATTTCGTCTGCACCTACGGCGATTCGAGAGCGGCGTTTAATCGAGTAAATAGGCATGTCGAAGTAGTTGTTGTAAATATCGCTTCAATTTTTACCTACAGTACAGCATACCTAAACAGAAGTTTCAATAACAACTTACCTATTTTAAATTGTCTTCTGAACAAACTCCTAAAAAGTACCTTCTAATACGGTTTTTACCTTTGAGCCGGTGTATTTCCAACTAGGTGGTATCGAATTCGAAAAATTCTCTCTCTAAGACGCTGAATTGTCGTACGCACGGCAGACGTTCTTAGGGGTTCGTCACGCGTTCTTGCCCGACGTTGAGGTGGGGGGACGAGCGACGAAGCCCTAAGAACATCTGTGTGGGAGGTTAGGCATTACCTGACTTTACCCAAGAACACCTATAATTTTTTTTCCCGTTCGTTTCGCCCCCGTATCCTGGGGAGAAAGGCTGCTTGCGACAATTCACTAACCCCGAACACTCTTTCTGGTGGTTGTCCCGCTGAGATTATAACAAGTAAAGTTGAGCCATGCATTTTTTCCCTGTTTTAACAGGTCGCTCTGGCCTGGGGTATTAAGCGTGGAACTCCAGTCCTTCCAAAAGCTGTCTCTGAGAATCACATCAAAGAGAACCTGGAAGCACTTAATGTAAAACTAGATGATGATGACATGAAGGCCATCGAAAACATCGGGATACGTCACCGATATCTGACTCAGACGTGGATGTTCAAACCGGAGGAAGTTCCTGAAAATTACTGGGATGGCGAAGAGTGACAGCAAAAAATTGTCTTTTTAATGTATAGCTGGATAAAAAATACAAGAAAATTTCTGAATGCAATTAGAAGAACCGATAAAGCTGTTTCGTCTAAAATTGTAGCTGGCTAATTTGAGGGATGCAGACAATTGAGAGCAAAGATTTGGGAAAAAAAGCTGTCTCTGAGAATCACATCAAAGAGAACCTGGAGGCACTTAATGTAAAACTAGATGATGATGACATGAAGGCCATCGAAAACCTCGGGATACGTCACCGGTATCTGACTCAGAAGTGGATGTACAAAACCCGAGGAGGTTCCTGAAAACTACTGGAATGGCGAAGAGTGACAGCAGACAATTGTCTTTTTAATATATAGCTGGATAACAAATACAAAAAAATTCACTGAATGCAATTAGAAGAACTGATAAAGCTGTTCGTCTAAAATTGTAGCTGGCTAATTTGAGGGATGCAGACAATTGAGAGCAAAGATTTGGGAAAAAAGCTGTCTCTGAGAATCACATCAAAGAGAACCTGGAGGCACTTAATGTAAAACTAGATGATGATGACATGAAGGCCATCGAAAACATCGGGATACGTTACCGGTATCTGACTCAGAAGTGGATGTACAAAACCCGAGTATGTGCCTGAAAATTACGGGGATGGCGAAGAATGACAGCAAAAAATTGTCTTTTTAATATATAGCTGGATAACAAATACAAAAAAATTACTGAATGCAATTAGAAGAACTGATAAAGCTGTTCGTCTAAAATTGTAACTGGCTAGTTTGAGGGATGCAGACAAGATTGGGGAACGCGCGAAGAGAAAATAAACCATACGACCACCAGAGCACATCCAGTGCGATTTACTTGTTGACTTTTTGCTGTGCCTTTCTTCTATATACCTTGATCAAAATGGAGGCAGTGGTGGCAAAAAATGGCTAACTACGTGAGTGAAAAAGGAAAGTAATTTTGCCACCATTTTCAGTGCAATAAGGCGTATTCTCCTTGTCTCGGATACAAACTGAACTTTTTCGCTTATTGCTTGCTTCCACTTGTGAACAGTCAAAAACGGCTAAGAATTTCCGATAAGTTCTCAGGGGATAAATCTCGTTCTTATGTAGGCTATAGAGACAATGGGTAGGCCTGTCCCGATGGTGCTCGACAACTTTTTGTTGCCCTCTGAGCAATTTTTGAGCAAAATATACGTTTAGAGCACATAACAAGCAACGATTTCATAGAAAAATTCAAGTCATGCGAATTGCTTCCGAGAGTTACGAGAGGATTGTATTCCCTTGTAAACGATTATCAATCTTTAAACACGTAACAACGTTTCGCTGGCCTAAAAAGGCAATTGTTGCCGTATGAATAATTAATTAGTGCCCTTAAAATTTCTCCCATAATTGCGAGCATCTCTTAAAGCTAACTTTCTGGACCGATGTTAGAAATTATTATGAAGAATGAAAAAAAAGGCTTTAAATTGACGTTTATATAAAAATATGCAGAAATTTCGATAGCAACTTTTGCAATTTAAGTAGTAACTTGTTGGATTTTTGGCAATTTTTTAACAAACGTTTTGGCATTAGTAAGCAATGTTCCAGCATTTTCCGAGCACAAACCGGACTGGCCTAACAACGGGTTTGTATACGTATACGAACTGAAACAGGTTCTGCTTTTTCATTGCCTCTGTAAGCTTGAAAATCAGCCCTATACTTCCATATTAACCACCTGCACAGCTAGCCTCAGGGGCACCCAACGGCAATTTTCGGGAAAATATCTGTTCGGAAGACGATTTGAGAACTAGAATTTTCGGAACATTTGTTGTAAAATTTCTTGCTTGCCTGCCTCTCCTAGGATTTTCGAACATCTACAAAATGGTATAATTACCCATTTTAAACGGATATTTACCCTAAAAAAGGCCACCTAGAATTTTCGGGAGTCTTTTCCTGGCTGAAATTTTCGAAAAGTAAGTTTTGACCCCTCTAATTTTCGGATAACTAGACTTTCAGCTAGGAAATCCGAACAGATGAAAAGTTTTTAGGGGATAAAAATATGCCTATATCTACCGTTTAAATACTAAAATACGCTCAACAATGCTATGTTAAGTGGTTTTGAACTATATCCTCGTTGGGTGCCCCTGTAGCCTGGGAATACATCCGTTTCTCCTCGCTCTTCGCCGCTGGGGACGTTAACGTCACCAGCGGCGAAGAGCGATGAAACTAATGGGATGTAAAAATAAAGAAATGTGACCGATTTCTGCTATATTATATATTTATTTACCGCACACAGAAAAGAAGGGGGGAAAAGCAACAACTACCTGCGATATAACTCCAACCCCGGTATGACCAATCGATAAAAACCGATATCGGAAAACCGTTCGATAAATCGATATCAATCGATAATTTTTAATTAATCGATATCGATTTTATCGATCAATCGATAGAAATCGATACTCACAGTCTTCCGCGTATTTAACGATATCGATTTTATCGAGTAATCGATATTAACGGAGTATCAAAAACCATACAAAATAAAATATAAAACTGCTTCTATGTGGACAGCGTTTTAATTTAATATAAAACAATGAACAGAAACATTAAGCAACCAAGGATTTATTTCATTCAGTCAACACATTAACTTCATTCTTTGTTTTTTTTTTTGTTTCTTTGGTTCTGGAACCATGTTTTAACCTAAAAGGAAAAAAAAAAAAAAAAGAAACCAAATTTATATGTTTATATGTTTATTGCATGCAACCGTATCCCGGTTAATCATTTTGACTCTTATATTCCCGGTATATTCTCGCAAGGTCTCTCGATGATTTTACTTTATATCTCCAGGAAAAAGCTTACTTGGTGTTGCTCTAAGTCAAAGTTCTCGGCCAACTTTTCCATTAGCTGTGCCGTCGGACGGCATTTACAAACATGTTTTCTGAGCTTCTTAATGTTGAGTTCCTTTCAAATTTATATCAGTTATTTTTGTTTCATTACCTCTCTTCTGCTTTAGTTGCGGAGTTCATCATTTACTCCGTTTTACTTATTTATAGAATGATTTTAGCTCTGATTTGTAGTATGATTTTTGCGGCGGCGAGGGTTTTGCTGACAAAACATTTACTGGAGACAATGTCTAGCATTACAACTACGCAGCTTCGTACTTCGTAGTACATGTATTTGTAGGATGTCATTACGACATTTAGCTTGAACAGTTTCTGAGTAAATACAAAAAGCGGTTATGTTATGTTGCGTTTCCCCGTTGAATCATGCCAGGGAATCGTGTTAATATTATTTGATTATCAGTATTCATTCAATTATCGATTTGTTAAATAAATCTTTAAATTCGTCCTACTTGATTCATTGAATCGTAAGAGTGTTTTTATGGAAGATTTGATACATTTTAGAAATTCGATAAAATCGATAACATTAATTTAAAAATCGATAATTATCGATTACTCACAACGTGTCCTTTTATCGATTTTAATCGATTTCCGATACAATTTACTAATTTTTATCGATTGTTATCGAATGTTATCGATTATCGGTTTTATCGATTGCACATGCCGGGCTCCAACATATGAGGACATAAGGCCGCCGGCAACAAGAAACCCCCAAGAAACATCGCAGGTCTTTACCGCCGGCATGTCTACGAAGTTGAACTCGAGTCCAACTTCGCAGGCATTCCGGCGGTAAAGACTGACATGGCCTCTGTTGCCGGCGACTTCTGCTCTCATATCTCATATGTCGCAGGTAGCTCGGCAGCATCTAGGCCTGGGCGGCATCTGAGAACAAGAGGCGGGTACTGCTGGCGGGCGACAAAGGTGGCCCCGTCAACCGGCACCAGGGGAGGAGGGTGGGGCGACGAAAGCTTCTTTGACCAATCGAGCCAAATGATCACCGATACACGTGTAGATGGAAAGAACGGGAATTTAAACAGACGGACATCAAAGCATCATGCCCGCTTCGGACACATGAGAGTACGGAGGAATCTAAAGGTTTAGAGTCACATTCCGTGTTGCGCTACTTATGTATGCAGTGAGAACTTTTAATTTTGTTTCAACTTCATTAGCATACATTACCATACCCTAAAACAAAGAAAAACAAAAATGAGCTGAGATGAAAAAATTAACTTCAACATAAATATGGAGCATCAATTGTGGCCGATTCTTCAGAAACCCTTTATTTGTGACAAGACAAGACAATTAAGACAAGACAATGTTTTATTTGGAGTCTTATACAGTCCTATGTATATCGACTTTATCCAGTCCTATGTATATCGGTGTAGGGGGGGGGTGGGAGGGGTACTCGACCAATATTTGGGTGTAGGTGAGCCGCTGAGGGTTTGAAACCCATACCCTGTTTAGGATAACACCCTCAACTTTAGTACCCAGATAGGACAACTCCCTCAGATGGGGACAAGGTTATATCAAGCACACCTGTCAACTTGCACTTATCTTATTTAGACAAGGGTGCCAAGAACAATAACATTTATATTTATTCCAGTAAATCCTTTGGGTGATGACGTACTAAATATCTGCAAACATTTGCACGAAGACGAAATCGATCATGCATGAGACACCCCGTTTATAATTAGAACACACTCGCACAAATCATGCACACTGTTTAGGACAGTTGTTGAATTTATGGCTCAACATAAACTATTTCTGTTTTCTTATATATTACGGTTGATTTTTTTTTCACTTTTAAGTGGTAAGTTGCTGTTTAGTTTAGTGTGAGAAGAATGGGTACTTTATGAGATTATAAAAACCAAAGTGACCCTGAAGGAGTTTGTTGGACTTTGAATTTATAAGAGAATGTATGACAATAAACAAAATACGTCCTAAATTCCATTTTTTGACAAAAATAGAAACGAGAATGACTTACCTTGTGTTTTTGTTTTGTTAAGCTAAAACGGCCTGGATATACCCTACTTCAATAATTATTATTTATTTATCAGTATTTTAGTTATTCATTTTGATATTTGGCAGGTACCACAAGGAAATGATTTGGTTGTTCCTTTTTAATTTAGATGATAGATAACTTTGTAGGTGATAATTATTTGTAATGCACTAAACTGGGGGCCTTTCTCTGCTACCAAAAGAAAATCTTTAACTTTTAAAACAGAAGGGTCAAGGCTTCTTTGCTGAATCAAGGCACTGTATCGTGGAACACAGTGCTTTTGAGAATTACCACCAAAGTAGCAGCTTTATTTCCTGAAAGAATGATTATAATGGAAGCTTTATTTAATGCATGGCTAATTTCAAATTTTCAGGTGACTTTCCACCCCAGGTATAGAGGGTACATAAAAGCACATTGTGGAAGTGGACAAAGAGTAAGAGGAAAGTAAAACAGAGGAAGGAATTATGGGAAAAGGAAGAAATGAAAAAATGGTTGTAGAATTGTAAACAAACAACTTTATTTTTATAAAAGTAATAAACAATTTTTTTTACACATTTTATCAAATTCTTAGAGTGGTTTGTTTATGGTTTTGAGAATTTTATTAACCAAATGGTCAAGCTACCCAGACATGCAACTGAGCAGCCAACTGCTTGGCCTCAATGAAAATTTTTTTTTTCCTGTTTTCTTTTTTCTTTTTTTCTTTTTTTTTTCATTTTATTTGCTATTTCTCTTGAAGCCTTCTCCAATTTTCTTCATTTCTTCATTTCTTTCTCCAACTGGTTTCTCTGTTCCTCACAAGCATTTGACTGCAACACCCTCCGGATCTCCAACTCCTCCTCCTGTTACAGCTGCAACATGGATATACCTGCATGATCATTTTTATTCCATTTTAAATTTATGATAAGCTCACCATACTGAGTGAAAAACAAAAAATAGCCCATAACCAGCTTAATGCTGAAGGTCTTGTCTCATCAGGAGCTCACAAGGCAATCAAGGAAATAGGTAATAGGTCACAGGGAGGGGAAGGAAAACATCTTCCCCCCCTCCCCCCTTGAGTGGAGGAAGGGGGAAGAAAAAGAAAAATAATTCATCCCAGGATCAACAGGATCTATTTCCACACTTTTCAACACCATGATGGTACCACTTGGCTGAGGACTGTTGTCAGAAAGTTCAGTGTGGAATAGGGTATGGAAGGTAGAGAGTTTTGGTGACAATGAGGCTCCTAGGATTTGAAAAAAACAAAACAAAATACAAGTGCAAAAAAGGAACTATAAATAATTTTGCAAAAATCCTAATATTTAGGATAAATAATTTGAATTGATACTAGAGTTTCTAGTAAATGTGAAAAGATAGCAGGTGAACATGGGCGGGCTGGAAGAGGCCAGCAGTAGATCTAGGGAGGTTCCCGGCTCTCCATATTTCTAGATCAAATTGAGGACAACAGTGCCGAGAAAATTCTTTTCTAGATTGAGCTCCTCCGTACCTTAAGGTCTGAATGAGTGGTTCCTTCCCGCCACCTTAAGGTCTGGTGAGAATCCTCCCCCCCCTGCTCCATCCCTCTTCTTAACTGAAGGTTCCGATCTGCCACTGTAGGCTCCAGGTCCTACATCAGAGCTATACAGAGACACTACACTAATACATAGTTAATCGAGTGGAATGGTTATGAAACCCATCAGACTCCTTTGTTATATGTTTTTGTGGACCTGAAAGTGCACAACGCTCAAAAGAATTCCTATCATTTTGATTGTATTGACCAATAAAAACGTTGCATTAATTTATTCCGTAACAATTTGCCAACGGAAAACAAAGGATTGTGCACTTTCACGGTACTTCCAACATAAACTGCAGCACTGTTGTTTTTATCATTGATGTTTGCCACTTTTCATAACCAGTCTCCTCAAATGACTATGACTAATACAATCTGCAGGACCATTTTTTTTGAGAAACTTTCAGAGCATATGTCTGCCTGAGCTTGTAATAATGATCACCAAGCTACAAGAAGTATGACCTGAAGTAAATTAGGGACCTGTCATTTATTAGAGGGGGGGGCAGGGCTGGTGCAATTCTTTTTTCCCAGGTGAATTTTTTTTATGCCCTCCCCCAATTTCCTGCAGGAAAAAATGTAACCCTCCCCCTTGTATGGCCCAAAATAGTTATAACCCTCCCCACGCTAAAAGGTATGACAGGGATTATTAAAAGAGATCAACTTTTTACCTTGTGATGAAGGGAGGGGCCAATACGACATTCAGGAACAGGTATCTAAGATCACCTCATGCACTGAAGCAATGTTGAGCACGGACAATCCTGGTGCCGCTGGAAAATTTTACACGACCGACTATGTTCTTGTCCCAGCTGATTAGTTAATACTGAGGGCGAACATTATGAAGCTCAGTGAGTTACTAGAGAACATATTAGATATGGATAGACTCATTAAAGCTCACCTTAACACCCTGTTTCACTCAAAGACTGGTAATTTTATACGAGGAGAAGAGTATTCTAAATCGTTTGATGAAGCTGTTATTACAAGGCTTGATGAAGCTAAAAAAAGAGTAAACAGTGAATTGAAATATCTTAATGAGAAACTTGATCAATGCAAAGACATGTTTTGCAGAGTGTTGCTGTTGAAAAACAAATCAAGAAAAAGACATACATGTAGGGTTGTTGGGTAGTTCAGGTTGATCATTATGAAAGTTTAAAATGCTTAAATAATATATTTTATTTGTTGATTTATTTTTATTTTAAGTGAACAGCAATGTTTGCTAAAAATGGTATGGCCCTCCCCAAATCCCAGCTTAAATTTTTGGTGACCCTCCCCTTTTTGGCTACATAAAATTTAATGACCCTCCCCCCAACTGCACCAGCCCTCCCCCGCCTCTAATAAATGACAGGCCCCTTATGTGTTTTTTACTATTGTTAACACTTGGAATCAACTAACCCATAAAATTACAAGATGGTTAACTGACCTTAACTGTATTTGTACCCTCTTTGTAAAAGTAACAATCATGTTTGTATTGGGAAGTTCAGTAATAATAATCCAGATGGCCAAAACTTCCATATTTTGGCCATTCTTATTCTGAAGTATCCACCTTATTCTGAGCTATCCAAACAGATACTTTGCTATGAATAAGCTTTACACGGCAGTCACGGTAGTGGTACTTTAATTAAACAGACATTGTTTGCTCCTTGCACTAAATTCTTACAAAAAGAACGTGAAAAACAACTAACCTCTATGTAGGCTTTGATCCATATTTTGGAGTAACCATTCTCATCTTCGCCTTTTCAGTCTTTGTATACTTAGTCTTTCAACACCAACAAGGTCGTAAAGAGTCGGAGCGATTTGCCGAAAAATAATTTTATTCAGTTCCAGTCTCCGAGCGGATACCTGATTTTGGAGTATCCATTCTAGTCACGACCTTTTTCTGCCACTCCTAAAGACGGTGATACGATTGCGTGACTCTCGATTTCGCTGAGTCACAGTGATGGTGACATTCGTTAGGGTCTGTTGGTCTACACATTGTTCTCTATTCTCAGATCGCTTTATTCAAACCCGCTGTTATCACGATGGTGAGTAAAATTTTACACTGAGCTACAATATGTTTTTGGTGAGAGTGTAAAATTTCCCGTCCCATATTAGCTGTCACAAATCAGACAAATGCTGTGTGTCAATTTAATTTGCACGCACGCTAGAATCGTTTTCAATTTTATCAAAATCAGCTCCTCCTGGATATGAATTTTGGATATGAATTATTTCCAGTAGTTTCCATAAATAGCGGGGAGCTAGTATTTACAGACAACCCAACATTTCATATCCAGTCAGTTGAAGAAAACCAGAGAACGAAATTAAGCCTTTGTTTAAATTTAAGGTAAATTCCGGGGGCACTTGGGTATTTTTTGGGTGGGTATGTGCCGCCCGGGACTCCAAATTGGCACCCCGTTCTAAAAACAAATTCCCCTAAAATTGATACCCCGTTCTAGAAATGGGCCAATTTTTTATACTCCGTTCCAGAAAGTTTGTAAATTGAAATAGCCCTGTTTTTTTAAAAAGATATTTCTTTATTTGTTCGACTTATACATCAAATAAATGCTTCTTCATAATCAGCAACAATTTTAAGCAGAAGATAAAGCCGTGATCCACAATTTTTTATACCCCATTGTAGAAAACGCCTCTGAAATGGATACCCCATTCTAAATCAAGAGCTTCAACATCAAGACCCCGTTGGGCGGCACATACCCGTATAGGCAATGTATGGGAGTACCCCCCCCCCGGGGGGAAATTGGAGCAATAGGAAAATTAAAACTGAATTTAACAGAGGTGGGTCAATTTAAAAATCCTCTAGAGGCCATGTCCTATACAAGGTCAAAAACACAAGAAATAACTCAATAAAGCACACATGACCTCCAGATAAAAGATAAGATACCTTCAAGCGATTTGCGTACGTCTGCTCATGCATTCAACTCTGAAATTGGTTATGGGGGAGGCCTTCCGAGGTGGGGGTATACTGTTGCTTTGTTGGTCATTTCTGAGACTGCTTGTCACCAGGTAGGTAAGGAACAAATGTCACTGTCACACTTTGGGTAGGACAAAAATAATCCTGTAGGTAATCAGCACAAATTTTTGTGATACTCAATTTAGAATATATACAATGCCAGGAAAGAATTAATATTGTAAGAAAACATTCTAAAGAAAATTAATGACAGAAAATCTTGGGAATATTAAAGGAAGAGAAGGGGCGAGGGGGAGTCTCGTCACGAGTTCACAAACAACAATTTTGCATTTCATGACTCGTGAAACAAATAGTGTATTTGATCTTGGCCACGTGTTTGGGTGATCTCTGCATGGCTATACATTCCCAAGAGGAGCCAGCATTAGGCAGGTCTTATATAGTGAACTGTGATGTTACATCAAAAGACTCAAAAGTGAAGTTAGTCAAGCTGCCAAGCCAATGCTAGTTAAGATCGTTTGGCCAAATTAATGATTTAATATCTTCAATATTCATCTTCAGTGTGAGATGTGTACAGTATAGAGGATTTTGGCAGTTCACGTTTCACGGAGTGTATTTCAATCAGAATTCACAGAGCAGTTTTTCAGTACATCCAGAAGCATATAACCCCAAATTCGAAGTTATATGCTTCTGGTACATCACAATTCACGGACACCAAAAATGGTCAATCACGGCTTCACGAAAATATGCTTGCGCCCCCTCAAGGAAGAGATTTTGTTACGTACTTCACTGTCGAAACAGCCAAATGAAAAAGTGAACAGATGTCGCTTTCAGTGCGTAAAAAATGGATTGTTGCCATCACAATTCTTTCCTCCTTTTCTGTCAATTGACTTACTGCTTTCTGAGCTGAGGATTGTTGCCAGTTTGAGGGGGGCTGTCTCGCCTGCTGCTCCCCTTGGGAGGCCTCTGTTATATACCTGCCAACTTTTTCCGAGATATAAGCGTGAGATTTTTATCCTGGGAGTGCTGGGATTTTTGAAGACGACACGATCATTTCCGAAGATTCCCGAAGAAGTCCGAAGTCTTCCGAAGACGTCCGAAGTCTCCCGAAGTCTGCCAAAGGCGGGCTCGCTCCCAGTGCTTTTCACTTCAAAAATCAGAGATCGCAAGGAAGGTATTGCCATTTATTCATTTTACACATGGTTTTAGTTCCTTACATGGGTCTGAGTTAACATATTTTTGGAAATTGTGTCAAGCAGGACGGCAACAACTCACATTTTTCAATCAGGCGTGAAAAATTGGCCCGCAGGCGTGAGCCGGCGTGAGATCGAAGTTTTCAACCCGCAGGCGTGAGACTCACGCCTAAGGCGTGAGAGTTGGCAGGTATACTGTTAGGGTTAGGTGGCTCATGATGCATTTATATCTCATTTACTAAACAAATATCAATGACGATCTTCCATGGTCTATACTCTTACAAAATGATGTCAATAATACGTTCAAAACTCAAGTTGAACCAGTTGGAATAAGGTGTATATTTTTTTCCTGTGACCTGCTTTCTATGACTTGCAATGTGTTTTGACCTCAGGTCATGTTTGTGTGTTTTTTGGAGGGGGGAGGGGGCTCTCCACAGAGGGTATGGATATTTTCTTGAGAAAAAGAAAAACATTTGGTTTCAAAATAATTTGATTTTTTTTTTCAGGCATCTCCAGTAAAACTTAACAATGGTGCTTTTATGCCTTCCATTGCTTTGGGGTGAGTTGAATCTTTGTATAATATTGTTGCTTGTTCTAATATTTTGATTCAAAGCTAGAGTTGCAAATAACCTGGCTCAGGTCAATTTACGATGTCTAACTAAATTTGCCCATGCCAAGTGTTTGACAAAATCCTAACCTCTGCAACGTTTGGAGTACTGGAGGTGGAGTACTTTTTCTAATGATTACAGCAATAAAACTGTGAACATTATAATTTACCACCCAGATATGTGCAACAAATTTCCTGGTTTGTCCACAGGACTAACATGGTGACCTCTCTGGTCAGACATTGTCCTTTTTCAAAAGAAAAACTCTTTGCGGGCAGAGATTCAACATCGATGTATTTCCATAGAATTGGGACGGTATATATAGAGAGTGATCATGTATGAGAGATACATCACTCCTATGGATGAAATTATAAAGACTAGTCAGGTTTAGAGATGGTGGTATTTACCACCTTTTCATTATGGTGGGGGTCTGTCAGTCAGCAGGGTACATTAAGACACCATTCCCAGCTGGAGGGCACTGCATCTCTTTAACTGCTGTACGAATACAGTTGAATAAATAACTAAACCAGAAAGTTTTCTTGTCTTTATACAGCCATAAAATGCTCCGGTTCTTAGCACTTTTAGGTCCTTTCACAGACTGCAAAGACAGATTTCCCTGTTCATTAATATAATTGAAGCCTGAGAATATACCCGTTTTGGGCGGAGCTTCACCATATAGGCCATTATCAGGAGCAATATTTACCCCCAAAACAAAGACAACACCCTTCACAGGGGTAAGTATTGGCACCTACCATTATAGGGAGTACCCCCAGCCCCATGGGACACCATTAGTCCTTCCGTTAGGACTGGTGGGTCCTGTCTGTGCACAGTTATTTGGAACACTTCCCTAAGTTATACCCCATAACCATTTTTCTTATCACTTATCAGTATAAAATCTATTTTTAATAAGCCCTTTCTTGGATATTTGTACTTAAAAACTTATATATAAGTTATGCCTTTTAGAAAATGAAAATTCTTGAGGGCTTTTTGTCCTAGACTTGTCTCTCATACGAGAATGAAATCTTCATGTCTTTTGTAGAACATGGAAATCTAAAAAAGGTGAAGTTGGAAAAGCTGTAAAGCTTGCATTGCACTATGGCTACAGGCACATTGATTGTGCTGAGGCGTATCGAAATGAAGATGAAATTGGCGACACTCTAACTGATGTATTTAAAGAAGGAAAAATTAAGCGTGAAGATGTTTTCATTACATCAAAACTCTGGTAAATATAGCAGAACTTGTTAATTTTGTTCTACAAAACTATATATAAGTTAGTCCTTAGGTGGAATGTACATATAATTAGATACTTATATTACGCTCTGTAGACTGCTATTTACAAATTTTACGTGTTTAATTTGAAGTTCTCCTCCTAGCTTGCGAATACAGCCGTCTTGCCTCATTTTTCGCTGTTTTTAATATAGGAATGTTTCGCGGGAGAGACATCTGTGAGACGTGACGGTGTTACGGGCTTCTGTTTCACACTCGGGTTTGATAATTTTGTCTCTATTGGCCATTTCAGAGTTGCGTAGGGAACTGGACGAGTTTCAAATTCAAAGTAATCAAGAAACTGACACCACCATATAAAAGGTCATGTTAAGATTGGTTTTTTGAACAAGTCTGGTGCTGTAAGGCTGAACAGGGATCAAGTTATGACTCTTGAAACATGTTTATTATAAACAGGGCTTCTGATATTTCGCGGAAAAAAAAGCAAAATTTCGCGGGATTTTCCGGGGCAAATTCGCGGAAAAATCGGCCGATTTCGCGGGATTTTCGCGGGAAAAAAGTCAAAATTCGCGGAACAATCGGCCGATTTCGCGGGATTTTCGCGGGAGAAAAGTCAAAATTCGCAGAAAAAGCGGCCGATTTCGCGGGAAATTTCGGGGGGAAACTTCGCCAAGAAACAATCAGTAAAAAACAGCCGATTTCGCTGGGTTTTTTTTGGAAAATTTCGCTAAAATCGATCAATATTGCGTCGATATGACCAGCGTTGGTGAACGTTTTTTTTAACAAGGATAATCATTTGCTCTTTCAACAACAGTTCACTCGAGAAATGAGCGACTGTTAAAGCTACTAACATTATGGTTAGTGCCCAGTTTTTCGCAACGCTCATGTAAAAACGCCTGGTAGTTTTGGGACGTTGTTTACTCGTTAGAAATGTTTTGCCGACATGTATTTGGAAATATTTCTGGCGGATTTCGCGGTATTTCGCGTTTTTTTGGGAATTTCGCGGGATTTCGCGGAAATACCTGAATTTCGCGGGTCCGCGACCGCGCGAAATATCAGAAGCCCTGTATAAAGATCCATACAAACTTCTGTAATTTTGTGACAGCGTCCCCCAAAACCATATAAACCCTTAATTTTTTTCATGGTTTCTGTGATATTCTTAAAAACGGGCAAACACAGTGATTTTCGAATTAGTTCCTTCCAATTAGTAGATGCATGACGAATTTTACAGTTTAAAAGAAAAACTGAAAAATTTTAAAGAGTTTATATGGTTTTGGGGGATGCTGTCACAAAATTATAGAGGTTTGTATGGATCTTTAACCATGTTTCAAGAGTCAATAACTTGATTCCTGTTCAATTTTAGAGCACCAAACTTGGTCAAATAACCAATCTCAACATGACCTTTCATATGGTGGTGTCAGTTTATCGATTAGTTTAAATTTGAAACTCGCCCCAGTTCCCTACGCAACTCCGAAATGGCTAATATAGCCTGAGAAAACAGCCGATATTTTGCGACGCTACCGGTTGTTTCTCCGCAAAATAACGTCTGAGAAACAAGTGCAGAGATTCCTTACTAATGGCGCGACACTACCCAGATCTGGGTCGTGCTTCTGATTGGATGAAGCCAATTTCCAACCAATCAGAAGCACTACCCAGATCTGGGTAGTGGCACGTCACCAGTATGGAATTTCTGCGCCCATTCCCTCAGACGTCATTTCGCGGGGACTGACCACCGGTGGCGTCAAGAAAGCTCAGCTCTTTTCTCAGGCTAATCTTTATATTATGGAACAAAAAAGCCCGCTAGGAACAAATAGATCAGTTCAACAGTATGCATTGGTGTCACAAAAACAGTCCTTTGCCTAATTGCATCTCAAATTGACAAAATGCAAGTGTTTGGAAACGATAGAACGAGGTTGGGAGGGTGTTTTTTAATTGGAGAATGAAACGATAGACAACCCAAGCAATACTGCTAGCCCAGATAACAAAAGAAGCGGGCGAGCAGTCTCTCTGTGAGAGCGCGCGCGCGAAAATGCGAGCTCACACTAAAAGAGGTTTAAGGACTCTTCCTCAACAACTCTTACGCGTTCGTAATACAGTCGTTGACTTGTTGTTCTGACATTAAGTCTGCTAAGAGCAATAAACGGTTTATTCTCCTGTATTAAGCTTTGCGTTTCTGCGCACCTGAGTTACGTTTTAGCAGTTGTTTCACAAGAACTGAAATAATCTGGGGTTGATGCGGACCGTTTTTGTTGTTGTAGTTGTTGTTCTTTTTCTTAAATATGGGTAAAACGGGCAACAAAAAACGTGCAACTTGTTTTGCTAAGCATCATTGCTGCAGAACGAGTTGAATAGTGATGTTGCGCGTTTTACCACCCACGATAAAAAAACCCTTGCAACCTTATTATTGTTCGAACGTGGGTGGAAAAATGTACAACATCGCGATTCAGCTCGTCTTGCAGTGATGTTGCAAAACTGTAGCTAAAGTCTGCGTTGCATGCTGGGTGCCAACTTCGTTCCCAGAGGCTGCCATCCTTTCAGTCAGCACCAAGGATCGTTTGTTGCCCGTGGCAACCATAAAAGGCAGCGAAGGCTCTAAAGACGAGGTGGATGGCGGTTAGCACCAGCGGAAGAAGCCTTGCGGTCGCCCTTCTCTCTCAGAGCCTCGTTTTTCACGCGCCGGGTGTAGGCTAGCCTACATGATAAAGACGCATTTTTATCTGTCAAAGCTAATTAACCTTCGATCATTCTACAAAGATTTTGGTAGGAAGATGTAGCTTGTCAAGAACCTGGGGGTGTGGATTGACTCCAACCTAACGTATGATGAGCATATTTCCAAGTTGTCTTCAAGCTGTCTCTATAAATTTGAGCCGCATTAACCGCATTAACCACTTGCCCGATAGAAAGACACTGATCCTAGTCATTAATGCTGTTGTTTTCACTAGGTTTTTTTATTTTTCAACAGTGTGGAGTAACCCCTCTAAGAAAAACACTCGCAAAGTGCAGCTCATCCAGAATTTTGCCTGTAGGTCTATTCTAGGGCTTCAGAAGTTTGAATATTTTTTTAAGGCGCTCAAGTCGCTTGGGTGGCATAACGTCTGCGACAAACTCTTTCTTAACGACTTAGTTATGGGTCATAAATGTATAAATAATTTAGCGCCACCTTATCTATCCACTCTATTTAATACAAGATTCAGCGTCAGCAAAAGATCTAATATAAATGACTCTGACCTTGATCTACCAGAATGTAGATTGGCTACAGGTCAGCACCCGTTTACTTTCCGTGGCTCAAAGGGTTTTAACACCCTCCCTAAAGACATCAAATCTATCAAGGATCCAAAGGCATTCTGGTGCAAGGTGTCCACCCACCTCAATACGAAGGATTAAGATTTTTAGACTCTCGAAATATGTAAATATATTTAATATTTCCCCCAATATTTGCACATAACCATTCACATTTTCTTGTGATAGGTTTTCGCATCTTCTATTTCTAAAACTTTTTACTATTTTACTCTATACTTTGTAAACCTATTTTATAGTGGAGTGTATCTCTATTGTAATTAATTACAGCAGCCGAGAATAGCCATACAAATGGAGTCCTAATAAAGAATATGCATGTATTCTGGTATGTATGTATGTTGATTTAATATTAGAGGTATCTCAAGTGGGTTAGTTTGAAACGCAGGCTCCAGTGGCTTGTTCTTAATCTCATCGGATCCTTAGTCTTTGCTGATAAACATCTCGAGCGAATATTTTTTGTGTTGTTGTTTCTTTTTGGTACCATTTTTCAAGCCAGTATTTGTTAGGACATTAATTTTTGTACAGTCGCTGAGATCTAAAGCACAAAAGCGGCCTTACCCACGTATTGGGGCAAGTATAACTCGTTTCTGAAAGATGTGACAGAAAGTTTTGCTTGCCTGCCCTTTCGCATTTGTGAACTAGAAATTTGCAGGGAAAAAAGGCGCGCGACGATTTCGTTACAAGGGTTAACTCCTTCGGACTATACGTACAGGACAATAGTTACTCACAATTGCTGAATCAAAAGCTTTAATCTCACACACAGTCTACAACAAGAATACAAGCGAATAAATACGATTAAATGTGAGAACGTGTGAATGTTCCTAACTAGACAATGCCTATTATCTCTTGAATCAAATGAACAACCTCTTAGTGTTCATGCAAAAAACTTGTATTTCTAAAAGTCATTACATTAGGAGACAAAAATCGTGAAAAAAAATTGAACAGCCTTTTTGTTTGGCTGATTGCGGCTTATTGTACTCATTATTGTTAACGCGGAATTGAAAAGGAAAGCGACAAAAATCAAAGCTTTAAACCTAAGGCGAAATTTGAAAGGTATTGAAAAAACATAACTGTCTTAAATACAAGTGGCAAAACTAAACTGCTAGTTCAATCATGTCGCTAAACATTTATTGAGTTAAACACTCCTTGACTCTCTACAAGAAACAAACATTTCGAGTACAATTCTTCATAAACATTCGGAAAGAGTATGAAAAGATCAGGAAGACTGCTAATTTTGAGGACTCCAGCTCAATAAATGTCGATAGTTTCAAAGAAAACTTTTCCTTACAATTCATCTCCACTCACGGAAGTAGCTCCCTGATCATTGCCTGGTTCCTCAATTAAGGGAAAGATTGGCGCCAACAACCTGCGCGCAAACTCAGCTTCAGTATCCGAGTATATTTTTCGCCCCGACAGTTTTGATGCACTTGTTTCTTTCGTGATCTGTAAAGTGATTTTAACTCTGTCCTCGGAATCGTGGGAAAAGGTATAGGTTTTGGATTCTGTTAATGTCCACGCTTCAAAAGACTTTCCATCAAAGTTCCCGATGACATCGTCCGCGGACTGGCTTCCATCTGCTTCCATCACTTTTCCATGCAGTATTACCTTGCCGTTGATTGCGCTTTCTGAGAACATGAAGCCTTCTTCTTCCATAAAGTCTATTGTAACGGTTTCATGCTCATAACTTTTACCAATGTGTATTTCATGTGAACCGGAATCTTTGCGATACCATTGCCATATTAGTTTTTCTTGATTCAGAGGTCTTTCTCCAATGTCTATTGAGAATGACCCGTATGGTTCGTAGTAATGTTGTGTCAAGCCATCATCGTCACATGAAAACGTAAATTTGACGGTGAGGACGTAGTTTATTAAAGATGGGGGCTCTTCATCGCCTATTACGGGACCAAGTTGTAACGTAATCGTAACTTTGTCATCCGAGTCTTCTTCAAAAGTTAATTGCTTTGACTCCCTCAGTTCACTTGCTTGGTAAGATTTGCCATCAAAATTACCGATTATGTCATCGTTAATGTCGTCGTCCTCCTTCACGCGTCCATGCAAAGTTATTTTACTGTTGACGTTATTCAAGAAGTTCTTGCTCTCTTGAAATCTGATCATAAAGGGTTGACGATAATTTGTGTGAATGTTCAGCGAGATATCGTTAGCTTCACAGTGCCATACTTGAAATTTTTGATTGACGTCTCTGTTGCCAATGCTGACAGAGAAAGTTCCGTAAGGTTCATATGCGCCCGTTCCTCCATCATCATCGCATATAAAGTCAAACACGCCTGTAAGCTGGTATTCTACCAAGCCAGTTTCTTGATCTTTTATTACATCTCCCTCCTTGGTTAAAGAAATTCCCATGTTGGCATGAAAGCAGCAATCACTCAGTTTTTGCTTGCTAGATGCACTCCAGTCAATAAGATCAAAACCCAAAGCGTTTCCTTTAGCCAAGCAGTCGTCAAAGGAAAGTGCACTTTCGCCGTCCGTTTCCCACAGGTTGGAGAAGATTACGTAACTGTGTTCCTTCTTATTGTTGTAATATGCACTAATTGGATATTTTACATCACTGCTAATTGAAAAATCTATTTTGGAACTCTCAGCTCTGCTTAAGTCAAATAGCGGGAATGCTGGTCCTTGAATAAGCGGGAATTCGAGATCTTTCACCGTTTCAGGACATGTAATGCCTAGGGATTCCATCACTGCACATACCTTAAAAATTTCGGCCTGTGGTAAGAGATACAGTTGGCCATATAACTCGTTGCCTCCTAAGCCTTTTGCCGAAATACTCCAAGCATCATCCACTCTTTTGTAGTCTTCAGGAGTACCAGGATCTTTGATCTCCTCAAGAGTCAAGCCAACCACGAAAATGCCAAGTATATCTTCTATCAAAGAAATACAGTCAGCGCCAGAAATGTCTGGGTACTTTTGCGTAAACTCGAGGAGCTCGTCAATAACTTCACTCATATTCTTCGCGCCATATGGACCATACAGCTTGTGATAGCCAAGGCGACTGATGAAGAGCTTAACTAGTGCTAACGTGTCGACAGATCCTTGATTTTTCAATGTTGATACCAGCTGAGCTGTCGATTCTCGACGTACACGGTAAGAGTAGGCACTACTGCAAACAATGTCATCTTTCGATGTGACGTCCTGCTCCGTTAAGTCACAAGCTATTTCGACGTTCTTCGCTGAAGGACCCGTGTAATCAACGGAGAAGTAACGAACGGATGCAAACTCGAAGTACTCGAAATTTCCGTTGGTGTCGAAAACTGTATACGTTTCGTCATTCGGTAACTTGACGGTGATACTTCCCTTAAATTCCGACCCTTGAAAAAAGGCGTGTGCTTTTCGAAATAGTTCACCAACAGTCATAGTTGTTAGTTCAGGATACGAAGAAATTTGAAAAGAATCCCAGTTGACAAACAGAAACGCTCCGCTTAGTCGATATCTGCCGTCTTTATGGCCTGGTATGGGTAAGTCTACTCGCTCGCTTGATTTCTCTTTGGCATCGGATGAAATCCATATCAAGCTACAAACAACGACCATGAAGAATCCGTTATAATTCATGATGAATCTGCTATTCCGCGAGCAGCTTTTTTCCGTTTAACTTTGGAACTCTTTCGGTGCGAAAGTCGACCTGTCTTAACGTTTGGCGCTTTTGGAAAGTGTATTCTCGAAATTGTACTGATAAGAAACAGTCTCAAAGCACGCTTCGGTGTAAGGATTAGCCCACTAACATGACTCCGAGGCTTAAGGGTCAAAATTGCAAATTTTTCAAGCCGTCTTTTTCCCAAAAGAGACTTGAGCACAAAGAAAACAAAACCAAATATAGAAAAATGACCAGAAAGCCTCGGAGTCATGTTAGAATTTTAATATATCGAACGTGGGTTCTGTGCTCGATTCTTATCTGACTAATTATTATTTTATTATGAGCGCAATGCTATGTCTGACTGCATTGTCTGCGATATTGTTTGACGGACTGACAGACCACAACTTCCGGTCTCATAACCATTGTTTCAAAAACTACCATAACAAAGACGTACCTGCTCTGAAGTTTCCGCGATAAATAAAAAACAAAACAATCTAAATTTCAATCATTACCCTCACACAGACAATGGGGTACTGGTGAGACGGATTATGCAAGTTTAAAATCGGGTATTATGCTTTAAGCGTCACCCATTCAATCAAAGTTAATAAAGTGAGATGGTTATGCCCGTCAGACGTCTTTGTTATACGTGTTTGTTAGCTTTTTTAGACTTGACATATGCACAACATTCAGTACCATTCCTATCATTTCGAACAAACCATTTATTTTTTAACCAATAACAAAACAGATTGCGCATAGCCAGGAAGCTCCTAACATAAACTGTAGCATAGCTGAAATCGTCTTTTAATTTTACCGTATTTTTAAACCAGTCTCCTTTACTACCAATGATGAAACAGTAATATGCTTTAACACATGCTCGACTGGAGAATCTCGGGGTATTATACCAGAATACGGTAAAATGGCAAGATGACACTTCCCTCGCATATTCGAAAACCGTTGTGTGATTTGTGATTTGTTGTTCAGTGTAATACACGATAGGTGTTTATGTTGTTGGTCAATTATGTCCTTGGTCTTTGTGTAGCTCTTTGAAATCTATCGGTTCGTATTAAAGTTTTTCATAACTATTCCACGGTATAGGTGAGACTCTGATATTGAGGTAAGGTGGATAAAAGCAGGAAACGCAAGATTCCATGCACTGATTTAGGTCTTTTTTAGTCATGCCGCTTTGACCAAAACACTTTCAGTTCGAGAGATCTAAAACTACTAAAAACTTTCATTAGAATAGGTAATCTTTTCCTTATTTCTTTTGCAGGTTTTTTCTTATATCAGGGCTCACCTCTTTCCCATTTGTTAAGAGAAAGCAAGACTCGAAACATCAAACTTCTTTCCTCGCAAAACTTTGATCAACCTACACCTGCGCCCTTGTTAATTTTTTTAAATCCAAAGCGACAATTACGAGAATTCGTTGTTGTTATTGTTGTTGTTGTTGTTGTTGTTGTTGTTGTTGTAGGCTTTGTAAAGGAACATCTTTGAAATGTTCATTAAGATGACTTACTGTACTCTTATGACCATGTGCCACCATGGTTGGGGATTCTGAAGATGCTGACACAAGGTCGGGTGGGGAGTACCGCAGGTCTGTTTGCTTTCATATCTTTACGTGTATGCCTTTTTTGTTTGTTTTAACCACAGGTCTAACAGTCATGCCCCAGAAGATGTACTTCCTGCCTGTCAAACTACTCTGAAAAACCTCCAGCTGGATTATCTTGATTTATATCTTGTAAGTTCTTACCTTCATCTTGGGCTGCTTTATATTAATAGTCTGTTTGCCAGTCAACAATTTCAAACTAAATGAATATTATAATTGTGAAAGTGCTAGTTTGCTTTCGGAGACAGTGTATTTACGCTTTTAAAAGCGTAAATATGAAAGCTAACAGACCTGTGGTACTCCCCACCCGACCTTGAGGGTTTGGATCGGGGGGTACAAATGTCAGTTGTCAGTTAACTTTAAGGCCATTTGTCAGTTGTCAGTTAATTGGCTGTTAATAATTAATTAGGTAATTTAGTTATTTATAAAGCAAACAGAAGCTGTACAACGGTGATTTGAACGATTTGTGAAAAATTGTTGAAAGCAAACAGCTGAAACCGACTGTCACAAACTTACTTAATGACTTGGACTGGTCGCCTCTCCAAGAAAGAAGGAAAATTGCTTGTCATCCATGGTGAATCAGGATTAGAAATCTCAAGCTGTGTCAAAAAGGGCAATAGCCAACTACTATCCTTCCACAGTTACAAGTTCGATTCACTGAATTAACAGCAATCACGTCCAGTAATTTTGTGGAAAAAAGTAGGTAAACCTAGAACTAATTGCAAAAGAAGATATTCCAATTGTTTTAGACTCAGAACACTATCCTTAATAACATACCGTAAAATTCCAAAAATAAGCCCCGCGGCTTATATTTTTCAAAGGCCCTTTTTGAGGGGCTTATTTTTGGAGGGGCTTAAATTCGGAGGGGCTTATGTACGGAGGGAAATTTGCTTTTCAGAATCGATTGGGCTAGCCTTATAGTTAGTAGGAAATTTACCATTTTTGCTTTGTTTTACCTTGTGTATAAGGGTAATTTCCAAGTACCAGCCTCCGGAGGGGCTCATATTCGGAGGGGCGATTAAACGGAGGGTTTTTTGCGTTACAGGTTTAGGGGGCTCATATTTGGAGGGGATTATGCATAGACGGGCTTATTTTCGAAATTTTATGCTATCAAAAGTCCCAGCAGGGGAAGTTGCTTAAAAACGGGATTAATTAAGAGGATCGAAGATCTTTCTGAGACCCTTGTTTACTACATAGCATGGAAACGAGGCTTGTCAAAAGTCTTCCTTTACGCTTATGCTGAAGGCGTTTTTTTGGTATGATCACTAAAAATGATGAACTAAGGGAAAATATGGAAGTTACTTTAATGTTTTTAGCTGTTTTTATGCTTTGATGGGTTATATACTTGAGAAAATATTCAATAATGGGGCTCCCTTAAGCGATTTCCGAGAAAAAAACTCCTCGTATGCGAAATACAAAGGTCAGCAAAAAAACGTAACTCCGAGGTCAATGAAACATGAATCATAACAAACTTTCATCTTTATACAATACAGACGTGGTAACTTTTTTCGGATATCTTTGTTAATGCTGACGTAGTAAATGCTCAAACTTAGGAGGTATTTAAAATGCAAATGAGCCTCCTTAAATGTTCAAATTTAAAAAATTAGCTGTTTAATTACTGTGTTAGTTATTTTTCCATCATCTTACCTAGCTTAATATCTTTTCAGCACCATTACGTCGTTTAAATTTGAGGCGATTTGAAATCATTTACCCTTGACTTTAATTCAAGATGGCGGATCCAAGATGGCGGCGGACCGAAAATAATGTTATTGCTGAGTTATTTATCACTTGACCCACTTTGAATTTACAGACTTCTGTGTCTACTATTGACTCCCAGTTTTTTATTGTCGTAGCCAAAATCCTGTTGAAGCTATAGAGGGAAGAAGAAATCACGGACCAGGTCCCAGGGGACCAAATAGTCAGGTCTCTTAGGGTCAGGATCGTTACAGAGTTGACAAAAGCACCAAACTTTGCACAGCGATAGCTTATTGCAGTACCATGAATATTAGAGGGGGTGCCCACTGCAAATATGCCACTGAAGCGTGCTAAACAGGATTTAATTGTCGCAAATTTCACCTGCTGGGGCCCCTGTGGTGTTTTGATTGAAAATTGTTATTTAATACCTTAAATTACTCTGAATTCTATTCTCAGGTTGTAAACAACAATTTCACTCAAACATCTGGCATTCCCATCCATTTTTGCTTATTGATTGTATAATTAAGTTGATTATTACTGTGCCCTTAAAGCAAGTCCACAGTCCGCCCACATTTTCATAAGTCATTTCTAAGATGGCCTCGTCTTTGCTTTATAACTAGTTGCAAGTACTCAGCTTCTGGGGTCTCTTCTCCTTTTCTAATGTATTTCAATTAGAGAGTGCCTTATTGTGTGGCTTAAGCCTTATTTATCAAGTATTACTTGTCATTACATGTCACTTTAAGCTGAAGAAAGCGTATGGCATAGCAATTCACACACAAAATTTCAGAAAAAAGAAATTGTCAAAGAGTCTGTTGTATCACATATTATCAGGGATTTATGACAGCTATTCATGAAGAGCAAATAACGAAATGACAGAACCCAAAATAGTTCTTTCCTAGGGAGGTAATTAATTTTCAGCTTAACACAGGCCTGGATGCCTTTCAGTCTCTCTTTATCCAGTTATCTGCTGGACGCAAGTGCATGTTTTGACAGAGAAGCAAGCACCGTGGCACAAGTCATATCATTTACAATTTCCGCAGTTTGTCTAAGCTTTACAAAGCAAAAACAAACAAAAAAGAATCTGGTCTCGTAAACGAAAAAAAGAAACAAGTTAGCCCAAGCTTCAAAAAACAGCACAGTTTATCATGAAGCCTCTACATTTGGCACTGAAGCACTCATGTCCAAAAATGATAACAGCTTATCAAGTCGTAAAAGTGAGACTCAAGTGGTACAAGATTGACTCAATTGATAAATGGTGAATGGTTTAACTGCTGAAACTGTAGAAAGGGGGCCGGGCTAACTTTTAGGGCCTGTTTAAATGGAGGAGGGGGACCTCAGGTAGGAATGGTAACCCACTTAGGTGTGGTAACCCGCGTGTCCATATAATCTCTCATTTTCATTTGATCACGTTTACATGATGGGTGGGGTCACCCTTCACGGTGGGTAGCCCAGTCTGCCACACCAGGTAACCCTCTCAGCTGACGTCAAATTTTGCGATGTCAACGTTTCAAGGTGAGGAAACCCAGCCTAGTCGGGGTCGAATTCGTGATACATCAAATTCGCGCAAAATTCACTTTGGCGCTGGGTGGCTTCACATAATTATTAAAGGTAACAATAGAAAGCCACAACACTGAAGGTTGCAGCAAGAGCAGCAATTGAGCGTAGACGTTGTTTGCCAGCATTTTTCTTGTTTACATGCTTAGCGACCATTCAATAATCTCGAGAAACTGCACCCCAGGATGGCGGGGTTGTAAGATTGCATGTAAAGGAGGGTTATTTTTTTACCCCACCTAAGCAGGTTACCTCACCTACCTGGGGTCCCCCACCTTTATGTTAACAGGCCCTAAGTCTCAGGAGCGGTGAAACTGGTAATAAACGGTATACCTAACCCGGGACGAGCTGTGATACTACCGGCCATCTTCAAGAATGTCAGCATAGCAGCCAAAGAAGCCATTATATCGGTGTAAAACGAATATTAGATTGCGGTTGTTTCATGTGTCTCGTTTTGTGACTTTTTCTGTGTTCGTTTTTGTCACCATCTCTAAATATCAATCATGTTCAAAACACCCCTACTAACAAAATATTTCGTAAAGCTCTTTAGAATGATATTTAGCAATAAAAACAAGGTGTGACCAGGAGCCGATTTCTAGGCTCCTGGTGTGGCAACATAGGCATGAGTGAATGCAAAGTTTTGCAGTATGTAATCTGTCAAAAATCTGTTTGAGTGGTCAAAGTAATGGGCTTCTTTATCATGACCACTCCATTATTATAAGGGACCAGGCCACAATTATTGTTGACCCTTGCTTTTTTGGTATTTTATGTAATTTTCCACAGCATTATTTTGTGAAAAGTTGGTAACTGAATTGCTCTTGAGAAATTCATGATCGTAAGATTTCGTAACCTCGGGGTATTCGCCTAATTGCATCAAACAAATTACATTCATTTTCATAAATGATGCGTCATTTGTTGGCTAAAAGAGGCCTTGTTCCTGTAAATTTCAGCTCTTCTGAAGTTAGTTTGTTTGTAGATTAGGGAGCTTACGAATTGACGACTTTCGCACGACGACGCCGTTGGACTGCGTGAGAGGCTCACTGCGCATGCTTACCTGGGCACTTGCCGGCGTCGCGCTAAAGTCGACGCCGTTGTTGACCGCGATTCGCCGGCGTCCTAGTAAAAGCAGGACGTGAGACTAATTTTCAAAGTTTTCCCTACATACTTCAGCGGATTTTTCCAGATAATTCAAGTATAACATTAGGTACATGTTCTTTACATATGTTTTCGATTTGTTCGTCTGTATTCATTAGAGCAATGACCCGAAGAATCAAACATAAATTAACACCGAGTGAAACCATATTGGCAAGATGGGACCAAAGCTACAACTAGACCATTGCAAGTGGTTATCTCATCACGGTAACTACAGCTGTTCAGCAAGTTTATAAATGCCCCTCCTGTAAATAAACGGGCCTTGCATTCGTCCTTTGTTGTCTCGTCTAAATCCGTAGTTTACTCTGAGTTTGTTGACGAAACGCATAAAAGTATACAGTGAAATACTCGGTCCTTATATTTCCATAAGTGTCTGCAATACGAGCTCTCGTTTCTCTTATGAGTTTAGACATTTTGGTTGAACAGACAAGCTTACTTGTGAAAAGAAGAAAACAAACTTCAGAAACGGCGGGCGCGCGAGCCTCGCGCACCAACGTCGTCGTCTTTACTACGAATCGTAAATTCAATTTTCTAAAGGACGGCAACGCAGAACTATGACGTGACCCAGCGGCGGCGTCGTGCGAAAGTCGTCGATTCGTATTGTAACGCACGCGACGACCTTCCTTTTTTTGAAAGATCGTATATACCATTAACACTCTGGTCCAAGGGCTCTGAAGTGAATGAGCCGCTTACAGGTGTCTAGGCATGCAGGGACCTCATACACTTCTTTTTAAGGTCTCGGTAAATGAAAATTTTAGTACATTGCTCGATTTTGCTTTTTTTTGGATTTTTGGCATAAGGGAGTCCTAAACTTTATTTTGGCAGAAAAAGAAAATCAGAAAGTGCTCTTTAACCCTTCTAAAATGAGCCTTTTCTGAGCTAACCAGCCAATCGTGGACCTCGCGCTAAATCTTTAGAGCTGATTTTCTCTCACTCTATTTTAGACGCAAAAATCAAAATTCTCCGACCTCCATTCGGGACAGGTTTTAAGCTATAGCTTTGAAACTTTCAGTTATGATCGATAATGATATAGACTCTAAAAGGGTGTGAGGAATTTTCCGATTTCCCTTTGTAACTCATTTTATGTCAGTTTCTTTGCGTAAATCGCGCTCAAGATTCGACTTTTTAGTTTGAAATGCAATAATTCCGCTAAAACGAGACATGCAAATTTCCTCACACCCATTTTTAGGTCTTTTATCTGTCAATCAGACGCAATAAAAAGGAGGCGAATATTTAACAACGCGAAAGGGCTGGAGCTTCAGCAGTAAACTCGATACCTCTGAGTTCGAGAACGAAAAACTTAAGCGCCTTTTGAAATTCGATGAAATAAAATCTTTTATAAGGTAATTTAGTCTTTTAGCTTTAATTTGATATATAACTTGCCTTTGTAGCGAAAATACTCGCGTGACTAGAATTTTTTTCTGTGGGCACCTCGTTTTCCTTTACCGAGACCTTGAATGCAAATGTGCAAAAAATAAAGAGTGTTAAAAATTCCTGGAGAGGCATGTTTTACAACCTCGTCCCCAGGGCTTAATAAAAAGGTAGAAAAAGGTAAAGCGACCATATCTTATGTCAATACCTCGTGACAGTAATAATAAGTGATAAACTTGAGGTCAACGGTGCGCTCCTTTTACCCCCTCTCTCCATTAATTCTCCGTTTTAGGGGTATTTAAAGCTAGTCAAAGCTACACAGAAAAAAGAGCCACCCTTGCTCCTCGTTTTCCCCCTGAGGACGAGGTTGACATGTTTTAATCATTATCTCAAGGACAGGGTTACCAACGAAGCAAATTATAATCTAATCTTAGCTGCACAATTACAAAGTGGGCGCGTTGTCAGTTACAGTTCATGAGGTCCTTCATGTGGCATGTCAAACTTTAACGATTCTGTCGTTTAGGATGTGATACATTTGCGTTTTATGTTATTGTATGACATCTTTGAAAGCTGGCTTTGTGATCTGTTTAAATTGATATGTAATGATATTATCACTGGCAAGTCTTAGCAGTGACACTGATAGCCGCACAGTCCGCACAATGAACATGGCCACACTTACCGTGTGGAGACTGGGCACTAGTCAGTATTATGTACATGTAAAACTATTTTGAATAGTGTAACAACAACTAAACATTACCAAATTAAAAACTTAAAAATTTGCAACAAATGTTTTTTAGCCAAATCAAACAAGAAGAGTACTCACCACAGGGCACCCAATCTGCTATTATAGGTGAAAGTTAACCCCCCCTTTTATCTGTAATTTGGACCATTTGTAACGGGCACTCCCTCCAGTATTAATAAGTAGGTGCTAAGGAAGCTCTGTGCCAAATTTGACACTTTTGTCACGTCTGTAACGATCCGGCCTATATTTTGCACTAAGAGACCTGACTAAAAAGTGCCCGTAATAAATGAGGTTAAATTTTTGTTCCCATGCTCGAATCTTTTGGGGTTTTTAGTAAATGATTGGCGAAGATCAGAGAAAGCTTCTACTGCAATAAGTTCCGGGTCCACCGACAAAATGACTGGACTACAAAGAAGTTAAGAATAGAATTCGTTACCGAGCAATTTTGTAAATATGGTAAAAACTCCATTATTTCAGAAGGCGCTTAGATTAGATTAGAATAATTATTATAATTAATTATTATAATTAATGTATAGATGCCATCTCAACCACAAATGCACGTGTAAAGACTTGTATTCAGATGTATAAAGGGTTCGCGTGTCATTGTTTGTCTCACGAGAGTCACTTAATGATTACGACGTGTCGACCTTGTACTGCTGGTCTTCATTAGGCGATAATACTGAGTGGTACTACAGTTAGGACCACCATGGTTGCTGGTTATTGGTGTATCGCGTATCACGTGCATATGTATAATGTTTATGTAATAGGCCATTTCCGAGTTCGCCCGAGCCTCTGTTTCAAAACGAGGGTAGGTGCTCAGCCTTTGATCTGGAAATCATTCTCATGCAGATAAAACTCATTTTCACAAGAGAGGTTGTGCACCTAGCCTCGTTTTGAAAGTGAGGGTTTTTGGAACTCGGAAGTGGCCTATTTAACAATACAGTGATGCTAATATTTATTTTATTTAGTGAACATATTAGAAAGATTTAGACTCGGCGTTACGTTTACGGCAAACGTGAATCACGTGACCAAGTTTCCCTTAACTTGTGCTTTACTGCTCATTTCTTCAGCCCCAAAATTAGTAGCTTCACGTTAGTTTTGTCTTTAACTATTGTTTTGGACTGCTTTCAGCTGCACGTTTTCTAATTTGAGAATTTCTCAACTTGAATCCAACGTTTGCCGTTTGCCGTATACGTCACTCTAAGTCTCTCTACTATTATTTAAAGATCATGCTGCCTTCTCAATTCTTTCAACAGATCCATTTGCCCATTGCGTTTAGAAAAGACGTGCGTTATCCTCATAGTAAAGCAGAGGGGACTATTGGTTACTCACCTGAAGGAATTGCCCAAACCTGGCAGGTACTAACATATATCCCTTAAATTCCAAGAGCGTATTGGGAAAAAGTAGCGCAATGCTTAAGTGTTGTCAAAGCAGTTGTTATTGAGACTGTTTATAGACTTGAAATACTGAAGTTAAATTAAAGACCTTCATCGCATCTCCATTTAATGTCCTAATATGAGTGGAAACTAAGCTCTTCAACCCAAGTCTACTACCAACACGTAGTTTTTCTAGACTCTTCCGTACATTTTTCATGGTTAGCGTTAAGATGAATTTGTTTAACATTCAAGACCCTTAATTGTTACTTGGGGATCAATTTATTTATTCTCATGGCCTTGGCATTTGGTTCAGCAGTGTCATTTTAAGGAGAAATTAGGTGTCGGTCATTGTTAGTGGTAAAAAGTAAGACAACAAAGTTCTTACGTTTAGTACAACTCGATATTATCTAAAAATGGCCAAAACGGTTTCTAAACGGCTCCAAAAACGAACAGACAAGAAATAAAGAAGAAAAAAAAACAAGGTGCAATCTTTTTCTTGACCGGATGAGTTTAAAACGTTCTTTGTTCATTGCCATACATAAAAAGTACAAAGTTCAGATTCTACCGAACCTAAATAGAGAACTCTTGGCTGCCTGTGTACCTGCACGTTTGATTGCGATAATAGTAAAGAGGTCTCAGTAGGTAGTTGTGATTTTAAAAACCCTTTGTTGCAGGCCATGGAGAAGCTTGTAGAACAAGGCCTTTGTAAAGCCATTGGAATTTCAAACTTCACTATAAAGAAGACAATTACCCTTCTAGAAACTGCCAAGATAATACCAGCTTGTAATCAAGGTACGAATCCAAATGTCTTGAGCCACAAAACCAGTCCTCGCTACTACTTATTCACTTCATCAACGGTCCGATTACCTATTTACAGTGCACCAAAGTATAGCACACAACCTATTTGATATGTAAAGAAAAAGGTAAAGGCGCACACCAGCCAAAGGCCCAAACGGCCGGAGCTTATACCGGTTTGCGTAGTACGAAGCAAGCGTAAGAGTATTGCTACTTCCTCCTAGACGGGATGCTAGTCCATCGCAGGGGTTACCCCCCAGCAGTGTGTCGCCGGCGCCCATTTATACACCCGGGTGAAGAGACACAAAGTGGAGGAAAGTTCCTTGTCTAAGGAAACAACGCGACGGGCGAGGCTTGAACCCCGGACCTCCGATATGTGACCCTCCACTTTCGAAATCGGCGCGGAGCTTTGCTCTATTACAGAAATCACGCCCACATCACCGTAAGGTTCTTAGTGTTATCGTGTTCGAGTGTTAAGGCGGTGGAGGGAGGGAGGCGAGAAAGTAGATTTTAAAAATACACTCTGTTTGCCCTCCAAATTTTACATAAACCATTGTTTTCAAATGCTCCTGGGAGCATTTTCCCAAGAGCAGTTGAAGACAGTAGCAAAGGGTGCATTCAATTTGGAAATCTAGATTTAGATTTTAAAATGCGAATTGCGGATTTGCAATCGAACGCGAAATTCGAAAACGGATTTCAACGCTGAGATATATGTTTTTGGATTTCCTTTTTACCGTTCGATTGGGAAATCCGGAACAGCGGTCATGCACGCGCACGCATAATTAGCAATAAGAAGACTGCTGTTCACGAGAATAGTTTTGCAAATCTATTATCGCATTTCCCAATTGAACGGTAAAAAGGAAATCCATGAAATCCGGGTTCGGATTTCTTAATTGGAATCCACATTGAGAACGGATTTGTCGGAGGTGAAATCCGTTTTCGGACGCAACCAAAATTTGGGGGGCAAACAGAGTGTATTATGGGGGATTCGAAAATAGTCAATTGTGTGAACATCGCCTAAGAGAGTCCCCACCCTCGGGAGTGGTATGATGGTGCCATAACCGAAAGTGGGAGATCATGGTAACCTTTTGCTTTACTAACTGTCAAACTCGGAGGCAAAAACGGTGTATTTTAAGGTCGGAGCTCAGGAGGTCTGATTTATTTTCTTTGCGGTTGTCGGAGGGTAAGAGTAGATGCCAGCTGGGACCTCTGGCCAATGCTAAGAGCACAGTCCCCATAATAGTTTGTACTTTCTACTGAATCATCGTTACTGTATACTACGGCAAGTACCCCTCTTTCGTTATTTCTGATGTTCTGATTTTTTTCTTTGGTTTCATATTCAACAGTGGAACTCCACCCATACTTGCATCAGCCAGAGCTGTTAGAGTTCAGTACCAGCAAAGGTGAGTTAAACTCAGTAAAAAGATTGAACATTAATCATTAATAAGATTATTGATCAGATCACCATATACGGCTCTCGTATCTCGTCCAATATTTGTCCTATAAACATCAAACTTGGTATTATAAAGGCTAGCTCAAGATCGGTTGGCTGATATTGTTCACAATCTACTCCGCACTTGGCTTAAGTATTTTGCTAGTTATCTTGAGCTAGTCGAAAACGCAATGCTAACTGATGCATTTCCGTTTCAGAACAGAATTTTCTCTACTATAAAAACACAAAATGTACCTTAGATTTCCGGCTTAAATCTTCAAGAAAAGTCGCTCACTCGGTTGTTCTTCTGAGCTCCCAGCCGCGAAGAAACACTTTCCTTCAAAACAGCAACTGAGTATTTTTTTCAAATTCAACTTTTCATTCGTATATTTCATCGGTGCATTTAAAACCGCACCGGAGAGGAGTTTTTTTCAATCTAAGCGTGTGGCAACGTGTAAATGGTAGATGGCTATCTGACCAATCGGAGCGCGTAATTTACTTTTGTTATGTTATAAAGCAAAATATCAAGATCCCGTTCTATTATTTGGCCTGGTGTCTCGTATTGTGCAGCAACTTCGTCCCCAGGGCACTTTTCCCCGGCTTTGGAGGTGGGGCAAAGCTAGGGAAAAGCGCCCTGGGGACGAGGTTGGGACTGATTAGGCGTACAAGCTACGCTTGACCTGGCTTGACTGTAAACTCCGCAAATGGAAAAAATTCCTATAACACAGCGCCCATTCAGAACCGATGTTTTGAACGTTTTCAAGCCCGGGCGAAGGAACCTCTCGCCCGCCCGTGCTTGAAAACTTTCGTCGCGCCTTTTCTCCCGCCTTGACTGACTGCCCCTGGGTCTCCGAGGATGAGAACAATGCGGCGTGTATTCGACGATTATGAATGAAAAACCTGGTACACTTTAATCTGCATCATCCAGACATTGACTATACTATCTCGTAAGTGATTTATGAACTTCGTATCGGAAACTCTAAAAATGTTATAAACAGTTGGGGGGTTTACATGTAATCCACTAAATATGGTGTATACTTTTCAAATGAAACAAATATTTCGGCTTGAACGCGATGGGAACTGGGAATGATGGTTTTTAATAAGAAGCAAAGGAGCATGGGAAGCCATGGGAAAGTCGCCATCTTTGCTGATGCGAGTTACACGTTACACATGGGTCGTGACTAGAATCGACTAGAATGGATACTCCAAAATCAGGTATCCGCTCGGAGACTGGAACTGAATAAAATTATTTTTCGGCAAATCGCTCCGACTCTTTACGACCTTGTTGTGTTCAAAGACTAAGACTAGTATACAAAGACTGAAAAGGCTAAGATGAGAATGGTTACTCCAAAATATGGATCAAAGCCTACATAGGGGTTAGTTGTTTTTCACGTTCTTTTTGTAAGAATTTAGTGCAAGGAGCAAACAATGTCTGTTTGATTACAGTACCACTACCGCGACTGCCGTGTAAAGCTTATTCATAGCAAAGTATCTGTTCGGATAGCTCAGAATAAGGTGGATACTTCAGAATAAGAATGGCCAAAATATGGAAGTTTTGGCCATCTGGATTACTATTACTGAAATTCCCAATACAAACATGATTGTTACGTTTACAAAGAGGGTACAAATACAGTTAAGGTCAGTTAATCATCTTGTAATTTTATGGGTTAGTTGATTCCAAGTGTTAACAATAGTGAAAAACACATAAGGGACCTGTCATTTCTTTGAGGCGGGGGAGGGCTGGTGCAATTGGGGGGAGGGTCATTAAATTTTATGTAGCCAAAAAGGGGAGGGTCACCAAAAATTTAAGCTGGGCTTTGGGGAGGGCCATACCATTTTTAACAAACATTGCTGTTCACTTAAAATAAAAATAAATCAACAAATAAAATATATTATTTAACAAACAAGTCCCTTGCACAGTAAGCATTTTAAACTTTCATAATGATCAACCTGAACTACCCAACAACCCTACATGTACGTCTTTTTCTTGATTTGTTTTTCAACAGCAACACACTGCGAAACATGTCTTTGCATTGATCAAGTTTCTCATTAAGATATTTCAATTCACTTTTTAGTCTTTTTTTAGCTTCATCAAACCTTGTAATAACAGCTTCATCAAACGATTTAGAATACTCTTCTCCTCGTTACCAGTTAAATTACCAGTCTTTGAGTGAAACAGGGTGTTAAGGTGAGCTTTAATGCATTTATCCATATCTAATAATTAATGTTCTCTAGTAACTCACTAAGCTTCATAATGTTCACCCTCAGTATTAACTAATCAGCTGGGACAAGAACATAATCAGTCGTGTAAAATTTTCCAGCAGCACCAGGATTGTTTGTGCTCAATATTGCTTCAATGCATAAGGTGATCTTAGATACCTGTTCCTGAATGTCGTATTGGCACCTCCCTTCATCACAAGGTAAAAGTTGATCTCTTTTAATAATCCCTGTCATATCTTTTAGCGTGGGGAGGGTCATAAGTATTTTGGGCCATACAAGGGGGAGGGTTACATTTTTTTCTGCAGGAAATTGGAGGAGGGAATAAAAAAAATTCACCTGGGAAAAAAGAATTGCACCATCCCTGCCCCCCCCTCTAATAAATGACAGGTCCCTAATTTACTTCAGGTCATACTTCTTGTACCTTGGTGATCACTATTACAAGCGCAGGCAGACATATGCTCAAGTTTCTAAAAAAAAATGGTCCTGCAGATTGTATTAGTGTAGTGTCTCTGTATAGCTCTGATAAAGGACCTGGAGCCTACAGTGGCAGATCGGAACCTTCAGATAAGAAGAGGGGTGGGGCGGGGAGGATTCTCACCAGACCTTGAGGTGGCGGGAAGGAACCACTCATTCAGACCTTAAGGTACGGAGGAGCTCAATCTAGAAAAGAATTTTCTTGGCACTGTTGTCCTCAATTTGATCTAGAATATGGAGGGCAGGGGACCTCCCCTAGATCTACTGCTGGCCTCTGCCAGCCCGCCCATGTTCACCTGCTATCTTTTTACATTTACTAGAAACTCTAGTATCAATTCAAATTATTTATCCTAAACATTAGGATTTTTGCAAAATTATTTATAGTTGCTTTTTTGCACTTGTATTTTGTTTTGTTTTTTTTTTCAAATCCTAGGACCCTCATTGTCACCAAAACTCTCTGCCTTCCATACCCTATTCCACACTGAACTTTCTGACAATAGTCCTCAGCCAAGTGGTACCATCATGGTGTTGAAAAGTGTGGAAATAGATCCTGTTGATCCTGGGATGAATTATTTTTCTTTTTCTTCCCCCTTCCTCCACTCAAGGGGGGAGGGGGGGAAGGTGTTTTCCTTCCCCTCCCTGTGACCTATTACCTATTTCCTTGATTGCCTTCTGAGCTCCTGATGCGACAAGACCTTCAGCATTAAGCTGGTTATGGGCTATTTTTTGTTTTTCACTCAGTATGGTGAGCTTATCATAAAATAATTTAAAATGGAATAAAAATGATGATGCAGGTATATCCATGTTGCAGCTGTAACAGGAGGATGAGTTGGAGATCCGGAGGGTGTTGCAATCAAATGCTTGTGAGGAACAGAGAAACCAGTTGGAGAAAGAAAGGAAGAAATGAAAGAAAATTGGAGAAGGCTTCAAGAGAAATAGCAAATAAAATGAAAAAAAAAAAAAGAAAACAGGAAAAAAAAAATTTCATTGAGGCCAAGCAGTTGGCTGCTCAGTTGCATGTCTGGGTAGCTTGACCATTTGGTTAATAAAATTCTCAAAACCACAAACAAATCACTCTAAGAATTTGATAAAATGTGTAAAAAAAACTGTTTATTACTTTTATAAAAATAAGTTGTTTGTTTACAATTCTACAACCATTTTTTGATTTCTTCCTTTTCCGATAATTCTTATCTCTGTTTTACTTTCCTTTTACTCTTTCTCCACTTCCACAATGTGCTTTTATGTACCCTCTATACCTGGGGTGGAAAGTCACCTGAAAATTTGAAATTAGCCATACATTAAATAAAGCTTCCATTATAATCATTCTTTCAGGAAATAAAGCTGCTACTTTGGCGGTAATTCTAAAAAGCACTGTGTTCCACGATACAGTGCCTTGATTCAGCAAAGAAGCCTTGACCCTTCTGTTTTAAAAGTTAAAGATTTTCTTTTGGTAGCAGAGAAAGGTCCCCAGTTTAGTGCATAACAAATAATTATCACCTACAAAGTTATCTATCATCTAAATTAAAAAGGAACAACCAAATCATTTCCTCGTGGTACCTGCCTAATATCAAAATGAATAACTAAAATACTGATAAATAAATAATAATTATTGAAGTGGGGTATATCCAGGCCGTTTTAGCTTAACAAAACAAAAACACAAGGTAAGTCATTCTCGTTTCTATTTTTGTCAAAAAATGGAATTTAGGACATATTTTGTTTATTGTCATACGTTCTCTTATAAATTCAAAGTCCAACAAACTCCTTCAGAGTTTGGGCTACCTGTGGATGGGGCAACATGACAGGATGGACAATAAAGGGGCTGCATTTTCAACACCTTCAATGTGACTGGAAATTACAAAGGTTCAGACAGTAGATTCAGGAATACAAAATGACTAACTTGGAATCACATAGTTTACATTTGCCAAAAGTAGCTAACATTGGGCCTTTTGGTCATAGAAAAGACTGTAAAAGGATTTGGGTTCTGGTTGGCTAATTGTGCCAGATACCCAGCACACCAAAAGGTTGACCCTAGTATCCCACAGGTTGTGAGGGTCACTTCGGTTTTTATAATCTCATAAAGTACCCATTCTTCTCACACTAAACTAAACAGCAACTTACCACTTAAAAGTGAAAAAAAAATCAACCATAATATATAAGAAAACAGAAATAGTTTATGTTGAGCCATAAATTCAACAGTTGTCTGCTATCCCTGGGGGTACTCCCTTATATATATGGCCTCCCTCCATGGGGATGTGCCGCTGGACAGGGTATGGTTTTCATCCTCTCTGTCCTGAACAGGGTATATAGTTTGGCACAAGTCTGTCCTAAACAGGGTATACAATTTCCTGCAAGTCTGTCCTAAACAGTGTGCATGATTTGTGCGAGTCTGTTCTAATTATAAACAGGGTGTTTCATGCATGATCGATTTCGTCTTAGTGCAAATGTTTGCAGATATTTAGTACTTCATCACCCAAAGCATTTACTGGAATAAATATAAATGTTCTTGTTCTTGGCACCCTTGTCTAAATAAGATAAGTACAAGTTGACAGGTGTGCTTGATAACCTTGTCCCCATCTAAGGGAGTTGTCCTATCTGGGTACTAAAGTTGAGGGTGTTATCCTAAACAGGGTATGGGTTTCAAACCCTCAGCGGCTCACCTACACCCAAATATTGGTCGAGTACCCCTCCCCCCCCCCCCCCCCTACACCGGGCTGCTATCATATAAGCAAGCTTCAAATTAACTGAGCCATAATTACACAATGGTTGACTGTATTTGTACCCTCTTTGTAAACGTAACAATCATTTTTATATTGGGAAGTTCAGTAATAATAATCCAGATGGCCAAAACTTCCATATTTTGGCCATTCTTATTCTGAAGTATCCACCTTATTCTGAGCTATCCAAACAGATACTTTGCTATGAATAAGCTTTACACGGCAGTCGCGGTAGTGGTACTGTAATTAAACAGACATTGTTTGCTCCTTGCACTAAAAATAAATTCTTACAAAGAACGTGAAAAACAACTAACCTCTATGTAGGCTTTGATCCATATTTTGGAGTAACCATTCTCATCTTAGCATTCTTCAGTCTTTGTATACTTATCTCAAAAGTCGGAGCGATTTGCCGAAAAATAATTATATTCAGTTCCAGTCTCCGAGCGGATACCTGATTTTGGAGTATCCATTCTAGTCACGACCGTTACACATGTCACACATGCATGATGATGGCGTTGAGAGGTACGTGTATTAGTTCTGATTAGTTGTACGTTTTACGAACCGGAGATATAAGTGAAGTAATTAATAGAGTTTAGTGTGGAGAAATCAGACATTTAGCAAGCTTGCCAAGCTGTATTACCAATACCAGTTGCAAAGCAAAGCATGATAACAGTAAAGCGTCGGAAGCTAGCAGCGTGGTTGCCGGTTGACATCGACTAAGTAGAGACCTTTAGATTCGAGGACGAGAACGACTACGAGTACGAGATTTGACTTGAAGTTTTTTCGCGTATTCTCAAAATATAGACTTCCCGAAAAGCTTCATTTTACCGTTTTTCACTAAAAAAGTTAGCACTGCTACCTTTAGTGAAGGAGGTTACGCGCTTTAGGGAACTTAAGATAGAGACGTTTTCGTGGCGACGGCAACTTCAACCGGACGTGACATCATCATTTGTTGAATATTGCGCATGCTCGTGCTCACCACCTTGCCGTCGTGGTCCCGTCGGCGACGCGAAACTGGTCTGTTTGGCGTTGTGGCGAAAACGTGAGTATTTAACTTTCATTTCAATCAGGTTTGTTGCGTTTAGCAACCAACATTTTGCAGATTATCGTTCTTAAATTGTCCTTGTTTTCTTTGAGGCACATTTCAAGCACGATTTCCAAGCTCTGTTATCTAAACTTACATCTTTGAATGTTTCTATGTTTTCATGTCACAGGGTCAAGATCCAACTTGGCAAACAGCCAACCGTGAGCTTGCCATGGGACAAAATTTTCCCACGAGCCAAAAAAAGGTATCCAGACAAAAAATATGAACTCCGATCTTTCGATTGTGTGTTTTTAGTTCGCCCTTTTCGTTAGAATATCGTATAAATGAAACGCATTGAAAATTATATAGAATAGTAGGTAATCCCATGTACTAACTCGGCGTGGGAATACTGAAATAAAGTTGTTGCCCTTGTTTGTTGTTGTTGCATGCAAGTATTTCCCGGGAATTATTTCAATACCAAACTAAGAATACGGTTCCTTGGTAGCATTTTAATGTTCCTGTAATTTGCAAGGCTTCGGCAAGCCTGTGGAGATCATTTTTTTTCAACACGAAATTCTGCCTTGAACTAAGCTGCATCCCGCATGTTTTTTAGCGTGAAGGGATCGTAACTGTCCCAAAGAAAATCGGGATTTTTGGACTCGTAATTTTCCCACAAAACGAGAAACTCTTCATCCGATACATGTTGTCTGCATAGCAAATATTTATTCTCTTAATTCTTTATGTGAAGCCATATTTTCCCCTTCGGTATTCTTCTAATTAAAGGCGCCGTCCTTCTGAGTTCACTGCGATCTTAATCAGTCCGGAATATCCCTAAATTTAAGGACAGGGCCAACTGGTCACGCGACACTTTTCAACCAATGAGAGGGCGCGCTTGTGTTTATCAACAAACAAATCAAAACATCGCCCCAGTGATCAAAAATTTTCAAAGCAACGGACGGAGTCGGACAGAATTAAAGATAAGCTTACAGTACTCGTCTAGATTTTACATTTAATATTTCAAAGAAAACATTTCATGTAAGAGAATAAGAGCATTAATCATTGCAAGGAACGAATCATTGGGGTGTTCCAACTGATTCCGGACCGATCGCGGAGGTCGTGGCTTCACTGGCATGGCTTGCAAGAGTTTTGATAGAAGCAAACTAGTCCCGTGAAAAATAGCCTTAGAGAGAGCTTAAAAACTTTGTTGAGATCGTACAAAACAGGATTGGTACTACCTATTAACTTCTACAGGACAAGAATCAAAGAATCAGTCATCATAACAAGAGTAGAAAGTAGTTCAAATTTATTAATTTTTCTTGTTCGTGTTTTGTGTTGTTTCGTGTTGACTTCACGCATCTGGTGCTTTCTTTGCTTGCTGTAGTACCTGCAATGTTTTGATTTTATCCCAGATAATCAGTGCATGTTCAATGAGTAGCGAAATACATCATTTACAATTGAGATTTGCCTTGTTTCTTTTATCGTTTTTTAACGGTGGATGAACATTTGGAGAATGCAACAACATTAAATCTTTCCAGATTAGTGAATTTCAGAAACAAAGCGGTTAGTATCTACGTTGCGCTTATGATCTTCAAATTTCATCCCCGCAAATTCGGCAAAGTGAGGCGAAATGTTGGACGTTAATATCCATAAGACTATTAAAGTTGTTTAGGCCTTGAAAAGAAAAAAGGCAAAGGCTCGTACTAATGCGAAAAAAAGTAATAACACGGCTCTGTGAGAAACCCGGGAGTGGAAAACGTACGTGTTTTGGACCTCGGAATTCAAAAATTGTCTACCAGAATTCTAGGTTGTCTACCATCCCCACATTCAACATGATAAAAGTTAATCGATAGGACAATCGAGGAAAAATATCTAGAACTTCGTAAAAAATCTGTGAATCGAAAAAATAATAGACACTTGTTCACCTACCTTAAAAACCGACCAAACTCTCGCCTAGGCATCGCGTTGTTTAAAGGATAAAAGAAGAAATAAGCCACAAAATGTGCTGAATATTTCACGAGACACTTCCAATATGGCTTCCGATAAGCTGTCCACCTAAAATAATTGTGTATGCCTCGTGAAAAGTCTTTAAAATATGCCTGAGAGCCTCGAAACGATGACTGATTCTGTCTGCCTCCGTCCGTTGTTTTGAAAATTTTTGATCACTGGGGCGATGTTTTGATTTGTTTGTTGATAAACACAAGCGCGCATTCTCATTGGTTGAAAAGTGTGGCGTGACCAGTTGGCCCTGTCCTTAAATTTAGGGATATTCCGGACTGTTAATGTTCTATTTTTGACGGGGAGCGACGGCTGCCTTAGTTCCAGGCTTTCTCTGCCAGTCCGGTCGCCGTCGCCCCGAAAACGTCTCCATCTTAAGTTCCCTAGTAGAATGACGACGGCTACCGCGTTTTCCCGCCAAAATGACGCTGGTTCACGCGCGTGCACTACTTAGTGTTGAGAAAATCTCGTACTCGTAGTCGTACTCGTCTTAGAATCTAAAGGTCTCTAATATAAGCCTGAGAACGACTTTCTGTAAATACCACGGATAGGTGTGCAAGATGGAAAAGTCGAAATCCTCCAAACTTTGTCACAACAAAGCCTTTTGGAAACTGTTTTAGAAAAGACTCAGTTCGTTTGACTTAATATTTCCCAAAGTAATAATTTTTTTTAATTTTCACCTTCGAGAGGCCTTCAAACCACCGAAAAATGTGCTTGATACCCTCGCTTCGTGAATGGAAACGGAAACTAATACCATGACTTTTCTTATATTAAACAATTTTATGATCCTTCCTTTCTACCTAAACGTTGTTACAATTTCAAAAGATTTCAATCTGATTTTTTAATATTTTTTCAAAATTACCCTCTAAATCAGCATTATCGCGACCATCAATTTTGCCATTTTTCAACGGCGAAAATCCCTTCCTGGTACATGGCTTTCATTAGAAATATGGTATTCCAGAGAAAGAGCAATGCTTCCCCTATCAATCTGTGAAATAAAATTCTGGGGCAATTGAAACTGCGAGCTTTTACAACTGAAAACATTTACGGTACTCGCGTGATTTACGACCTCTGAACTTGCAGTTGTGTTGATCAATACATCGAAATACAAGCGAGAACCTAGACAGCACTTGAAACTCTGGCGCAAATTGGCCCCTTTTCCGCCAGTTTAAACACCAAAAACGATTTTAGATTTCACAGTGGTAAATTTTCAAAAGGAAAAGCAATTTTATTGTACGAAAGTGTGCTATGAACTTCTTGACTACAATACTTCCCTTACGTGCGTATTTGTTTACTTTTGCCGTACATATTTGTACAAAACGGCTTTAGTGTCGGTAGCTATTCTTTCAAATGCTCTGATTGTTCATGAACCAAATCGTTATAGCTATTAAAAAAGGAAAACATTTTGACCTACCTCACATTATTTGACAACAGACCCGAATCCTTTACTGCCTTTAGCGAAACGAGATTGCGTGACAAAGAACTTTGAGACCCAGGTAATACCGCGAAAACAGAAACCATTCCGAAAAAGACACTCACGCGGAGCCTTCTGTAACGATAACAGCCAAACATGTAAATAATCAAAATCCTTAGTTTCACTGACTTATCCGCTAGAGCGATTATGAAAACGTAAGACTAGAAAAAAAAATTTTCACAAGAGACTGTGAAGTGCATGGTGGGCCCTTATAGTCTCTTACTTTCCATAAACGCCTGCTTACACATTTTGAGATACGATTATGAATTCGTTACTTGTATCCTTAGAAGAATGCCATTGAGGGGGAAAAAGCGCGCTAATTCGTAGTCTGAAAGGTCATCCGTCCCTTCCCTCCACCCCCTAAGGGGCGGCAGCCCGTTTCGGGGTGGGGCGAAGAAACGCAGAACATTTCAGACTAGACAGGTCGGGGCTAGAAAACCTGCAACTCTGGTGTTAAAAGCAAAGCTTTCTGTAGTTCTGGCAACCACGAGCAAGTTTTGCATTTCTGAGCAACGTTAGGGGAAAATAAAGGCTTATGTCAAGCCAGAAAAAAGTGAGCAGTTTGATAGAAAATGTCAAGTACGACTGAACGGAGCCCGTATAAGCGCCCCTAATGACTCTGGCAGCGGGGGGGGGGGGGGGGGGATTTTGAAATGTCACGTAAAAAAATATTCATGTGTCTAAAAACCCCCCCCCCAGCGGAAATGCTAAAATGCAAAAACTAATAGCAAAACATATATTCGAATGCTTTGAAAAAAGGAAAGGGGAAGACGGCAAAAAGTAAATACTCTAGGACTTAGTTAATTAATAACTTATTAGCCATATATGGTGAGAAATTTTTTGTTGTTTGTAGTTTTAGTTATTTGGAAATAGTTGATATACTATTTATTGTATAAGACTCCAAATAAAGAAAACATGCATGTATGTAAGGGGACCTAGCTCTAAGCATACCGTCTGCGCTTTAGCTGTGAGTCTGCCTTGGAGATAAATTTCGCTTATATTTTTGAGCAACTCTTTCAAGAAGATTGCAAGCCGTATAGTTGCGTCCGTCTGGAACGCTGGAGCGGTGAAACCAATGATCGCGCCCCTCACGTCTTGAAGAAAAAAAAACCCGCGTTTTTTGAGAAAAAAAAAAGAAGGAAAGGCCGTTCGCACTAACTGAAAGCTATTCTTTTTGGCATTGCTATTGAAAATCTGAAAAGAAACAGTCTTACACACGTAACCCTCGGGGCGGTACCAGGTGAATATATCACATACCCCATCGTTCCAGGTATATAACCTTTACTTAAGCGTAGGATGTAAGATACACTTGCGGATACGCGTAAGCATAATGTGAGAGATACCCAGGGGCAAAAAAATAACAGTGGCGCTGCTGATGTTGGCTCCCCTCAAAAATGAAGCGTATTAACGTGGGGTTGAAAAGTGAGATATTCGGATATCTTCGGATAATTGATAGCTAGTTATTTCCAGTCCACGGACTTTCTCCTAAATTTTTCGAAAGTATTTGTTCTCTTAGAAAATCCAGAATTTCGAGGTTTCTTGATAGTTTTATGCATACGCTAATTATGAGATTCCTTTTCTTCTTTCCTGACGATAGGTTAAATCGGTCAAGAAAAAACAGCTTTCAGTAAGTTGAAATACGGTTTTGGAAGGCGCGATCTTTGGTTTCACCGAAGAGCGTTCCTGAGGGGCCCAAATATACGGGCTTGCAATCTCCTTTAAAAAGTTGCTCGAAACTGTAGGCAAAATTTATTGCCAAGGGAACGCACAACTAATAAAAAGCAGGCGGTATGCTTAGAGCTAGGTCCTCTTTGGTCAATTTCAGAGTTTCCCCTCCCCACCCAGCCTCCCCCTCCCGCCGGAGTCATTAGGGGCGCTTTTACGGGCGCGGTTCAGTCGTACTTGACATTTTCTATCAAACTGCTCACTTTTTCTGGCTTGACATGTGCCATAACCTATATTTTGGCAAAACGTTGCTCAGAAATGCAAAACTTGTTCGAGTTTGCCAGAACTACAGAAAATTTAAACACAAGAGGTGCTCTAAAGTTATGCAGGTTTTCTAGCCCCGCCATGTCTAGTCTGAAATGTTATGCGTGTCTTCGCCCCACCCCGAAACGGGCTGCCGACCCTTGGGGGTGGAGGGAAGGGACGGATGACATTATAGACTACGACTTAGCGCTTTTTCCCCCTCAACATCATTTTTCTGAGAATACAAGTAAGGAATTCATAATCGTATTTCAAAACGAGCGTGATGAAAACAAGAGACTACAATGGAGCCTCGATTTAACGAAGGGCCAAGGGACTAAAAAAATTTCTAAGCCACCCAACGACGGTTTCCTTCTAAATTCATTGAAAACACTTTTCAATGGTGTACCCAGAGCACTTTTAGATCTCTAGAAGTGCGTTCTAAACGGCTTTTAAAATTTGTTCCTGTTCGGTCATCCTAGGGGAACTTGCATTGAGTATTTTCGAAATTACAAGGGCTTCAGTATTATTTTCCCAAAAATTTTAGATACAATTTAACGTATCACGAAAGTGAGAATTTTTCTGATTCCTCTCGCAATCACATGTTTGAATCCGAACATTTTAGGTTTCCTCTTTTCTACGAAAAATTAGCCTAACCTGGGATGTAAAATGTGAAAAATTAAACTTCAGAAAATCGTAGGGAATTTATAAGATAACCTTCGAAAATTGAACAGGAATGGAACGGTCATCTCGAAATTTTTAGGCGTCCTCAAGCTATAGAAAATTCTAGGCTATATCTACTTCTCCGAACAAATATTTTACAGAAAACAGTCGTTGAGTGCCCCTGAAATTAAATTTGCTCGCTATAACGAGGTTTCGTTATATGGAGGTTTTTTTCATACCGTAAATCCTCTATTAAGCCCCCCCCCCCCGAGGGGCTTATTTATTTCAAGCCCATTTGAGGGGGAGGGGCTTAATAGAGACGTGGGCTTAATATATTTAATTTGCAAACTACGATGGTATCGGTTCTCCATCCCGGATCTGTCCACACGAAGTTTTTCGGTCGTGATTGACTAATACTGTCTTTCATTTATTAGTGAAGAATAATAAGGGGTGGGAAGCGGGTGCTTGATAGAGGGGGGGGGTATTAACTTTCTTCCCCTGAAAAGGGGGGGGCTTATTAGAGGGAGGGGCTTATTTGACAGGGGGCTTTAATATAGGTTTTACGGTATATTTTACTATTATTGAGGTAAAGAAAATCATTCCTTGGTTTTTTTATATGGTGGTTCCACTGTATAAGGGTCTACCACTATATAGTCTTTTGACGAAAAAAATTTTTTTTAGCGTTACGTTTGTAGGGTCGCTCTGGCGGATAAGTCAACGAAACTAAGGATTTTGCTTATTTACATGTTTCGCTTTTATAGCTACAGAAGGTGCCGCGTGAGTTTCTTTTTCGGAATGGTATCTGTCTCCGCGGTATAACCTGGGTCTCAAAGTTCTTTGTCACGCAATCTCGTTTCTCTAAAGGCAGTAAAGGATTCGGGTCTGTTGTCAAATAATGTGAGGTAGGTCAAAATGTTTTCCTTTTTTAATAGCTATAACGATTTGGTTCATGAACAATCAGAGCATTTGAAAGAATAGCTACCGACACTATTAGCCGTTTTGTACATATATGTACGGCAAAAGTAAACAAATACGCACGTAAGGGAAGTGTTGTAGTCAAGAAGTTCATAGCACATGCGGAAACATGACGGCAGTTAGCGTTTCCGCAAGAGTAAACCTGACAGAAACGCGAGTATAAGGGATTCGTTTAAGCGTATCCGCAGAAACTGAAACATGACGTATACACCTGTTTCCCGCAACGGTTAGTTACAATTCCGTCTGCGGATATTCAGGCTTCCGTGAGGTAACTGTTACAAAAACACCTTTTTTCAACCTGTGACAATTTCGCACCATAAAATTGCTTTTCCTTTTTGAAAATTTACCACTGTGAAATCTAAAATCGTTTTTGGTGTTTAAACTGGCGGAAAAGGGGCCAATTTGCGCCAGAGTTTCAAGTGCTGTCTAGGTTCTCGGTTGTATTCATCAACACAACTGCAAGTTCAGAGGTCGTAAATCACGCGAGTACCGTAAATGTTTTCAGTTGTAAAAACTCGCAGTTTCAATTGCCCCAGAATTTTATTTCACAGATTGATAGGGGAAGCATTGCTTTTTCTCTGGAATACCATATTTCTAATGAAAGCCATGTACCAGGAAGGCATTTTTGCCGTTGAAAAATGGCAAAATTGATGGTCCCGATAATGTTGATATAGAGGGTAATTTTGAAAAAATCAGATTTAAATCTTTTAAAATTGTAACAACGTTTAGGTAGAAAGGAAGGATCGTAAAATTGTTTAATATAAGAAAAGTCATGGTATTAGTTTCCGTTTCCATTCACGAAGCGAGGGTATCAAGCACATTTTTCGATGGTTTCAAGGCCTCTCGAAGGTGAAAATTAAAAAAATATATTATTTTGGAAAATATTAAGTCAAGCGAAATGAGTCTTGTATTTTCTAAAATAGTTTCCAAAGGGCTTTGTTGCGACAAAGTTTTGGGGATTTCGATTTTTCCATCTTGCACACCTATCCGTGGTAGTTACAGAAAGTCGCTCTTAATTTACAGGGCCGGGGTAGGGGATTTCCCCCGGCTACTTTCAACGTGGCCCCTGGCTACTTTCATAGGAAAGTAGAAGAGAAATAGAACCAAAAGAAATCCGTATCTGTTTTATTTCCTTCCTACTTGTTGTATTTACCAAGCAACTTGAAATCTTAGTGAAAGTACGTGAAAGAAGACATACTGGTGAGAAGCCATTTAAGAGCAAGCATTGTGACAAGGTCTTTAGCCAAGCAGGAAATCTAAAAGTACATGAAATAACACAGTGGTGAGAAAATGTTTAATTGCAAGCATAGTAGGAAGGCGTTTAGACGTGCAGAAAGTCTAAAAGCACATGAAAGAATACACACTGATGAGAAGCCATTTAAGTGCAAGCAATGTAACGAGGCCTTTAGCCGAGCAGGAGTTCTGAAAGAACATGAAAGAATACACACTGGTGAGAAGCCATTTAAGTGCAAGCAATGTAACAAGGCCTTTAGCCGAGCAGGAAGTCTGAAAGCACATGAAAGAATACACACTGGTGAGAAGCCATTTAAGTGCAAGCAATGTAACAAGGCCTTTAGCCATGCAGGACATCTAAAGGTACATGAAAGAATACACACTGGTGAGAAGCCATTTAAGTGCAAGCAATGTAACAAGGCCTTTAGCCGAGCAGGAATTCTGAAAGAACATGAAAGAATACACACTGGTGAGAAGCCATTTCAGTGCAGGCATTGTGACAAGGTGTTTAGCCAAGCAGGAAATCTAAAAGCACATGAAAGAATACACACTGGTGAGAAGCCATTTAAGTGCAAGCAATGTAACAAGGCCTTTAGCCAAGCAGGAACTCTAAAAGCACATGAAAGAATACACACTGGGAAGAAGCCATTTAAGTGCAAGCAATGTAACAAGGCCTTTAGCCGAGCAGGAATTCTGAAACGACATGAAAGAGTACACACTGGTGAGAAGCCATTTCAGTGTAGGCATTGTGACAAGGTCTTTAGCCAAGCAGGAAATCTAAATGTACATGAAAGAACACACAGTGGAAAGAAAATGTTTAATTGCAAGCATTGTAAGAAGGCGTTTAGCCGTGCAGAAAGTCTAAAAGGACATGAAAGAATACACACTGGTGAGAAGCCATTTAACTGCAAGCAATGTAACAAGGCCTTTAGCCGAGCAGGAAGTCTGAAACGACATAAAAGAATACACACTGGTGAGAAACCATTTCAGTGCAAGCATTGTAAGAAGGCGTTTAGCCATGCAGAAAGTCTAAAAGTACATGAAAGAATACACACTGGTGAGAAGCTATTTCAGTGTAGGCATTGTGACAAGGTCTTTAGCCAAGCAGGAAATCTAAAAGTACATGAAAGAACACACAGTGGTGAGAAACCATTTCAGTGCAAGCATTGTGACAAGGCGTTTAGCTGGCCACGATATGTGAAGCAACATGAACGAATACACACGGGTGAGAAACCTTTCAAGTGCAAGCAGTGTAACAAGGCCTTTCGTTGGAGCACGTCTCTTAAAGCACACGAAGAAAGTCACCGTTGTTGGATTTGTCTTAGGCTGATTAAGACCAAGCCCCTGCTTCTTCAACATTATGATGACCATATGTTACTGGACCTAACGTCGTAAATTTAATCAACGTATTCAACATTTGTGACTTAACTTTGTATAATGATTTATTAAGGGGCCGACCATTTAACTCTTGAGGGTGGGGGTGGGTGATTTCTGGTCATCAAGAATTTTTTTTCCTAGCAATCTGGTTGGCAGGATATTTTTTTCCCTTTTTTTCCCATATGCTCTCTATTACATTTGTGCTTCATGCGATTTTTTTCTTCTGACAAGCGGCCCCTAATATTTCCTTGTAAATTTAAGCTATTTAACAAAAAGTTAAATTAATTTAGATCTGGGTAATTTCCCTGGTTTCTTAAAAGAATTTTCCTAATTGTTTTAAGTGTTAATGTTCTTTTCAGTTGATAGCATGTTAGAACCAACTCCCAACAGTAAAGATGGGGTATCAAAAACGTAGTTGCTTCGTTTCCACTAACGCGAAAATTTAATTAAAATGTTATTAGAAGGCTATTGTTCAAGGCTTGTAGAAAGTGGAGTGTAAAAAAGGTTCCACGCAAAACACTATCTGAGTTTTGTTAAAAGTGGGAAGTTTTGTCAAGCAGGAGTCGAACCAGGATTTCTTTTAAGAAAAGTTCAAAAGTTATGCTTTTTGTAGCGAATCATTTGCACCGTTTACCCCCACTGCAAGTTAATTTCTTGTAAGCGCGAGACCCTTGTATGGTCGTAGTTTCAGTTTTAGTTTCTGGTTTGATTGGTGCATTTAATGGTGGGAGACTCCTCCTCCTCCTCCTTTTCTGTAAGTAGACAAGGAAAGAGTTTCTTAACATTTACAGGCTAGTGTCAATTTTTGTGGTTTCGATCATCTGCAAAAAATTTCAGTTTCAGTTGCTTGTTCGATTGATGCTTTTAGGGTTTGAAGACCCTCAGGAACCTCCTGCTTTGTTTTCGTTGAAAAAGGTACCAAGACAGTCATTATGGTATCAATCATTTGCAAAATGTTTACATTTGGAACCTTCTTGTTTTCGGCTCATATAGTTTGTGGCCGAAGCACAGCGAAGCAAAACAAACAGAAATTGCGGGTCTAGATCTCTTGTACGGGAGACTAATGGTTTGAAGATATACTGCGTTGTGTGTAATAACGTTCTCTGCTGACGAGTGGCCTTTAAAGGAAATTTGAATGTGTAACAAAATGATTTTAGCGATGAGGCGTCACGGAAGTGAGAGTTATTCGTTACTCGCAAAGCAGCTATTTGTGTGGCCTTATCCTTACAATAAGTTGAGTTTTTTGTCATGCATTTCCTATTAACCGTTATAGTGTTGAGGCAGTTCTTTTTATCAGTCATTTTCCCAGTAATCACATCATTATAGATGATTCTGATCGCTGGCTGGCGTCATTACATCAGTGGTTACTGAAATTTTGAGGCGGCATTGTTGTTAATATTTTTTTTTTAGATTTAGGAGCGGTGTTAGGTTTGGAACTTTGACGCTTGAAGTTTTTATTTGTACCCTTATCTTGTAGACGTGCAGCTTTCGTGACGAAGAAAAATATTTTTTGGTTCCGTTTTTAAGTCTCTTTTAGCTTATGTTTATTGTTGTGTTCATTTTGTGCAAAAATGGAAAATACAGTGTTTGGTTTGAAGTAAAATGCTCTCTAGACTATTATGTTCTACATATTAAACAGCGTAGAAAGTGTTAATATTTTCACCACGAGTGTGCATCGGAAATGCGCAATCTCACAATTTTTTATCGTCAAAGCCTTGCTTATTTTCCTGCCCCTGGTTTTCCAAACGTTTGCCAGTGCTTTCTACCAGACAAATCACTATCCAACGGATAAATATTCGGGGAAACAATTACGTTATCCACTAGAGAGATCTTTTTCCAGAGGATAGCGCTTGAACGCTAGGGCCTAAAGTGATCATTGAATTCATTAAATTAATCCCACAACCTTGGGCGTTGTTTCTACAGTACTAGGAGTCTTTAGGATATATTATTGATTAGAACCCCATCCAGTTCCTGACCCCGCCGAAAAAGGGTTACTTAACTTAAGTGGCATACGAGACAGTTGAAGTTTTGCAAGATAAGGACCTCGAGTATTAGGCTCAATTTCCGCGGCTCTCTCGGTCCTCCCCGAGAAGAGACGGCTAGACGCTTGAGTGGCCTATCGTGTGTGTGACGTAAATTCAAAATTTTAATTTATGCGTCGTTACCAAGCATCGGAAATGGGAAATGTCATTAAATACCGACCAAATGTTGTACTTAGCCTCGTCATCGCATTTGTATTTGCCATAAAAATCAGCAGAAACACGTGCGGATTGTATTTGCATCGATCTTGCATCACCGATGGACTTCACAGTCGTCTCTTTGACGTTAGCTGTCAACAACCATGGTTGCGGTTGGTTGAACTTGAAAATCATACCTACCATTTGCCAGTTTCTCTAAGCTAATACTTTTCTTTGGAAATATTTTAAGTTTTTAAGCTTTAAACGCCCTAACGCACGATTGCACACCACATCAATCCGCTGTTTTAAATCTGCTCCAGGAAAACAAACTTACGCTGCCTGCTCGATTTGATCTGGTGAAGATCTGATTGGTGGAAATTGACAATAGCAAACTCATGCGTCCGGCTGCTGGTCGGGAAGAAGCGTGGGCTTATTTCACGAACAGCGGCTGGTAATCTAGCCTCCCACGCAGGCGTTTTTAGGGGAGCTCGTTTTTCATCCCTCCCCACAAACGCCTGCTCAAGCGAAGACAATATTCCTTTCCCAACCTTAGCCAATCACATTGTACTTTCCAAATTCTGGAAAGTTGACCTTGACCGCAAGGTAATCTCGACTGATAATTACTCAATCTGCATTAAACACTGGGAAAGCTTTCTGGCCTCTAATAAATGTTAGATTCAGAGCGGCAAAAATAAGGTTTAGTCAAAATTTAGAATACTCCATGCACTGCATAACTTTAGCGAAGGAAAGAAAAGAAGGAAAACGGTAACTCTAGGGTCACGTTCAGTCGTGTTTAGCCTGTCAACACTTTATTGCACAACTGTTGATTGGTCACGTACCACGCAAATAAAACAATGGGAAAGGAATGTTGTTTTCGGTTGAGCAGGCGTTTGTGGGGAGGGATGAAAAACGAGCTCCTCTAAAAACGCCTGCGTGGGAGGCTACTGGTAATCTAGCCTACTCCCGTATACGACGTGGAGAAACTCCATACTGATGACGTCACGCCACCTAGATACTACTGGTCATGAAGCGTGGGAAATTTGCTTGAACCATGCAAAGAGATGCACTACTTAGGTCTGGGTACTGATACGTCGTCTGGGGTCTTTCCTTAAACGTCTTTTCGCAGGGAAGCCAGTGGTGGCGTCATGAAATGTCGCGTTTTCTCAGTCTAGAATCAGTCTGTCTCAGTATGCTGGAGAGCAATGGAAGTACTGGGACAACAAAAACAAAGAAATGATATCATTTAAACTTGCAATTTTCTTTGTTTTTGTTGTCCCAGTACATCTCTTGTTCTCCAGTATGGCAATTTTGTACCACCTGAACCGCTAGCTGTAAGCAGCCTGTTCATGGGACAAATTTCAGCTAAAATCTGCTGTTGTGAGGCTTTTTCAAGTCGAATGTGGCCAAAGGCGATTTACGACAACCAGAAATTACAGGAATCACGAAATTCAATATTGCATCGCTTTCCCAGGCCTTTTGTCCAGGATTGTAGGTTCTCAACACCCCGCGAGCAGAGCCTCATTGGCTGAGGAGGAGAAAAGGAAGCTCTGCCTGAATGAGGTTTGAGGTCGCCGCAGCCCCAACTTCTGGACTAAACAATCTTCATTCTTGTTTTGTCTCGTCAAACTAGTTTTTTTCGAGTGTGAGCTTCCATTTATCATAACCGAGCCGGCTGAAGCAAGCGCACGACTAAAGGCCTGGGTTAGAAACTATATCTCAGCAACGTGCCGCGCATGCTCAACAAAGCTCTTCCTCGATTCATGCAGAATCTTTCACAAGTACGCCAAAATCGAGCAAATTAAACGAAGATTCGACAGTAATATTTATTTTTATTTGTGGCTCAAATCTCGATAATCCTTGAGTAGGCCTTCAAGGAACAACAGAGAACTAAGCGAGCGAAAATTGTTCCTGTCGTATAATATTCGTACTGCATACCTATTGTCCCGACACGGGGAACTAAGTTATGGGAGGAAACAGCGACTGCCAGGACAAGAGTAGAGTAGTGAGAGTATGCGAGATGCACTTCAACTAACTCCATTGAACTGGCCAAGAGGCGGGCAGAAATCGGGCGATTCTAACCAAGGGCAGCAATGCATTATCTCACCAGCGCGCAGGCCCAACACGACGGAAATTTAAGGAGTTACTCATTTCCCACGTCACGGACCAATTGTGTATGCAGTGAGAATATTATATTGAGTTGCACTGGGAGTAACAATGAACCATCAGCGACTCGTATTAACTCTATGTGATAGTATGTGTGATCTATTTCAAATTTACACATTATTCCTCATACCTCGAACAGCTTGAGGAAGACTGACTTATCATTGAGGATTATATTTGAATTATAGTTGTTTTGTGGCGCGGTGGTTTCTCTCCTTTCGTGGCGCAGCGTCCGACCTGGAGAAACCACTGCTCGCAGGGTACTCAATTGTCTGATATTTAATAAAGGTTTTTTTTGAGGAACGAAGAAAAGCTCCAAATTGATTGTACTCGGAAATTGCCCTTAAATTCAAAATAAAACGAAGCAAAAACTGTACAGTAACACATTAATGTTTCCATTTGCCAAAGAAATACAGTTGTGGGCACCTCTCTATTACGGAGAGTTCGTTTGGTCTCAGAAATACCAAAAATCATACATTCCCTACCTCTATAATACGGACACCTCTGTAAAGCGGACACTTGGTTCTGTCCCTTTGGTGTCCGTATTAAAGAGGTTTGACTGTATTACGTGTGCCGATGTGCCAAATGATTGTAGTCAGAAGGTTTCACAGTATTTTGCTAATTTGCGCAGTTCAGTATTCACTTTTGGCTTTGATTTCCTCTGTACATGTAGACAAAGTACTTGCATGGTTGAGTTTTAGAAAGATCTACGTCCTCAAAACGAGTTTCAGTAAAAACTTGCCACAAATTAACGACAAAAATTACCCTTCCAACTATAAGCTAGCCCAATGGATTTTGCGACACACATTTCCCTCCCAGTATAAATGTAGGCGATTTTGAAACGTAAATTTCGCTCTACCAAAAATAAGCCCCGCAAAAATGGCCTTTGAAAAAGATAAGCCCTGGGAATTATTTTCGAAATTTTACGGTATTTTCCAAAATGTAAAATACGTTTATCGCAAAACCTAGCGTAGGTGTAAAAGGCCAACAGTATGAATTAAGAGAAATAAGCCAATAGCAAAAAAATATACTGTGAAACAAAATCAAACAATGTATTTAAATAGGTGGTTTGATTGGGTTTCTTTAATATATAGTTGTAGCCTCCAAACCTCTGTTTGAAACTAAACCATCGAAGCGCGGTACGAAATTCGGATTTATTTTATTAGCTTTGCCAACATAACATAAATACAAATACAAATACATAAGGGTAATCAAACAAAATAAAAGAAAAAGTGTCGAGGATTCCGCAACAGCGTGAGCCAATTACTGCGGGCCCAGATAATTAAAATAATAGAATATTTAAAATACAGTGAAACCTCTATTAAGCGGACACCTTCGGGACCTTCCCAAGTGTCCGCTTAATAGTGTTTGTAAAAATTGCGCAATTTTTTTAACGATCACTATTCAACTGTTACTCTTATATCTACCATTGTGTCTTTAAAATCAGGGGTAACCAGACAATGACCACAAGCACATAACGTTTTTCAAACGCCACCTTATTCGTATTTTATTTATACGATCGATGACAGCGGGGTTGTCTCAATAGATCTCTTTCTTATGCATTATTCATCACACGAGATGTCCCACGAGGCTCTATTTTGGGTCCCGTCCTTTTCTCGTTGTACATTAATGATCTTCCACTTGGTATATCAGAAAGCTTGCAATGTAGACATTTGTGCTGATGACACTACATTATGGAAGACTGGTACTGATCCTACAAGTATCAAGCATGGCCTTCAAAGTAGTCTCATTAAAGCAGATCACTCATGATCACTGGTTCTCCCGCCGAAACAAGATTATGCCAAATGCAAAGAAAACAAAATAGTTACTTCTTGAAACGAAGCAAAAGATTTCTCATTGTGCAAATCTGGTCCTGAATCTTTTCTTATTTTTTTTGCGAGGAACCAAAATTAAACAAGCTGTCAATGAAAAGATTCTTGGCGTGATTCCAGACAAGCATCTTGACTGGACTACTCAGACATATTAATTATACAGATTATATGATCACCAAATTAAAATACGCCTAGGAAATTATTATACAATGCTTTGATTAAGTATATATTAGAATATTGCCTCTCTGTGTTGGGAAACACTACGAATAATAATTCAATTAAGCTCCTCAGGATTCAAAAGCGTTGTGCAAGACCAATTTTGGACACAAACATTTATGCCAGCTCAGTTAAACTTTGTTACAAGCAGCTGGGCTAGATCCCCATTGATGATATCACAGTCTTGAGGAAACTTTGTATTATGTTCAATATCATTAATGGTAAATGTCCTGATTATTTCGATCATTATATTTGCTACGTCAATACCAGGCATAATTATGAAACTAGAGCGTCAACTAATGCAGAACTATCCGTCCCTTTTTTGATACCAAGACTGGTCAACGTACATTTCTTGAAAGTGGCCCCAGACTTGGGAATGATCTAGCTAGAAATATTAGGGGTCTAAGTACCATGGCTAAATTTTAAAATTAATTACATAAACAATTTTCAGACTGTAATTTTGAAAATGACCATTTTATTATTAGCAGAAGTTTTTAACGTTTAATGTTTTTAAAATTCCAATCTTATTAAAGTGCTAACCCTTCAATTTGTTTTCTTTTGGTAGATTTCCATATCTTTCAAGAACTCATTTTCGAAAATAATTTTCGGAAATATTGAATCCTTTTTTTTTTCTTTTACGACCGCTAAAAGTGAAGGCAGTCTTGTCGATATCTTCACCTTTCGTTCGCATTAGTCCCCCACTGGGCCAAATGTGTCAAAATATGGAGCGTGACGTAAGAAAAGGACATCGTGCGAAAATATGCGAAGATTCGCGGTAATGCTTTATTGATAAACAGAGAAAATGGTTGAAAAATGTGTGGTTTTTGGATGAAGAGGACATATTTTCATACCAGTTGTAAGCTTAACAAATAATCTTCGATCGTACTATACTTTCAATGCTTCGTGCTTTGGAATGGTGTCCTTTTCTTACGTCACAGCTAAAAAAGTGTCAAATATCGGACGCTTCTCATTGGCTCGTTCCTAATGAGCCCACGAGACAAAAATCTGTCCAGCGGGGCTTATAGCGCGAAAAAATTTAAAACTTTCAGTAACTTTTAGCGCTCGTAAAAAAAAGGATTCAATATTTCTGAAAATGATTTTCGAAAATGAGTTCTTGAAAGGTGTGGAAATCTACCAAAAGAAAGCAAATTGAAGGGTTAGGGGCACTTTAAGTTTTTTATCGATCTGATATATTTATAGTCTTTATAAGTTTGCAATGAACCTGCAATTCAGTCATCTGAGGTGCAGTAAACTAGTGATACTTGATTTTTTAGTAGCTAGTTGAAAGTCAATTTAATTTGCTCAAGATAGATTTACCAGCTAACTTTTCTTTGTTTTATTTCAGGCATTGTAGTGACTGCTTATTCTCCGCTTGGATCTCCTGATAGACCGTTTGTCGACAAAGACGCGCCTGTTGTATTAGATAATCCTCTGTTGCAGAAAATCGCTGATAAACAGAAAACTACGATCGCTTTGGTGAGCTGTACAGTATTTATATCTTTTATGGACTGCTCTCAGCCCTCTATTCGGTTCTCAAATTTTTATTCTGTGAGCACGCTAACTGACGCGAGTGTTAAAATGGAGCGCGATCAACTGAGACGTGCAAAATGTGACTTATTAGGGACTTTTACGATCCGACGACGCGATATCAGACGTTCTTCCAGTCTTTATCGCGATTATTCCTACCCATTTACTTCATCAAAAGTAGGCGACCCCCCACCCCCACCCCCACCCCTAGAGTTGAGTCGTAGGATCCCTATCCAAGTTCAGAAAGAGAAATAAAATTTCGTCGTCTCTTGTTCACGTCCTCCATTTGATGTAAAATTAGGCAATTTCAGATCGCAGTCGTTCAAAAACGGCAAAGAAATGTACGAAAAAGTGTGATGCACGTGCAAAGTTGATTATTCCGATGTTCTCGTTTTCATCGCGTCGTCGGATCGTAAAGTCCCTACTTACTGTAAGAACACCCAAGTTGTTCTTGGTGTGTATCACCCCCTACACCCGGAACAAGATCGCTTGAAACAAATGCCCTGCCTCGATCCATAAAGCTAAGGCTGAACTTGTCCCGGGAATTGCCGCGGTTACGGTGGTAACAAGTAAAATTGAATAAGGTGTAATTGGTTTTTCATCATGCAGGTCGCTCTGGCGTGGGGTATTAAGCGTGGAACTCCAGTCCTTCCAAAAGCTGTCTCTGAGAATCACATCAAAGAGAACCTAGAAGCACTTAATGTGAAACTAGATGATGATGACATGAAGGCCATCGAAAACATCGGGATACGTCACCGGTATTTTACCATGAGGTGGATGTACAAACCCGAGGAGGTTCCTGACAATTACTGGGATGGCGAGGAGTGATACAAGAAAATAAGCTACCTAGCCATACATAGACAAATACATAGGACACAATTACTGGATAAAAAAGTTAATAAGATGTTTCGTCTCTGTAGCTGGCTAATTATGAGTGGAGTGATCATTGTTTCTTTTCTAGATACAGTGGCGATAGCAGATCCCCCTGGGCGGGTGGGTTACTCGTGGAAGTTCTTATTGGAGGCCTGCCGCCCCGTTCTCCAAATCCTGACCCTATATCAGACCTAAAAATGTCATTTTTCACATCCATTTTCAGACCTGGCCTGTAAAATCCATACCCGTTGTCAGACCTGGCCCGTAAGAAATTATGTCATCATAAGTTAGTTTAAAATGGCAACAAAAACGATTTCTTAAAATCCATTTCGAATTCCTGTATTTCTCTTTCGTTCTTAGTCATTTGCAATTGAAACCATACATACGTTCATACACTCCCGTAGTTCCCTCGAAAACCATACCCAATTCCAGACCAAAATGGGAAAAGTCTATACCCGTTTTCAGACCAAAACGGGTCAAAAACCCTACCCTTTTGGGGCGGTACATACCTTTTTGGCTTATATAAGGGAGTACCCCCTCCCCCCCGTAGTAGATGTCCTCACAGCAAACAATAATGACGTAAAATAAACTTGTCGAACCTCGAACTGTACATTTTGCAAGATTTTTTGCATTTCCCTGTTGTACCTATTGTTTCTAGCTTCATCTCACTTGGGTGGTTGGTTGACCAAAATCGACGTCTTAGTTTTGAGAGAATACAGTTTTGTAAACAAACTTCATCGCGGTTACTCGTACAGTCAAACCTGTGCGTACAACGGTCACCCTTGGGGAATGGCAATGTGACCGTTATATACAGGATGACCGCTATATATAAAGGTCAACTTTGCAGAAACCATAATATAAGGCAACTGGAAATTTTCGGAATTTGTCTGGTGACCGGTGACACAGGGTTACCGCTATATACAGGGCCGTTTTATGCAGATTATCACTGTTTGCCCCCGCGACATTGCTTTTATCCCGTCAATCCTAAAGCACTTGCAAAGATGGCGAGTATCGAATAAGGTCCAGCTTGTGAATAGCAATAGGCCTAAAGGGAAGGCTTTGATGTAACTCCCATGTAATTATATAGCGCAAGTTAGGTAAAGGATAGCGGTGTTCGACGTGTTCTCATGAGAGTTAACTATAGTTAACTATGCTAAAACTGGCCTGTTAAGAATAATAACTCAGACGATATCCCGAAAAAATTGCTAGGGGAAATTAATCTCAGTTAACAATTATGATACATTTGATACATTGCATTTCTCAGCTATATCAGTTGAATTTTCAGCTATTTCTCAGCGGGCAATTGAATTCTGCAAAGCTGATCGTACTACGTGAAAATAAACTTTGCAAGACATCAACACGGCACCGAAAGAACTCAAAACAGAGCGGGTTGTAGCCGTCGACAGCTTTTTCGCCATTATTTTAATTTTTTCGTTTTTCATTATTATTATTTTTTTTTATCCTCAACAACACTTTATTACACATTTACATACAAAAGAAAAAATTACAAAAATTGTAAAAGAAACTAGCAAAATGTAACAAAATTACAACTTACAAAAGTGATCTAAACTTATCGAAAATTACAATTTAACTTATCTTTACGCTTATGCTTCATGAAAAAATCAGTAACTTTTGTTTTTTTTACAAAACAAAGTAAGGTAAAACAATGGCTTTAAAAAGGAACAACAAACAAACAGACAGACAACTAAAACAGGACAGTTAAAGTATTTAATCTTACATTTTATGTTGTTTCTCCAAAACATAGCAGATGATGATACAGAATTAGATGTAAGGTGAAAAAGTAAGTAACAAATAAAATTTACAAGGAAAGAAAACGTAAACAATACAAAATAACAGCACTTAAATTAAATCAAATTGCATATCAGAAGGAGAGGAGAGGGGCACGCCTACATAAACTAATATTGTGCCCCTTAAAGTTACGTATAACAAAAAACTTGTAATTTTTAATGAAAAAAGGAAAGGAAAAATTATGACATGGCTTAGTTCTTACGTTTTTTTTATAAAATAAGAATTCAAAGTAAGTCAAGAAACAGAACAAATAGAAGAATCAAATGAATAGCAGAGCTAGAAAAAACGCGGCCATCATACCGCTGGCCGCTGACCACTCGTTGTGGCTCATCAGGACGGCGTAACAAACAGAAAAGGCGCTACAGAAAAGCTAAATAAAAATAACCCGCTCACTCTGATTTAAGCCCTGGCATTGGACTCCAAAACCCACAGAATCATGCCTTATCACGTGTCTCCGGGAGGGCAAGAGTCCAAGTGTCGCGTTGATGTCTCGCAAAGAAAATATAGGATGGCCAAACCAACCTTAGGAACATGGACAAACCATGCAAAATGTAAGGGCGACAACGTTCGAAGGTCAAAACGCTTTTGCTTCAGCGCTGTGCTTTACGTAAGTTTTACATGAAAGATAGTCAAAACACGCGAGCTCAGATTACGAGTGATAGAGCGTTTTCGCGCATGACGTCAGGGCGGCTATAGAGTGTTTTCACTCACGTGGCCAGCATCTATGCAAATTTATTGGAACAAAAGAAAGCGTTTGCATAAGAAAGGAGTTCAACTCCCACGGGATTGGTTTGGGACACCAACATGGCCGCCGTTTCATTGTTTTGGGACACCAATATGGCCGCCGTGACGTCATGTGAAAACACTCTATATTGGTGTTCCAAACCAGTCCCGTGGGAGTTGAACTTTTTTTTTTGTAAACGCTTTCCTTTGTTCAAATAAATTTGCATAGATGCCGGCCACGTGAGTGAAAACGCTCTGTATTTTGCGCATTCCATACATTCTTAGTGGAAGTCCAAACGAATGCTGGCTACACCGGGCATGCCGCGCATGCGTGATAATTAAAAACCTGGAGATTAGGATTGCGGGCTCCTCTGGCCCCCTATGTCTATTTCCCAGCAGACCAACATTTCGACTGATTCTCAGCTTTAAGTTAACCCCGTCTATAATATCGGTAAAAAATTACTCTAACGATGGAGTTTTTAAGTGCTATATTGATCGCCACAAGTCTAGGACCAGGACTAAATATTTTCGCCGAAATGTATCGTAAATAGAACGTTTAAAAGTGAAGTAAAACAATTAAATTAGGGACCTTAAGCAACGACAATGGCAGTGAAAACTTCACCCAAAAATAGGATTTGCGCAGTTTCAAACAGTTCATCCGCTCTCATTCCAACTCTTCTAGATTGTCATAGGCTGGCCATGTTTTCAGGAGTTGAATTCTAAAGGACTCTATCTGACTCCCAAAAGAAAAAGAAAATCGTTGTCTTGTGCTCCCGTCCTTCATACGAAGTGAAACAAGGCAGTTTCATGTCGTAGACGTGCAACGACGGCAAAGAAATGTACAAAAAAGCGTGATGCACGTGAAGAGTTGTTGTTCTGCCGATCATAGGGCATGTTTACATGGAGGTGGGGGACCCCAGGTAGATGAGGTAACCCGCTTAGGTTGGGTAACCCGCCTATCCATTAATTATTTGGACGGCGCCCAAATAGAGTAATCGAGTTCTGCTTGTTTTGATTCAAAGTTGTAATAGGCACGCAATACGTGCGAACGTAAACAAGCAAGTAAACAAGCCAAGCGACGCGAATGTCTGCCGCGCACTTTGTCACAACACATTATTTATCTTCGTTACATACGACCCACAGATAATGCAAGGCAATTAAACAAAGCGGTAGTAGAAGAGTAACCTTTTGGAAAAACAAGATACACTGAGTCAAACAAACTATTAAATGATTTAAATTTTCCCTTTGGAAAATAATCGTCCTTGCAGTACACGGTGAGATTGGTTTGGCATATTGCCAAGAGTTTGACAATATTTTTACTCTCAGTTGTCGAGCACCAAAGAAGATGATGTACAGAATTCCTTGATCTCGTGCATGAGATAATTAAGGACATTGAAAAATGCATAATTTCATTGCATTTTTTGAAAAGGAGGTAATTTAATTATTAACGCCCACATACAATAATCGACGTTCTTCCCTTCTTTTTCCCCAATGCTGGCCGCGAAGATGAGTCCACTCAGCTCAAAAACCTGTTCCTTAACAACATTGGGAGACTGAGAAGAGAAGAATCGTTGGCAAGTGACCCAGCTTAAGTGTTACAGATTAATCATTTACGTTCTTCCACCTTAAAAGACAAGAAGAACAAGTAAATGTGCTGCCTTGTGGAAAATGTTTTTCAGAACTTGTTCTTCAGTATAGATCTTGCCGAACTGGTACACTGGAGTAGTTGACCAGAGTATTTTTCAACATTCGGGTACACAGCCACGTATCACGTGTTATTTCGCACGTGCTATCATAATGACGGTCACCACACGGTTAACAATGATTGCAAAATGTTACTATGTGAAAGGCCATTTTTGGGTCTTTCGATGGAGGTATACCTTAATTTGCTAGTACTGTCTAGTTTTTCTACGTTTTGCTAAAGCTTTCTGTTATCGATCTTTCACGGTTTAACGGACGGTCAACCATTTTACAAGATGAAAAATGTTAGCCTGTTAGGCCATCTATTTTCTCTTCAAAGTCCGTCGAGCGCGTATGATTGTACTGTACTGCGTACGGGCTTAAAAAATGTCAACATAGATTACTTTTTACAGGGGCAGCCAACGACGGTTTCCAGGGGCACCCAACGGGAAATTTTGAGAAAAAGACCTAAAAACAACAACAAAGCGTGAATAAAGTTTTCTGAGACTATTTTAAGCATTTTGGGAGATTGCTGGAAAAAAATTATCTGTTCCTCACTCCCTGCAAGATTGATGAAAAAGTTCCCAGCCAGCAACCTTACAATCTGCAACCTGACTTACTGGGAAGTTTCATAGGGCACAATTCAGATCTCAGGTTTCCAGGGGCACCCAACGGGAAATTTTGAGAAAAAGACCTAAAAACAACAACAAAGCGTGAATAAAGTTTTCTGAGACTATTTTAAGCATTTTGGGAGATTGCTGGAAAAAAATTATCTGTTCCTCACTCCCTGCAAGATTGATGAAAAAGTTCCCAGCCAGCAACCTTACAACCTGCAACCTGACTTACTGGGAAGTTTCATAGGGCACAATTCAGATCTTGAGTGGTAAGTAACCCATACAAGTAACCCGTAGCAGCTATTCTAGACTTCAATCCCCTCTGACACCCTGAATTATCTTTTTCCCAGCAACACTTTCCTTCCAAGGACTATTATTTCTTTCACATCTCCCAGCCGGCAAAAGTCTGCCTGAAGAACAGATATTTTGAGGAACAGATCCATTGGGTGCCCCTGGGTTTCCTCCTAAATACATTGAAAACACTTTTTAGGCTATCCAGAGTACTTCTAGTTTTTCGGAAATTCATTCTTATCGGCGCTATAAAACTTGCCATTTTTGCTGGTCAGGTCTTTATTCGGCATATTCGTTTGCGGTCCTTTGCAGTACTTTGTGCTTATTGTTTGTACTATAAAATTCATATACGTTCTGTCATCCTCGGGCAGCTTCACTCTTTTCGAAATTACCAGGGCTTCAGTGTTATTTTCCCGAAAATTTTAGATGCAATTTTAAATTTCACGAAAGTGAGAATTCTTTTTATTCCTCTTTCCATCGCATTTTTGAATCCGAAAATTTTAGGTTTCCTTTTTCTGCGAAACTAAGAAGTGAAAAGCGAAAAATCAACCTTCAGAAAATCGTAGGGACCTTATTAGATAAGCTTCGAAAATTGTACATGAGTGGAACGGTTATCCAGAATTTCCTAGCCTTCCTCAAGGTATAGAAGTTACTGGGCAATTTATAATTCTCCGAACAGATATTTTACAGAAAACTATATGGGTGCCCCTGTTTTTACAACACTGACGGTAAACCACCAAATAGTTTGTTGGCCAAAAGGAAAAGAAAAATTTTCAGCTTAAAAAGTTCACTTTCTAAACTACACACGTTCTCTGTTTTAACATGATAAACTTTATATTTCGTCTATTTTTATTTTATTTTTTCTGAGGCTTTGAAATGGTCAACCGTCTGGCAGATCGTGACTGACAGGTAATGATTAGTTTCGCAAACATGTGTGCGACAATTTGAACATTCTTGGGAAATTTCTTTCAATAAAACTTGAGAAATATGGTCCTCACATCTTCTCATAGGGCTCGCAGATGATGAGTTATTCGATGAGAAGATTATGCGTGGTTGTGGATAGTCAGTCATATCAGTACCGCGAAAGTGTGATTCTGTGGTTTCCGCATGGTGTTGACAGGTATGTGATCGCGTGGTTGAACTGCACTTTTCGCCAAAATATTCTGTGCCAGCCAGACGACGGTGTTTAGCTTTGCTGATTGTACCTTGAGAAAGCAACTCTCGACGATGGAAAATTGCATGGATCTGGGTCTAGTTTCAGCGAGCTCTAATGGCATTGAAACATAGACCGGTTTTTGGAGATAAGAAGGTGATAATTTGTGTCAGTTTGTTGTCTACTCCAGGCAAAATCCTGTCGTTAATCGGACCACGACTATTTCAGTTGTTATGTAAGCCTCAACGACAGGGGCACCCAACGAGAATATAGTTCAAAACCACTTAAACATAGAATTGTTAAACGTATTTTAGTATTTAAACGGTAAATAAAGGCATATTTTTATCCCCTAAAAATTTTTCATCTGTTCGGATTTCCTAGCTGAAAGTCTAGAGATCCGAAAATTATAGGGATCAAAACTTAAATTCTCGAAAATTTCAGCCAGAAAAAAGGCTCCCGAAAATTCTAAGTGACCTTTTTAGGGTAAAAATCCGTTAAAAATAGGCAATTATACCATTTTTTAGATATTCGAAAATCCTAGGAGAGGCAGGCAAGCAAGAAATTTTACAACAAATGTTCCGAAAATTCTAGATCTCAAATCGTCTTCCGAACAGATATTTTTCCGAAAATTGTCGTTGGGTGCCCCTGTCAACGAGGCACTCTTCCGTTGCAGTTCACTGTACTGAACATTTTCTAGACTAAATGGCACCGGTTTGAAGCTTCACGAAGTCAGATTACTGAATAAATGTTCTAAAATTGGTATCATTTTTTAAAAATGTGGACTCGTTGGAATGTTTCTAGGGACCACTAACTTACTGCCCGTCGTCAGATAAAGGCTTTTAATCGGCCTTTGAATGAATTTTATAGTTTTTAAATTGCCAAGTAGTAGAATGAGTTGATATATTTTGCTAACCCGGTTTTCAAAAATGCAGGCCAAATGCAAAGGATGGAAGTTATAATACATGTAGAGTTGTAATTCGGAGTTTCACGCACCAAGGGATGGTAACAAAAAATATATATTCCCAACTGTAAAATCAGCCTTGCTTCTTTTGTTCCATATTTTAACTTACAGCTGATTAGGTCCCTTATTAGGAACCGGTCCTTCTTTTTTGTAACGTTGGTCAGCTGGTTGGTCCTTGCTTCCAAAATTTAAGCGATTAGGGCGCGCGCGTCGAAAGTCACTTCGCGTGCGAGCCTGTCGCGCTTGCTCGGAGACAAACAAGCTGACTTCTCCATTTTCAAACACTTTGAACTTCCATATGATTTATTAATCCGTAAAATGATGGTTTAGAATCAAATTTGAAAAGTTTATTTTATGAGAACGCAACCAGAAAATTTTTAAAATTTGTCTCAACCACACCAGAATAGCATTCCCATAATGCATTGTTGGCACTCCTGACCTCGGTGAAATGTTTCTTGTGGAGGGAGTGAGTGAAATTCAAGTTGCGTTACCTTCAATATTTGTCTTTCAGGCTGTCAGATTTGCTGATAATCTTGCGTTCTCATTTTATTCGTCCTAGTTGCCTGCTCCACTGGAGATAATCAGTTCCATTATTTTCTCGGCTCCTGTTTGCTTGGCGGTATGTCGTACAATTTCGTTGGAGATGTTTATGATCGAACAACGCCGATCGAAATGACCCAAGTAAACCCCGAACCAGCTTTGCCCGCCAAACCCATTGACGGATTGCAAGTCCCAGAAATCGAGGATTTTTCCCATATATCTTTCCATCAGGTAAAAAAATCAATTTACGTAAACTGTTAAATTTTTTCTAGTGGCTATGAATCTTTTAATGTTTTCCTGTTTTGCAGAATTTATTACAGCATGAGGCAATGTCGTGTAGGACGTTTGCTCTTTGCGACCTGGAATATTCGAATGTTTTTCTCGATTTCTTTAAATGCTGTCTTCAGGCAGTATCAGAAAAACTTTATTTAACTAATCATTCTCAATTTTTGCCATCTAAATGTATGCAAGAAATGAATTTTCAAGCTAAAAGCAATTAACATAAAGCAAAGACAAATGTAAACACTAACGTCCATAGGTCAAATATTGTACTATACTGCTATCCTTCGACTTTTTTTTGTCGAAATCCTTTTAGTTTTAACCTTGCTGTTTAACGGAAGAATTTACGCGAGCCAGATGATCTATGTCTGGTTGTTTATCTTGAATTCTTAGCTGTAGGGAAATGAATTGAAATGAAAACAATGCGTAGTAAAGTCTTTCCTTCACATGTAGTATTAGTCACTAGTCTACTGTTATTTTTGCTTTATAACGTTGTTTTGCTGTTTACAACTCCTCTAGTATTGACCAGTATCCTCCGTTGCTACAAAATCAGCTATATTGATTTTAATAGAGCAAGTTGGAAGTATTATTAATTTCGTGTACTGTATTAAATGCATAAATTACACGTAGGAGACGAAAATATTCTGGATTCTCTCGGTTGGATACTGGACCTTGTGTTTTCGATATAAAACGTTCTAATTTCTTCTAAGTTTAAGAATTTAACGGCTTTTTGTTTTCGCAATCGTAATTAAAGTTTGCTTTGTATGGCAAGCTGATCGGTCGCCTTGGTAATTCACATTACAAATTTTCCTAAATATTATTATTCATTCAAACACATTCCTTGGACAATATATGCAAGTCGAGTGTGATAAAAATAGATATCATAAATGATAAAACAAACAGAGGACAGAGCAGCGGTTGTGATCTGTACCAAATTATTGCAAAAAATAGGGCATATTTATTCTTTTAGCACTTACATGAAACAACTGGAAGATTATAAACAATCAGAAATAAATAACAGGGTTCAAAGTTAGTGACCAGTTGGTGGAACATGCCAGTAGATTTTTTTCAGTGCACCTACAAAATCAATACGGGGTCACCATACACTTGCATACATAAAAATCCCAAGTTCAGTATGACTGACTTACTGCACTGAGCTCATACAAGTATGTACTCAGACTGCTTGGACACAAGACAGTAGGGCCATTTATACGAGGAAAAACAAGACGCGTCTTACATAAGACGCGAACTGTACCATTTATACGAGCATGTCTTATCTAATAAGACGCGTCTTAGCTAAGCGGCATCTTATTTTAGACGAAATGTGCCATTTATACGGAAAGTTCGCGTCTTATTTAAGACACGTCTTAGGTAAGGCGCGTCTTATTTTTCCTCGTATAAATGGCCCTAATATGCTTGAAATAACAAGCGCGCTCTTAATTAAAAATGTTAAGTTTTGCTTGCTTGGAGATTAGATAAGAAATGAGGAGGCGATTAATTCTACAAGAAACAGGATTTCCTTGCTAAGACTTTTTCACTTTTTACTTTATCGATGGGATATTAACTTTTTATATTGTATTTGACGATTTGTTCTGAGCTAATTGAGTACTCGTGTATAAATACATGAAAATCAACGGTCTTGATTTGAGAGAAATTTCATCATTGCCAAAGAACGAAAATGTGATGAACATGGCGCATCATTTCAACCATCACCAAAAAAAGCTCATCTCAAGACTCATTTGCATACAATGAAAGTTTACATTACCCAACCAGTTTGAGGTATTAGAACTGCTATAAAGTCCAAAAATGATCATGCTTATAAAATCGCTTATTTGAAATGTAAGAGAAAGCCAGAAATGTGGAATTATTGAATTGTTGAGCCTGCGATGTAAATCGGAAATAACACCTTAGGTGTGAAAATGATGACACCTTAGATATCAATTTTCTGCAATCTCCGCTCTCGCTTAATAGGCCTTTGTAATTTTATTTTGCAAAATTCTTAATCATTTGAGAAATAAATTTTTCAGATCTGTTATAAACCCTTCCATTTAATGGAAGGGTTTATAACAGATCTGATACCTTAATTCTAAATCCTCAACGTCAAAGTTTTGCTCATTAAGACTCTTCTTTTTTTCGACCACTGAAGTATTCACTTTTTCCAAAGTAAACAACACTTTCAAGCGATAGAGTTTGTGGACTGACCCGCTCAAGCGAGACTTATAAATTCAAATATTACAATCTAACATTTTCTCTGCATCAGCATGTGTGTCTTTTGTTGTTTCCACTTGTAGTTTCTCCAAACTTGGAGTTCCATTTGTTTTTGGTGGGGAATTGCAAGAAAATTTTGAAAAGGATGCACTGTTTTTTTAAGGAACCGAGAATGACAGAAAAATATGAATGTTGCATTACTTTCCCAAGGACTTTTGTCCTTGATTGTTATTGATTGTTGTTGATAAGTTTCGAAAATTGCAGTTGAATGGAAGAGTCAACTAGAAACTCTTAGCCATCCTCAGGTAATAGAAAATTCTAGGCAATATTTGTTTCTCCGAACAGATATTTTACACAAAACAGTCGCCGGCACCCCTGAAGGATCCAATGCTGTATTGTGTTCATCGCCTAGAGACATTATTTCATTATTTTATTATTTTTCATTATTTCATTGATTATTATTTCAATTTGCAATTCTAGTAGAGTTCACTGTTATATGCAGGTGGCTATACATTTAAAAGAGTGCTGTGTATAAATAATGTAAACTATGGACTTGGAAATTTTCCCTTCATGGTTTTTTTCAACTTTTGATAAAGAGCAGTAAGTGAAAGAGGGCCTTAAAATAAAGTAACTTACCAAGTTTTCAAGGAGATGCATTTGAAGAGAGCAAAAATACATTGCTCCACAAAATGTTGAAATTTTACTCCACCATACAAAGTCTGTAGAATTTAGCAACTTTGCAGAACTATATCTTGGTTAATTTTTAACAAATCTTTTTCAAACTTAGCAAATTTAATGATTTTAAGGTGTTCTTTCCAGCCATGTTGACAGATTTTCACTAACTGAGCCCAGTCAAAAGTTCAATAAACCATGAAAGGGTCTATTCCTTGAAAGGGCTTTATTCAGTGTTCCGTGTAACTAGACCAACGCCTCCCTTTGGAGAGTAATGCACCTATCAATGTAAAGCCGGCGGGGGGGGGGGGGGCAGGGCATGGGGTGGGGATTTGTTTGTCTTTGTTGGCCCTGGGTTAGGGCATTTGACTGATCCTGTTCTCCCAGGGAGGGATATTTGAATCTTTCTTCGCCCGACGTTGAGATATTTGACTGCCGACTCGGACAAAAGAGACTGAGACCGAACATATGTTTCCCGCTTTCACGCTTCACGCATGCGCCGTACGGTTTGAAAAGATCAGGAAATCATGGAGGCCAATGAGAACAAGCGAAGGCTGAGTGGATTTCACTGTTTTGTCTTCAAATTTCGTTTGTTTTAGCGTGTTAGTGATCAATTGAACCTCTTAGAATACTGTGATATCAAAGTAAACGGAAGTAAAGAGAAACCAAGTCGATTTTTGCAAGTACAATTGATTAGTGTATGGCTTATTCGCTACATTCACTGTAAACTGATAAAACTGACTTTCTTTGTACCCTTTACTAAGAACACTATATTTAAACAAAATGTGGACTTTCTCCTAAAGGTTTATTTATTCTACGCAGTGTAACACGGATTATGGTTAAAACGTATAATTGCAGCTGTAACAGGAACATGTATCTTTGGTGATGCAGCAACGTTTATAAAAGATTGCAGAGTTTTATTTAGAGATACTTTTATTGTGCCTTTCTTAGGTTCTGCCTTTGGATTGACAGCAATGTGCAGCCCGGGGTGGGGAAATTTGGTTGCATTTGACTGGAATGATTTGCCCGTGGGCAGGGAATTTGATTGAAAATTTTTGAAAAAAGTCAAATCCCCACCCTATGCCCTGCCTCCCCCTCCGCTGGCATTACATTCATAGGTGCATAAGGCACAATAAAGATATACTATTATACTATACTTTACAATTGGCTCAGATAATGTGGTTCTGACAAGCGTTCTATCCCAGTTAGTAATCTACTTAGTTATGGTTTCTGTGGTGTTGTTTTTTTGATAGGCTGCAAGAGATGGCAAAATTGATCTTATTGTACAAAAGCTTCGTAAATTTGGAAGACACAAGACAAGACGTTTGAAAGCAATAAATAAATGTGATGAGCATGACATCACTCCTCTTCACTATGCCATTCGATATGGCCATGTAGATGTCGTCAAACTCTTGGTTGAGTATGGAGCAGGTAAACCAGGATTTCAATTTATGTTAAATTGTGTGTGCTACAGTTGTATATCCAATCTACTATAAGATATCTTTGAAGAATTTTATTATATTATCTTAAAATATTCAATAACAGCTGTGACTGCACTGGTGCAAAGATAAGAACTCTTTTACCCATGGTGCCAGAGTTTTTTCTTTCTTTCCTCATTCCTGAACTTCATCAACTCGTGCAGAAGGGTTATCCTAGTTATTTCAAGATTGGACCTCTGGAGCTAGGGCAGTCTGCATGCATCAACTGTAGTACAAAGACCTTCAAGAATTGTGAAAACAGCCGATAAAAAATTATTTGCAAAACTAAAAGCACATTTTTAAGTTAAAAAACATTTACTTGCGCATGTCATCAGCAGTTGAACTGAACTGTTTCTTATAGGTTGAATTTTTAGTTTATAGACAAAATATTCTAAGCATAACAGTGTGAACACAAGTATGTTGAAACATGTCTTGTAAACTTAAAATAATAAGAGTTTTAATTTTAAGACTTCAAGAGACTAGTCGTCCTTTGTTTTGAGATGTGGCTGTAATGTGTGATAGTATATTGGAAGAAAAATAAGACTGAAATGTAAGAATTATTTTCTTCGTCATTATTGTGAGCACCATATAATTTTCAAGAGTATCAACAAGTAGTTTCTTCATGCTTTTCTTGTTTAGACACAGGGATGATTAGAAGGAATTTTTAAAAATACTTTTTCAGAGATTGACAAGCCAGGGGAAGATGGAGCTTTACCTTTGCATTATGCAGCAAGATTTCGCTCAAGTGCCACTCGACAGCTTGCCAATCGGCAAGCCTCACAAGTAGATGCTACTGATGGTGAAGTTAGTTCTGTTGTAGCACCTCTGGCACAGGCTATAAGCAGTAACAGTCTCATTGCAGGTCAAAATGGATTACAGGTTTGGAAAAAAGCTACACAGACTGTCCAACCTTTTGGGTATGTAAAATTGGGATATTTTTCAATGGCCGACGAATCACTCGAGCGCCGAAGGAGTGAGCCACTAGCGGGGTGTGGTGACATGCTCTTCCAGAAAATTTTGAAATCTTGCTCTGAAATGCCATTTTTAGTGTTCTATTTGGACAAGTTTTGTCTAAAATATTTGCTACTGAAATCGAATGTCATTTTCATGGTTGTTAACGTTTGCATGAATTCGGGTACAAATACTTGATTTTATTTTACGTTTTTACAGTGCGGTCTTTTAAAGTTTTCTGGATATCAGTTTTAAAGTTAACACTGTGTTAGGTGTTCTTGTTGAGTATCAAAAGAATTAATTGCATGATAAAATCGGGAGTTTTCCTACCCCGATCGCTCATTGGTCGGGTTTCTTGATTTTCTAGCAAAATTGGGAGAATCCCGACGAGATCAGGATGGTTGGACAGTCTGGCTACTGTATAGCATGCTGGCCTAGCTCTTTCTCCTCTATAGGGATCCCTGTTGCATATTCTAATAACAGGCAAGCTGAAATTAAGGGCCTTACCCTGTAACACCTGTTATGGCTAAGGTCACTGGTTCTGCCCATTACAAACACCTGTTTACGGCTGAGGTCAGTCACTCATTACAATTCATCAAAGTAAAAAGCCACGTTTGAAAGTGGCACTGGAAATTTTTGTACCAGGTTAAGGGTGAATCTTCAGTTGCTACATAGAGCTGCTTGAAATCTTAATGACAGCCCTGCTGACAGGAATGTAGCTATTTAGAGGCAACTGTTGACCCTGGTGGAGGTGGGGGGGGGGGGTGGGGGAACTGCCATATATGGGCTACCATATAATTATGGTATATAGGAATGTGCCAATGTGGAGAGTATGGTTTTCAAGCAGTTTACTCTGGGATGGGGTATATAAATTAGAGAGGTTCGGTCTAGAATATGGTATCATTTTCCAGGAAACTGATCAATGGATGACTAGGGAAACCGGAAATTACCACTCAAAAATACAAAAAAATCAAATTGGTTTTGTTTTGGCTGGACTTTGCTAGTGACCCCAATAGTTTCTGGAGAACAGCTACTCTAGGATAGGGGGGATTTGGGGAGTTTAGTCTAGTATAGGGTAGCAAGGGTATTGTAGTATAGGCTAAGGGTTCCAGGGTCCCAGTACCCCTCCCCGGGCTGTTGACAAATTTCACCAGCTGAAAAAGAGCTAACAAGCTCAAATTGTGCTGGAAAATGAAAACATGGGGGTATAATTTTGTAGGTACAGTTGATAGCCAGCTGCTGACTGGGATGTAGCTAACGTAGAACCCCGCCTTACGGCCACCTTGCTAATATGGTCGCCTCGTTATTGCTGCCAGTTTTTTTTGGCCTGGCAAAATGGCTATACCTTTCCTTAGAAAAAAAAAAACGTTAATAGGGTCACCCGTTAATATGGCCTCGGGCCACATTTTAAAATCCCAAACAATAGAATCCCTTATAATTTCACCCCGTTAATATGATCACTGGTTCAAAATTTTGAAAATTAAAATGCCTGTGACATGTCAATTTTATTGACCTAGTAATCTAAGCTTATTCTCATACTGTTTTTAGACTACAGTACACTTAAAATGCACTGGTGGCGATTTATAGCCAAATTTTAGAAGAGTTTCATGTAATGAAGGAAAATTTTGAGACGTTTTTTCATTTACTGTATGCGATATCTACATTCTGGTCATTTATTAAATGAAAACAGTACAGTGAATGCAATGTGCGGTGTATTCCTGGTGTATTTGTCATTACAGCCCTCAAGTCATGAAATTTGAGCCTACCCCAGTAATATGGCCACCCCGTTAATATGGCCAATTTTTTGGCCCATTAGTGACTGTATTCATGGGTTCCACTGTGTTTAGAGGCAACTGTTGACAAATTTCACCAGCTGAAAGAGAGCTAACAAGCTCAAATTGTGCTGGACAATGGGGGTAATTTTTTAGGTACAGTTAAGTAAAAAGCTTGCTTGACTGATAAATATGTCTACTTAGCTTTTCCTTGGCTACATCCCTGTAGTGAAGTCAAAATTATGAAAAACAGGTAAGCACCTCTTGGGGTATTATGGAGGAGAGAACCTAAATTTTCGCTAAAACTGAGTTAATTTTGTTTAAAAACCTATTTTGGGTAATGTGGGGAAATGTAGGTTCTGTGTAGTGCTATTCTTTACATTTTGTTTCACTTGTAGGCTAATGATGCAGACGAATCTGAATCCTTGATATCATACCTTGTTCAATGTAAAGCAGATTTTAATGCAAGAGACCATTATTTAATGACACCACTTCATTATGCAGCATCCAAAGCAAATCTTACTGCTGTAAAAGAGTTACTGCAGTTTGACGGAATCAAAATTGATGTGAGTTGTTTTAACCATAAAAAATTACAGTCGATTTCCAGTTTGAACCTTCTAGGAAAATAGAAAAAAGTTCAAGTTATTGGGAGTTCTAAGCAAATGACCAGAAATAAGGAAATAAACAAATGGGATCGGGAAGGAATGCAAGTGTCATGAACATTTCACTTCAAGGGCAGCAAGAGATATTTTGAAAAAGGATTTAAGCAAGAAAGCTTTCGAACTGCAGTGCACTATTTTTTTTGGACTTGTCACATCCTTAATTAAACATGGTTCGAGTTATTGAGGGTACCCTGGTCCCAGAGGTTTTTCTCGATTTTTCTTCGCGAAAGAGATCAACAGCAAGCCGCGAAGCGGCGACAACGAGTCGCGTAAGCGACGAGGAGAGAGAGAAAAACCTCTGGTTACCTTGGCCTCGAATCTCACTTTCATGCAGACGACAGCTGTCAAACGCGTCAAATTGCTAATAAAAAGAGTGACCAATGGCAACTTATCAAACACGTGCTTATCAGCCGCTATTTTTTTAAGTGGGGGTAGACCTGGGGAAATTATGTTATGAACAAACCATCTTCACTTGGGTGGTAAAGAGTGATTTGTTAATCGGGGTCAAGCTAAAGCATGTGTTAACGATGGGTGACAAGAGTCCAGGAATAACAAGACCACTTTATAAAGAAACCGACATTGTTTCAAACGAATGCTGCAGGATTTGCAGAATTTATTTGGGTATAATAACAAGTATTTTTCACAAACATTGTCATCTGTTCTGTCGGCAGTGTGCCAGCGGGAAGTTGTGAAGTTTGCAAGAGTCTATCAATCGCGCTTATTACATTGTTTACTTCTGCGGGGCGCGCCGTTCGCGTCGATTCGCGGGCATTCCCCTGAAAATAGTAATATTAATATGTATTCTGGCAATCTGGCTCTCATTTTGGTTTGGTGGCTCCATTTCCTTTTTTTGTGGAACAACGACGCTAGGAAGAGTCATGCAGCACAACAAACCCTTAAGGTTCGGAATGTACTTTCAGAGGTTTTTGTTGGCCCAATAGACCTATTCGGCTAACTCAATGTACCCAATTCAAACCCTTTGGGAATAAAACGTTTTGTTTCAGGAATTTCCATATCATTTAAATGTGAATGCCACATTATAATGCTAATGCAATACACATAGAATCTTATCCCCGGGAGATTTGAATTGGGTACAACATTGAGTTAGCCCAATAGGTCTATGCCAAAAATAGCGTCGGTTAGATCTTTTTTGGGCGTCGCAGGAAAATCAAGCTGCACCGAAAATGATTACGCACTGGCACAAAGTTGTATGTTTTTTTTTCCTACAAGGAAACTTTCATTCCGTATTCGGAGATTTTTTATTTTGCTGCCCTAAACAAGTTAGTTTATTTAATGGAATGACAGCATTGTAACAGAAAATATACTTTCCATGTCCGCTTGATAAAATGGTGAACACATCCTTTCGACTCAACGCAGCGAACAAAGCTTTCTTTTGTTGCTCAGTGAGACTCGGGAAAGCGCTCATTAAGTACCGAGGTCAAAATTTTCTTCGAATATTCTTTCAGGAACAACATCCATGGCGTGCCTCTACGTGCCTTGGTCCCGTGCAAATGTTATTGCGAGTGCAGCATACAAACAATTTTCTTCCCTAGTAGAGAGAGGCAAAAATGAGGTGTGAAAATCCTCAGCGTCCCCTCGGTACTTACAATTAAACGAGCCAATCAAATTGGTTTGCGCGTTTGAAAAACTATCAACCAATCAACGCCCGAGGGTCAGATCCTGACCCTGTCGTCTGCATGAAAGTGAGATTCGAGGCCAAGGTAACCAGAGGTTTTTCTCTCTCTCCTCGTCGCTTTGGCGACTCGTTGTCGCCGCTTCACGGTTTGCTCTTGATCTCTTTCGCGAAGAAAAATCAAGAAAAACCTCTGGGACCAGGGTATATTGGGGGTAAAATTATGTAGAAATGACCTGAAGGGAAACAAAACTAGTTCAAGTTTCCAGGAGATTCGAGTTATCAAGGGTTCGAGTTACCGTTACAGTAAATGACATGGAGGAAATCCAGGGGAAATCAATAATTATTTTGATTCAAGTTTATAGGGGTGAGGTTATAATGAGGCTTCAAATTAGCGGGACTCAACTGTAACATGATCTACAAAATACCATTTTGTATTACTCTTACTTTTATTATCATTTTTCATCATCGTCATTATTATTATTGTTATTATTATTATTATTATTGTTATTACTTTCACATGGTATGGTACTTTTATTGATTCAGTATGTACAGTTGTAGTTCTAACTTTTGAGTCTGTGAATGAAATCCTACTCGGGTGTGACCATTCAAGTGAAACCTCTTCAGCAGTTCTTTTACATATAGAACAATTTGTTTAGGATGCAGTTCTAACTTCGAAGTCTGTGGGCAAACCCCTATAAATAATGTTACACCATTCAAATGAAACCTCCCGACTTTTTCAAATATGCTGTCATATTCTGGTATCTGTAAGTTTAGAAAACTGGGAGTATATTATTGCTGAAGGGTTTTTTCTAGAAATCCAAGAGCTAAATCCTAAATCTAATCTACAATAATTAAAACAGGCAGTGGACACAAGTGGCAGTACTGCTCTTCATTGTGCCGCAACAGATGGTGCCGTAGAAATTGTTAAAACATTACTAGAGGCTGGTGCAGATGCTAGAGCCAAGGACTATGATAAGATGACACCAATACACTTTGCGTGCACTGATGGAAATCTAGACACCGTGAAAACTCTGTTTGAACATGCAGAAAAAAGTTGTGAACTGTCTACCATGCTAGAAGAGAGGAACAGAGATGGTGAAACAGCCCTGCATGCAGCAGTGGAGGGAGGTTATATTGACATTGTACAGCTTTGTTTAGAGAAGGGTGCTGATGTTAGGTCAAGAAGAGCAAATCTTGCTCATCCACTACATATTGCCGCCATTAATGGTCATGTTGAGATTGCCAAATGCTTGATGCAACACCATGCCAAGATCGAAGCACGGAATGTGAACCATGAGACACCCCTTCATAAAGCCTCGCAATCTAATAAACCTAGGATGGTGGAGCTCCTTCTTGAAAAGTAAGTCTGAATTCAGTGAAGTAAGAGTAGTAATAGCGGGACCTGAAGATCCAGTTCAGTAGTGTGGAGAGAAGTAGATTTTTTTGCCGGGCAAGTTACCTAGTGCAAAGCTTATTTGTTCGCCCAATGGGCAAGGGCCCAGTAGTTTTCAATCCAGACTGCTTATTGACATCAGAATATTCTTTTCCGACCATAAATTAAATTATCGTGGAGTCATACTGATGCAAAAAAGTTACTTCATATGTAAGTACTTCCAAAGCCGCAGGTAAAAATAAAAGTAAATTTTCAAAAAAAGGTGCGCTTACTAGCCTGAAATAAGCGTACGGAATGACTGTCATTCAATTTCAGACTACGTGCTTACGATTAGTTTTTATGTCACTCTTTCCGCGCAATTCTGAGAGAGACCGGAGTGTACATTCACGCTTCGTTTGTTGACTTTTTTTTTTGTTCCATTATGAAACAGCAACAAAAGCTAAGTTCATTTTCTACGAAAAAGAGAATGGCAGTTGAATCTGAAAAGCATGAAGATGTCCATTAGGGTTGTTCAAAGTTTGTCCCAGACCAGTTTTGAAATGACCCAAATTAAAATGCCACGTGGGACATATGACCCACTTTGACCAATTTCTAGATTGAAGACTGGTCCAGGCAAGTCTCCTGTAGCTTAATTGTTTACTAAGACAATTAGCAGGAACTGGCCCCTTCCGGCAAGCAAATCTTGCCTTCACCACCCAGAGAGACCCACACAAGAGTAGATACAGGGGCCTGTAGGTTAGCTAGGACCTTAAATCCAGTTTATTGCAAAATTACCGTAAGACTTCAAGACCAGACTTAATTACAAAACACCCTATGATGAAAAACAACTCTCTAAAGAAACAAAGTACGACACCGGCGGATGCGAAAACCCAAAACCACTTTGTAGAGGAAAGGGGATGTATACCCCCTCCTGATGAAATCAGCTGCAGTGTCGACAACTCAGGGGCAGAGGTACGCTAAAAACTAACGACTGCCAAAATGCCCACAGACAAATAGGACAAAATTGGCACATAATATAAAAGTTAGCAGCAAAAATGAATGCTGACCTATACTGATTCGAATTTGCAACGTACAATTAAACATATCTCAGAAAGCTACCCACAATTCCTCCTAGCCGACCCAGTCCTTTAGCCTGTGCCGGCAAAATAACTATTTTTGTCTGTTTCGTTATGCTTCGCTGTCCGAAATACCATAATGTGAGAGCTGCTTGCCCAAAGGACCAGCTGGAATTTCAGTTTCCTTTTAGTCCTGAATATGTCATCAGTCAAGTCATTCATGGCAATCAAAGTTACAGAAATATACATTTCTTAGCCGGCCATATTGTACAGTTATTTGATTTTAGCTCAGATGGTTAATTACTGGTTGAAGCTATAGAGCACAAACTTAGGAAAAATAATCCACTTCTATTAACTTTAATTGAAAATGAATAAATAGAGACGTTATTTCCATGTCGGTAAGAAATAAGAATCTTACCCAAAGGAAAATTTTTATTCCTCCATGACCAAAAGAAGAAGGGAAAAAAGTAAGACAGAGATGTTAAATAACATTTCTACAACATCAAGCATTTTTCACTGGTTTTCTGCAGAGGAGCCGACATTGAATGCCTTGATAAAGACAACTACACTCCACTGCTCGTTGCTGCCAGTGAGGGACATACAAATGTTGTACAGCTTCTGTTAAACAGAGGAGCAAACTTAAAGGCTAAGGATACCCAAGACAAGACTGCAATTTTTTTAGCTGCCGAAGAAAACTCCATCGATACATTAAGGGTATGACGTGTTTAGTTTGAGACTGTACTTATCTTTTTACTGTACCAAATAACATTTAGTGGACAATCCCTTTTACCCAAATGGTTTGACACTTATTAGTCAAAGATTTTCGTTGTCAATACATAGTTGTACATAATTCCACAACATATATGTGGAACCTTGTGTGACAAGGTCGTGACTTTAAGGCCGCGAGCCAATTGTTGGCTTCACACTAGAAGCGAAGTTAGTTTCAAGTAAGTACTTGATTCAAGTGCACTTCGAAATCTTATGTCGCTCTGTAGAAAACATGGCTTCCTACTTGTTAGCAAAGTATATTAATTGAAGCAAAAGCTGTCCTGGAACCGCTACACGTGCGTATCGTGCACATGGCTTCCATTTCTTATTGGTCAAGTGTGTTCTCAAGTGTGGTGTAGACCATACTTGGAGGCGAACTTGGGCTTCTTTGAACTACTGAGGTTTTTATGGTCACCAAGTAAATTTGAAGTAGGTACATTTTACCCCCGTCACACTCAAAGTAGGTTCCAAGTGCACTTACATTATACTTGAAGCTCTAGTGTGAAACCAAAAAAATGATGGTGGAGATACTGTAGAATGCTGAGAATTATAAAAATTAGTTAATATAATATTAATTTCAAAAGAATAAAAATGTTTGGCAGTCCTTCGTAATCATTTTTTGTTATTAAAAAAAGATGCCGTGAAGGAATTTATGATTGCATGAAAAGTACTTTGAATTTTTCTTTTACAGGAAATCCTGAAGCACAGTGATGCTAAAGTTCTTGTGGATGAGTGCGATCTCTATGAAAATACCCCTCTCCATGTTGCTGCTAAAAAGGGATATGCCTTAGTGACTGAGGTTGGACTGTTGCAAAATTTTTTGCATTCGTGTAATATTAGTGAGATAGATCTTTTTGACACAAAATTTAAATTTTAAATGCTTGCTTTTAAAACAAAAATACCGTACTTCTTCATAGATTGGTTTATCATACTGAATGAAGAAAAATTTTCAGCAAAAAGCGGCTGCAAAAGTTCTCAGAAAGATGAAAGCCCCAAATGTCATGGGGCAGACATTGCCGCCCTGGTGTACACGTTTTTGTGAATTGGGAACAAACCAATCTGTGAAGATATAATAATTGTTTTAAATTTGTTGAAATTAAAGGTATTAAAAATAATTGTAATTTTACTTGGCATTAGTAAAAAGGTCGTGACATTGTCGTTTGCATTGAATGATGATTATGGGAAACATTTTACGGACATCTAAACTGGGCTGTTGATTGTGATTTTTAGGCATTATTGAGTCATGGTGCCAGGATAGATGCAAGAAATGAAGATGAGAATACTCCTTTGCATTTGGCAGCAGAAAATGGAAAAGTAAGGTAATACTATATACAGCTGTATTTACCCGTTTTATCCCTTAAACCATCATTCATTTGATTAAGTGCGCAATTAACCTCCAATAAACGCCAGGTTACCTTTATCATTATTGCGATCGACCGAGTGGTTTCTGATGTGTTTGACGTTTACTGAATTTCTAAAACGAGAGAAGAAAGTAAATAATAAATATCAAAATTTAAATGTTCCACAGATTTAGGTTACTCGTCTGCAGTGATTTTGTTACCTCGGCGTCCTGGGTCCCTAATGACAGATGCATAGAAATCCCCAATGACGCAAAATAATTCATGGCATGCGTCCCGTAGGACGACAGATATGAACATCATATTTGTAGAAATATCCCGTTCGTGTAATTTCTGTGGCAGTTATTATGGCCGTTGTTTAACGATGTATATTTCTTTTAGCCTTTATATATTAGAAGGACTATATTTTAATTTCAGTATACTGTAATACAGAGTTTTTGGAGTCTGTCTTCAGATTAACTGTCTGGTTACATGAAGGCCCCGGCCAAGCATTTTCAATTTCGAACCCGTTTTTTTTTTTTGAACTGGGACTCATTGGTTCTGGACTGGGACTCATGATTTTTAACAAGATGATTCCCAGGACTCGCCATAACTATTTGTAACAAAATCACTGATGTTTTACGTAGGACTGTAGTTGAACTTCTTAGAAAAGATCCTTCAATCATCAATGATGAAGATGAAGCCTCAAACACAGCACTCCACCTTGCGGCAACTGAAGGTCACTTAAAGTGCTGCAAAGAATTACTAGAGCGAGGAGCTGAAGTGGACGCAAGGTTGGCTAGGGTGTTTTTTCTTTAACTGCAGCTAATAAGGCCCTGGGACATTGTTTAAAGGAGACAACGTATTGAAGTGATTTTTCAATAGTTTATTTTTGCTAGTTTTAGATAAAAACAGGCGCGGATCTAAGGAAAATACTGACCGATTTCCTAATTTTCTTAGGCGTGCCGCCCAAGGAAAATTTTTTCGATTTTAAGTTCCTAAAGTTTCCCTTTCCTGGGTTTCTGAGTCATTCAGACAGGATATAGGCCAGTTCCATTCTTCTCGGATGGAGCCTTGCAACTTGGGAAGTTTTTTTTCTTTAATATATCTATATTATGAAAAATCTGACCGATTTCCGTAAAACTGGTGTTGATCCGCGCCCGAAGAACTTCTGTGACACATAACGGTATTGGTTAAGTAATCTCTGTGCCAGATATTAGGGACGTTAAGATCCGAGGACGGCGATGCGGTGAAAACGTTGCTTGACAGTTTGCGTTCAGGGTCAGCGATGATTCTGATTTCCAGCAAAGCTTTTGAATATAACCTTAATTAAAGTAATGGTAAATTCATTTAAGAATGACTTTGTCGCTGTCGGTGTAATATAACTGCAAGTGTCACACTGAGTAAACTATTTTGATTGCTTCATTGCTCAGATGTTATATGTGCTTTAGAAAAGTCCAAAGAATCCGCATATTATCTCTTGTTCGCATGTGCTCTCCGTAGCTTTTATACAGTCGACATCCCGGTAACTCGAACCTCCCGTTAACTCGAAGCAATTTTTATTCCCCATCAGATTGTTTTCTATATAATGTTACCCTCGATAACTCGAGCTCCCGATAACTCGAACTTCTTTCTATTTCCTTTGAAGGTTCAAATTATCGGGATTCTACTGTATGTATATAAACAAATCAGCATCTTTCATTTGTTCATTTATGTCTCTATTAAATGTCTCTATACTGACCAACTGTTGCGCATGAGTAGTCATTAGTAAGCACTTTTTTTGCATGCTACTGTTTAATTGAAGGAACTCGACATTATGGACCCCATTGGATTGTGCTGCAGCCAAAGGCCATTTGAAAGTGGCTAGTCTGTTGCTGGAGTTTGATTCACCTATTGATCCCACAGATAAAGCAAAGGTAAACAAACAAATATGTGTACCCTCTTGTTGGTATTCTGCGGTTACAGTAATATTTTCCATGATCTTCCCTTATATATTATTGCTTCTAGTTAGTAGTCAACCGTCCCTTTCTAATCTGTGATTACCAGGCGTCAGTTTTATTACGAAGTGTGAGTAAATAGAGAGCTTTAGATTCTAAAACGAGGACGACCACGAGTGCGAGATTTTCTCAATAGTAAGTAGTACGCTCGCTTGAACCAGCGTCATTACGGCGGAAAACGCGATAACCGTCGTCATTCTACTACGAGTTTTAGCGAGAATCTCGAAGTGGCGGAAAGAAGTTATCAAATGTTAGAAGTTTTACCATTATGCGATCGGGAGAGGGTTTAACCACCTGCAATCAAGGTAACAGTGCTAACCTTTTCGTCCTCGAATCTAATGCTAGGCTACTCACGTTTTGAAGTTTACTCTCGCTTTGACAAGTTCTGACTTAAGAGCTCTGTACCCTGTTTATATGAAAAATTGTCTTTGTTTTTACAGACTACTCCACTGCACTTGGCTGCAAGAGAAGGACACCCTGAAGTTGTATCCCTGTTACTGTCCAAAGGAGCCGACATAACACTTACAGACCACACAGGGCGAAACTGTCTTGATTTAGCGATAGATAATGGTCGCAAGTATGAAGTGATTGTTGTTACACCTGTTACCACCACAAAGTACACCCGAGCGTAGTCTCCAACATTTGATGATATCGGATAGAATACAATAACTTTTGTGTGTGATCTCAAATTCTTTAAAAAGTCTTGAAGGGGAAACCAAGGACCTTAAAATATATGTATAGGCAATTTTAAGCTTCGAATTCTTTAATTATGATTGTTTGTTTGAGGAGCTATATTAAAGTCGCGATACAATGGTCCATCTCGATATCCTGACAACCCGAACATGGTATGCAAAAAGAAACGCCGCTACATTTCGATTTTAACCTACGTTTCAGTGTCTAGGTATCACATTATTTTTGTTTTCGTGTAAAAATACTTCCTTGTGTAATATATCACCTAAACATGAAATTGCCTCCTTCCAAATCTTTTAGTGTTTCGGTTCTGTTCTCGCATAATCAAACGATATACAATATCGTATCTGCTAAAAATATTATTTGCTAAAAGTATTTGACCGTGGTACACTAACTTGTCTTCCTCTGTTTTGTGTTCTACACTTATGCCCCAGCTCTTTAAATTTTGTGTTAAGCTACGCAATCCTTTATAAGGCATCTTTTTGGTTTTAGGGAAGCAGCACGTGCTATTGTCAATGATGAAAACTGGATGCAAGCCATGCGGAACAAGACTTGGGAACAACGTCGTGTAACCACACCAATGAGGAAACTAATTATTAAACTTCCTGGTATGTTTAAACCTTTAAGCCCTAAGAGTAATCAGCATCAAATTTCTCCTTGTAATCTATATCAATGCTTTGTAAAACAGAGTGGTCATGAGAATTACGGACATGATCACACAAGATGAATTTGCTTGATATTTTATCAACTTCTCCCCACTACTTCTGTAGGAAATGAATAAGGGCAACAAATGAGAATTCAAATTTTGATCTAAGGGTTTTAAGGGTTAACGTCATATGGGGATTTAATATTATAAACTAAAATGACTGCTTTTCTGTAAAGATCCTTAAACCATTTTCAAAAAATGCGGCAATAATGTGAGCAGTTGCTCTAATCATCATATTTTTTTAACTGGAAGACAGGAGATGTTCCTACCATTTCTTATGTATTCTCTTCCTATTTTGTTTTGTGATCGATGAAAGATGGAATAGTACCTGGGATTATCAAGCTTTCTTTCGCAGTAAAGGACATACAATCATCATATGATTAAGTCCATAATACTCAGACACAGGCAGATTTGGTTTCCCAAAGATAGCAAACTTTATAATGCAAAATGCGGAGCTTTAGATCTATTCCTTTGATGTTCCAGTTTGACTTTGAGTTTCCTTCCCTGTTCTGTGAAATTCTGAAAACTATGCGCTTCTCATTCAAATTGGTCTTTTTATTTGTTCTTGTCTCTTCAGAAGTGGCAGAGATCGTATTCAACCGCTGTATCAAAGAAAGTGGTGTTAATACTGAAGACGAAAACTATCAGATCACCCTCTATTATGAATTCTTGGAAGACGTGTACTCTGACTGGTTAGATAACGATGGAACAGCATCCGAGACTTCCAGTGTGGCGAGTTTCTCCATGGAAGATGAAACTCCAGAAGACGATATGTATCAGAGACTCAGAGGCAAATCTGCAATGGAAGAGGCTGTTAAGCAGCTGGAAGAAAAGAAAAGCCATCCGCTGATGATTATGGTGAAAATACGTGTTCTGATAATTTTTAGGGTACTAAAGTGACCTAGTGTGTGTGTGGAGGGGGGGGGGGGGGGGGAGAGGTGGATTCGTCCAGAGTGAAAGTGACAAGTATGATCGAAGGATTTGCGGGGGTTTAAAATTTTCCCTTCCGGGATTTTTCGGGTGGGAAAATTTGGCAAATATATTTTTGGGTGCCCTGATTTAGTAGGGTCTTTGTGGTTATTCGAAACAATCTGAAGATTGGTATAGTAACGCGCGCGTATTCCGGCCGTGTAGTTCTATACTACCAGATGACAAAAACATAAAATTGACACGGTACGATGGCTAAACAACCCCAAACTTTTAACTACCTTTTTTTGTTTTTTGGCGTGTCATATCATTTAATCCTTTATGGAAAAATTTTAGGGCTTGGACATTGGGATTTTTTGGGGGGTAGTAAATGTTTCATCTAGGTGATTTATTGGGTTTCCATTGAAGTCCTAGGGATCTGTGTGGGGGGGGGGGGGATTCGATTTTTCCTCTATTTGATCATCCCCGTCACTCCGCTGTACCCCCTTCCCCGGGTGTGGCCATTTTTGTGGCTTGGGTTCATATGCCGGAGGAGAGGTCATTTGTGGGTTGAGTTTGTTGTTGACTCCCGTCGGTGATCCGTGCGGGTCTTTTAAATTCCATAATCGATTTTTTAAAGACTCCATGGTGTAAAATGAATAACAGTCGAATGTTTTCCTCATTGTTACAGGTAAAGAACCAAAGAGAACAGTTGCTTGGTCATCCCCTTGTCACCTTTCTACTACATTACAAATGGCAGACGTTTGGAAGATACATCTATTACTTTAAGCTCTCTCTTTATATAATTTTCCTGTTTTTCTTGACTGGTTATACTGTCTACTCCACTGATAACGCCCCAAATTGCAATAAAACAAACGCTAGTGTGAGTAATGACCTAAAAGACTCTGTTCCGTATTTGTTATGGATAGAGGTTGGCCGTATTGTGATTTTGGCATTAGCATCCTGGCACATACTCTCTGAGGTAGGTCGTCATACGCTGTATTGTGACTACAGTTTTACCTGACTGTACTTGATGAAGAACGTTAGGCCTTGGTCAGACACGTTACTAAACACGAGCAGAATCGAATTCCATTTAGGCCGATCCAAATTGAGTTAGACCGGCTGAATTGATTCAGACGCCGAACTTTATTGTAACCGAACCAAATTCAAAAGATTAGAAGTGCGCATTGGATTTTAGATACATCATAAGGAGTTTTAGATTTGGCGCGGCGACTGAATCAATGTCGGTTCCCAGCCTTCATTACACGGCCATTAACAAATAATCTCCTGGTAATAAGAACCGAAATATCACGCTATCGGTCTGATTGTTGTGTAATTCTTACATATACATTTTAAGGTATACTTATATGTTAGGGTTCAATAGGGCCACTTACACGAGGAAAAATAAGACGCGTCTTACATAGGACGCGTCTTAAATAAGACGCAAACTTTCCGTATAAACGGCACATTTCGTCTAAAATAAGACGCGGCTTAGCTAAGACGCGTCTTATTTTAGAACAGCCCTTAACACCTGTTCTTAGATAAGAAGCGTCTTAGCTAAGACGAGAAAAACTTCGTATAAATGACCTTCGCGTGTTAAATAAGACGCGAACGCATAGTACGCATGCGTTAATTTTTGGCGCGCCACGTTGGATTGCCGTTGCTACGGGCAACATTCACATAAAAACAAGTCAAGAACAGAAATAAGACGCGAACCATTTATATGAGCTGTTCTCGTCTTAGATAAGACATGCTTATATAAATGGTACAGTTCGCGTCCTATTTAAGACATGCTTATATAAATGGTACAGTTCGCGTCCTATTTAAGACGCTTCTTATTTTTCCTCGTATAAATGGCCCTATTATCTTGTTATATTTTCTTCGTTTGGTGACAGGTAAAGGTACTAAAATTTCCCGACATATTTGACATTCTTCTGAGAAAACCCAACCTGAAGAGGGGAACGATTTTCATGATTTGTGAACGTGGCCTTTTTTAGCCTTGGGTAAACGTACCTCATGTAAACCAAGCCAGGAAACGTAATAAAACAGAGTATACCTTCCTCTGCCTGTCCCAGGATGTCTGTCATATGAACCTAGTTCATTGGCGTTCGCTTTGATGCGTCTTTTGTAGCGTAGTGGTAGAGCATCTGGAATGTTAAGCAGACGGTTAAAACCCTGTTGGAAGATCATAGTCACGGATGTTTTCATTCCGATTCGCCTGTGTCCCCGGCGTAGTAGTAAATGTACTAGGCTTTTCTCCTGTGTGTGCTTTTTCATTTTTCAGATCAACATTGTTACATGGGAATGCCTTTTATTTTTTTCTTTCAGTTATTCCAAATGTTTTACCAGCGCAGACAATATTCTATTTTTGAAAACCTATTGGAGTGGGCTGTGTACGTGCTGGCCATTATTTATGTGGCGGATGAATTTGACGTTCCCTTGGTAAACAGGTAATTTTACGACTGATGGGTCAGTGAAGCTGACCCAGTCTAAACTGGTAACTCCCCATAACTATCAGCTCGCCTACCGTATTTATTCAAATAAGCGCCCAACCTCGAATTGGCGTCCACCTCGAATAAGGGCCCATCCTAAAGGCAGAAAACGTTAAAATAAGCGCCCAGCCTCGAAGAAGCGCCCACTCTCACTCAAACTCAAATAAGCGCCCAGTCCCACTCAAACTCAAATAAGCGCCCTAGCAATCCATGACCTAAGACAATGATGACTAGTTTCTGCTGTGCTCAAATACCTGCTTAGTTTAAACTCTGCCCATTATTATTCACTTGCTTGGCACTGATAAAAAAATTTAGTGGAATTTTCAAAGTCGGTGTTATTGTCTTATGTATTTTCTTGTGTGTTCCACAGATGTAGTGAAGACAAACAAACCATTGGAGCATTATCAATTTTCTGTGCCTGGATGGCCCTGGTGTTGTTCATAAGAAAGTTTCCCAGGCTTGGAATATACGTTGTGATGTTTACCAGTATAATGTATACATTCACGAAGTTTTTCCTGATATTTTTGCTGTTCCTGGTAGCTTTTGCTTTGGCCTTTTACACCTTGTTGAAAGACGAGGTCAGTAACATGGGCCTCATTTAGGCCCCGTCCACGAATATCTGTTTTTGTTTGAAAACCAGCGGTGGATGCAGACCTTCAGATAAGGGTGGGTGGGTAGGGGGGCTTGTCAATCAGACCCTGAGATAAGGGGGCCGGGGCGGTCTCAAAAAATTTTTTTCGGCCCCTCGGGCCTTAGTTTGGTTTCAAAATAAGTGGGGGTGTGGGGTGGGGCGGGTCCCCCTGGCCCCTCCCCTGGATCCGCCATTGAAAGCGGAGATATTTCCTCTGGTTTGGCCTACCGTTCTTAACCCTTTTAAGTCCCAATGGTGACCAACATCAATTTTCTCCTAACAATACGTTGTCAAGAGAACTGGTTACGAGTATTAATCAAATGATCTCGAAAGCACATCTTTTTTAAAACGTTCTGCAGATTCGAGATTTTTTAAAACGCCGTTTTCTGCACTCCGTGAGGATGGACGGAGTTTTTTTGAAAACGAATACGTCAAGGTGTTGGATACCAATAAATGCGCATGCTCCCATCAAAGGTGAATTCTAATTGGCTAATCGCGGGAAAGGAATGTGGTTCGATTTTCAGCAGCCGATAGTGGGGAGGAGCGTTGCGTGACGACACCTAAAAACGGCTGTGTAGCGGACTAGGTAGCCCCAAGTTTAATTCCTCGGCCAAGCTTGTAAATAGAAAAACTGATTAATTCCTGTCAGATGGGGTTGGGTTTTTAAAAATGTTTTGATTCATTCAGATTATTTATTTCTGTTTATTTGAGTGGAGTTCCTATTAACTAGCTGGAAACACCAAGTACACTTCCACTATAATCAAAGCTTTACCTTTAACCCTTTCACTGCCAAATGTGGCCAAAGGCATTTTTCGACCAAATTTCCAAATGTCTTTTTCTAAAATTTTGAAAAACAAATAGCACCATGTGAAAGTACAGGCAGAGAGCTTTCATTTGAATGGTCACATCATAGGATTTCGTCAACAGACTCAAAAGTTAGAGTCACCTTACAAAACTCCATCAAGTACTCTGGCAGTGAAGGGGTTAACTTTGACCTTTACCTCGTCCATGTCCCGTTTTTGCATTTTGTATTTGTCTGTTTTGTTTTGCAGTTTCTGGAGGGGTTATACTAACTTTTTAGTCAATTGAGTGCTCGGTTGAAAAGTGCTGTAATTTTCCAAAATTTCATTAACTAGCTTGCATAGAGGCAGTATGATCATATCATGCAATTAAGCTCTTAATACAACAAAGCAACAAGTCATTGCTTTGCAAAATAATCTCCTGTCGATCTGTTTGTTTTTTTTTCCAGCCGGCGTTTCAAAATCCAGCCCGTTCTATCGTGAAAACAGGAGTTATGATGATCGGAGAGTTTGATTTTGACGATATTTTTAACGACAACGACAAGGTCGTTCCTGGAGTGACATGGTTTATTTTCATTGTTTTCTTGATTATCATGACTCTCATCTTGATGAATTTGCTGGTAAGATTTTTGATGACATTCATTTCACATGCATTAACTTTTTTTCCTATGCTAGCGTTCAAGAGTTAGCGGCGTGGGTTTCATATCAAGTCTGATGGCCATCCTTTCCATCCATTGCTCATTTATAGTGGTATATTGCACGTCGATTATCTCCTTATTTCCATGCCGAGGATGTCTTTGATTTTAGGGGAGGTTCATATTACAGGCCATAACAGGGCTCAAAAAAGTCCCGTCCGGTAGTCAGACACAAATAGATTTTCCTTCTGGGCAAGTAACTTTTAACGTTTACTTGCCCAATGGGCATGGGCCCAGCAAGTCATCCTCTAACAAAACCAATAACTAAGATGAGCAAGAAATGGCCCCGGGCAAGCAAAGTATGAGAGCCCTGACAGCCTATTGTTCTTTTCTCGTCTGACTTGCGCCTTTTTGCCTCATTTTGTTGTTGTTGTTTTCGGGTTATGTCATCTGAGCGAACCAGTTCTTCTCGATTGCGTCGCCGGCGCGGATTTCCCTTTCGTGAACCGTCGTTGCCATTTTGAGGATGATTAGAAAATAGACCATTTTACCGTGTAGTTTGCACTATCTTAAGGTTTCGTTATACTGATCGAGGTTCTTTTCCATATGTTTTGTTATTACTGAAGAGTATCGTTCATTATTATTCATTCAAAATATTTCGCCGTTTCTGATTGGCTCAAAGCCCCTAACTGATTCCTCATAACCAACCAGCATTGACCGAATTTGAAAGATGCGAGCAATGTGCCATAGATTCGATGGTATATTGACTGGAAAACGAGGTTGATCGATTACCAGGAAACGAGGCGGAATGGGCAATAGACCATCGATCAGCCTCGTTTCCAGGCGCGGCCACCCCAGCTGAATTTCTGACGAAAACTAAAAACTAAACAGATAAATACAAAAGAAGAATACGCAAACATATTGCTCGATAAATGTTATCTACTTTATCAGGAGTATCTGAAAGCAAAAAATCTGTTTATGTCCTGAAACCGTGCAGAGAAATAGGCCAAAGCTTAGAAGAAAGTCTAGGAGGTAAGCTTGTTGACTGAACAATAGATGTGGAGATTTACGCAGATTCCCGAGGCTGTTATCCACCTCGGCCTTCACCTCGGTGGATAACAGCCTCCTCGATCTCCATAATTCTTCACAACATACTCAACCTCATTCAATGATTGCTAATTATACAGTAAAACCTCACGAAGTCTTTGGTATAACGAACGATGCGATGTTCTTCACCCCAGCAATAGTAAAACATATGGTAGAGAACCTTGATATAAAGGAACCTCGGCTCGTTGTAGCGAAGACACTTTGCCAAGATAGTTAAAGATCTTTGTATTGTCTTTATGGATTATATATGAGCATAAGAGCTCTGTGGACGAAGCTTCAACTCTCATGGCACTAGAACCGTTAACATGCTTATTAATTCTTTTTCTCTGTAGATCGGTTTAGCTGTAGATGACATCAAAGGTGTCCAAGACCAGGCAGTCCTTGAGCGGCAAGCTATGTTGGTATGTACTTTGTCTCGCTGACTGTCCGGTTGATCATTTGATCTTTGATTCTTAATTCTGCATGACCGGCCGGATTGGTCAGTTTTGAAATGAAACAGGCTTTTCTCGGGAGTTTTCGCGAAAAAACTCATCGCTGCCATGCGTGACTTTCATGAGGTGACTGATCTGGCTGGCTGATTAATAGTTAAATTTCCGTATGAGTGGACTGGCCTGGTCGCCCAGTTATGACCAAAGGTAAGCGCTCTTAGGTTCCTTGTTAGGCGAGCGTCTAACAGCTTGTATGCTTCAGTTTAATTGCAATAGCGGCCCTCTTCTAAGCATGTACTGGAGAACGCTGACCACCCAAGACAGCATATAAATAGACATTTGCGTTAGGTAGCCTGTCACAGGACCGTAGGAGTGGGGAGGGGGACCCGTGCCCCCCCTAACTTTTTGGGCGAAAATTTAATGAGATTAGACGAGATGATGAAATTCAACGCTCACGAGGAATTTTTGGGTCTCTACGAAGTAACAAGCACAGAGGCAGTGACAACATTTAAATCCATTAAAGGCATTTTTAGGCGGCTAAATCTTTCTTTTACAAAAGAAAGAAGACAATGCTTTGATATTGGTACCTCCATGGCAGGGTCCAGGAATGCTGTGGCTGTTAAAATTCGTTCACTGGAACCAAGAGCATTCTCGGACCCAATGCTGACGGGTTTGGGAATGCGCGCGTGATTGGAATCAAGAGCTGTATACACATTGCTATGGGCGTGCGCTAAATCTTGCTAAATCTCGCTCTAAATCTTGCGTGTTCACGTAGCCTTTTAAGCTGCACATTTTTGCTGCACGTGGTTGCAAGATGCGCTGGATGTTTCACAAAAGAAAGTCTCTTTACTTATAAAAGAATCACCTCGCCGTGATGCTCTTTTCCAGGCTCTGTAGGAGTTAGGGTTCTATGTCCAACAAGATGGGAAGTTAAAGCACAGGGTCCAGAGGAGTTTCGTGTGAATAAATGAATTACTTATTTAAAGTCCCACCTTGAAAAATGTCTATACCTGTCGCTTAGCACGATTAATTAGCCCTATGGGATCTTTATAAATCTACTGTAAACGATTTCTTCGCTTCTTATCTGACCCAGATCGACTTTTGAAAATCAGTAACCGCAAGCCATATCCTCGCTGGCGCACGGCACCTCGCCCGAAGGGTGACCGAAGGGCGACTGAGGCACGAAGTGCCGAGTAAAAGAAAGGACAACTTTCCGTATTTTATACTGTAAGCCGATCTTGCGAGCCCTCAGTCTCTTGGTTTGCGGTCCACAGAATGTGTAACGAAACTGTAAAGCGATCATAAATAACCCATTTTTTCAGAGGTTTTCGACGGGTTTTGATGCTCTAACGACAAACACATCTCCTCTGGACCCTGTGGTTAAAGCGGGTTCTCTTCTTTCCATAATTTTAAATTTCAAGACAGTTTAATGAAGCTCTTGAGTATGTAAAAGACACTGAAATGCGAAGCAGGATAAGAAGTGTTTAACTGTTTATGAGAAAATCTGACTTCATGTTTGGTGCAATGCTTGGTGAGTGCCTCTTACGACAGTGACAACCTTAGCCAGGCTTTGCAAAGCCCACAGGTTTCTGCTTCGGAGGGCCAGAAGATGTCAGCACTTACTGTTACATATAAAACCTTGGAAACACGGAATGATGCAGCATTTGGGCTTTTGGGGGAAACTCTCACAGGTGGTCGAAAGTTGGACACTTTTTCGAAGCCGACCTACGTTGAACATTTAGGTAGTTAATTAGTACTGATTGAAACCACTGTATTTACAACTATGGTCACGATAATCCAGTACTTTTGAGTGGACACTCGGCGAACACCGGTTCCCTTTTTTCCCAGCAGTTTATACTTTGTTACTACGATACAGGTTTGATATTGCTTGAAGATAGCCCAAAGGTGGTTAATAAATGCCCCAGTCTGTATTAGAGCGTATTTAAACTTTCAAGATTTGGCGGGGGGAGGGAGGTTCTCGGCCCACAATAGTCGAGTACCCCACTAGCACTGCTAACCTTCGTGCTCTCTCAATTTCAAATTCTTTCCAAGGGGCCTGGCGCCAGGTGATCAAATAGTTCGTTTTAGAAAAAAACGATTTTAGCAGGAACTGAAAGAGCACAATAAACAATAGGTAAGCCGTACATTTCACAAGTAGCGATTGCAGCGCCCGCCGAAAATTAGAAGAATTTGTGACACCCAGTCACGGTTGAGTGGTTTTCAATAAATTTTGACATTTTAAAGCTGTCGTAAAATCTTTCCCTTCCTCGTTATAGGTCTAATAATAAAATATTTTCTTTTGTCCACAGCGGAAGATTTGAGCCTCCTAGTCCGTAATGGAAAGATTTAACGACAGTTTAAAATTTTCAACGGCCGGTCCAAAATACAGGTCACTTTTACACAGGTCAGAGTACAGGTCACCATGATACAGATAAATAAATAGCATTAGAAGTGTCTTCTAGCCTTATCTCAAATGTTCTATTAGATCGAGGGGAATCTTACCCTGGGTACCAGAGGTTTTTCTCGCGTGCGGCGGGAATTTTCGGTTTTGGCTGAAGGCCGACACATCTTCGGAAACCGCGCTAGAAAAGTCTCTGGCAGCCAAGGTAGGGGAATCTGTGTGGCTTGGTAATTTAGCGATGGAGCAGTGACCTGTACTCTTGACCTGTGGAATGTGACCTGTACTTTAGACCCGGCCTACAAATCCTTCTAATTTTCGGCGGCCGCTGCAATCGCTACTTTTGAAATATGAAAATTCACAGGTTAAAAATATAGTGACCCCGGCCCACCGACTTTTTTTGCTCTCAATTTGTTGCGCGGTCAGTTGTAGCCTCTCAATTCTTTTCATCGCATCATAACCTTACCTTTTGATTGCTTCAAGGTTGACCTAGCGATGGACGTAGAAAAAGCGTTGCCGAGAAAATTCAGGAAGAGACTTCTCCCGGATAGAGAAGTCATTCGGCCAAACCAATACACGGGGTTTAAGCGTTACTGGTATATGCCACCCGTCTCGGCGCAAGATGTCAAAACTGCTCTTAATCCAAACAAGGTAGGTCTGAGAAGCATTGCAGAGTTCTTTTGACCGCTGTCGCAAGGGATTACGGGTTGTATAGTGTTTGTGGTTTGTATATTACGGAAAGTAACGCTATAGAGGGTTACCATTCAAGTAATAACAGGTATAACGTTGAGTGGTTTGCAAGAATTTAGAATAATTAACAAGATGGCGACAAATGCGAAGGAATTGTCGTTATCGACTACTCCCTAGTCATCTTCAGAATCTTCATTTGCTTCGCTATACCTTTCTTACTGTCAAATACACAAAACACAAAGCAATGACCAGAATCGAAAGCGAAGGCTGAGCAAATAAGCTGACGTCACATGACGTCATCGGCCTTTCTTTGATCTTTTACTCGTTCCCAGTCTCTGGGACTTTTCGGAAGGGGAAAAACAGGTTTTGGACGGCCAAAATTCAAGAAATTGTTATTGAAACCTATTTTAAAACCAAAAACAGTTTTAAACAATTCCCTGCCATTTACTCTTTTAGCTGTTAGGTGTCTAGACTGTGGAAAAAGGACTCCTGGCGTTCTTCGCTTCTGACATCTCAGGAGTGGTTAGTTTTCAGTCAGACTTGTGACGTTATTAATGTTCCTCTCTCAACTTGTTTGCTCGTTTTGTTTTCGGTTTAGTCATCTCTCGAAAAGTTGAACGATCGAACTGAGGCACTTCAAGAAACTGTGGAAACTATGAAAAGCCGCTTGAAAACAATGCAGTATAATCAAGAGGAACTGCACAAGATGCTGGGGGGAATCGTCAAGAAACTGGAAGCTATCGTGGAAGGAGACGACGATGATGATGATCAGCTGTTTTGATCACCTGACCATTTTACCGCTGGTCGGTAGGATAGCTGGCTCAAAACCTTCCGTTCAAAGAAGATACTGCTGACCAATTTAAGCAGACTTTTGAGACTGCCTTAAAGTGTCTTTACTAATTGCACATACTGCTATGTCGTTAGAAATAATGCCTTGACATATTTATATCAATAATACTGCCTCTTTTGACAGGTAAATGAGCATTAATGCGGTAGTCGAATGTATCAAGTTTGTAGGTAGCCTGTCTAGTTTCTATGAAATTTCTAGTTAGGATTCTTGAATGATAATGATGATGATTTTATCTGTTGGTTTTAGGAGAAGCCCATTGTAGGTTCAGAAAGAGCGATACACCCTGTAGACAGCGGTCAGAAAATTGTTTCGCAAAATTGTTGCGGTTTAGAAAGTCGTAAACTTACAAAGTTTTTCAATAATCGAGGAAATGCCAACAAACGTCCGATTACTGAAAGGTAGTTGGCGTTATTAAGACTTTAAACAATACAGGCCTTAAGATGCCTCTTTTTGCTTTTTTTCAACTGATTTCTGGTAGTATTTGACCGCACGAAAAAGTTCTTTTTGGCCATATAATAAATCTCTTATTGACCAAGCTTGCTCTGTCAAGATGGGTGTGTATTGGCCTCGTTCTTTTTTGCGTTTTTATTGACCTCGACTTCGTCTCGGTGCATAAAAACGCAAAAATAAAAGTTGGCCCATATCCAGCCAACTTGACCTCACGTTTGGTCAAAGCTTCATATCCCTTGTGCCCAAAGAAAGGAAGTTAAAGACCACTAAACGTCATGCACAGTGAACCTTTTGCAGTACAATGGTGCTTCTTGACAAAATGACCGTTAAATAGAGGTAAAAGCGAAAATATCTCGTTCGGAGCTGAGAAAAGGTGACCTCGACTGCTAAATGCAGGTGACCTCTTGATACAGTTCAGTTTACTGTAATGAAGGGAAATGATTCCCGGGACTTAATTAAGTAACGCTTAATAGAAGGGAGGTGACTGATTGATACAGGTCAGTTTTATAGTTATTGAGGGAAATGATTTCGGAACTTTGATAAGTGACCCCTTAATACAGGTTCGCTTAATACAGGTTTAACTGTAGTCTTTTGTTGAGAAAATCACAAAGGTAGTTTGTAGTTATCTGCATACGCTGAATAATGTAAGCCTTTTTTTGTGCAGTTTTTTAAAACAATCATGCCATGCCGGAAGTAGCGTTGGTTGTGCCTTGTGCTTCTAAATTATTTAATATTCAGAAATAGTTATCGTAACTTATTTATACACATCACCCGCGGTGTTTAAAGGAGGTATAGATTGTATTCTATGCTTCGTCTGTGAGAATAAAGTCCATTGATCGTTCCTGTTACGTCACTCCAGGACGAGTTGATGACAGTTAGTTACCATAACAACTCATAAATTCTGTTGAGCCGAAAGAGAGTAAAGGCGCCGTGAGGGAAACGCCCAGTCTAGCCCTTGGGATTTGAGAATTTCTCCCAAGTTATTTTTAGACCAATAAAACTCTTGAAATTAATCGGTCTGCAAACTTTTATTGAATGTTGTCAAGAGAGAATTCAACTTTTGGCGTTACAATATTCTGCATTGTTTGCTTTGAGGCTACTTGATGACATTTCAAATAATCAAAAATGCGGACGTCTCAGGAACTAGACTTCCGTAAAATTACAACCGCTCAAAATAACTTGAGTGAACTTCACATATCCCGGCCAACGCCCTGAGTTTCGCTTTCTGACCCATTATGCTCTCTTGGTTTAACCTTAAAACAGTCGCAAGAGTGACCAACATCAATAATTTGTCAACAGTATAAAAAAAAGAAAAGGCTGTAAGAATTAATAAAATGATCACCTTTAGGTAAACTACGTTAATTGTTGATCTCGAAGCAAATTCTCTCGATTATTCTTTAAGGAAATGTATGAAGATCATTCTAGAGAATTTGTACGTTATTTATTTCGTGGCTTAAATGGTTAATGGACAAAGATGACTGCGCAGTATTTCTTATTTAATTCTTTTTTATTGACAAGAAAAGCGTAATTCGAACCGTTCGTTTACTACCAAAAAGACCCTTAGCTTACTACTGCAAAGCAGTGACGGCAGTTTGACAGGTTTAACAGAGTGCGTTTTCCTCAGAATGAGTTTTTTCCTCAGAGTCGCATTCAAACTTTACTGTATCCGTTTCGTCCAAGTGTTTTAAAGTTATGACAACATCGCTCCAGCTTTCCTTATCCCCAGTGGTTCGGAGCTGTAAGACTTCTGTAGCTTGACTTTTGCCTGCGAGAAGCTTGCGAAGCGATGCAATACCTCTACCCTCAGTAGCGTTTGAAAAAGGATCGTTATCGCCATCACTTGTATCGATTATTCGAATTCTTGGTTCAAGGGGTCCGCTTACCTCATACATCTCTTCACTCCAGCAAGGCGGGATAAACACGACATTTGTTCGGGATCTAGGGGCGAGTTCCCACGACTCTATTTTCTCGGATTCAAAATCAGGTTCGTCATTTAAATACTCCCGCGAAAACTTCAGTTCAGCTATGCAGCTTGGAGCACCTGGCTCATCCCGTTCTAACTTGATATCCTCATCAACCATAGTTTCGGTGTGGTTGTCGTTGTCTATGGGGCGTCCGGTAAGCACACCCTTTGGCATCTCGCTAAGGACAGGCTGGGCCCATTTTAAGCTTCCACCAGCTGGAAAGAAGCTAACGCCCTCGACCGGAGCGGTTTTTGACCTTTGAGCAACTGTTCGCGCATTAGGCGCAGAGATTCTGCAAAATCGCTCTTCTCGTTTGATTTTCTGCTCTCTGTCTACAGCTTCGTCACTTTCAGCGTCTTCGCGGACCTTTATGTTGCTTCTGTTTTCTTGCAGTATTTGTTTAGCGGCTCTTTTTGCTTCAAACCTTTCGGTGGCCTTCTTTATTTCGTTGACACGCCTACATTTCTCACAGGTCCAAGAATTTCCTTCGCACTTGTGTTGTTTTTTGTATTCTGTTGTGGACCTAGTAAGTGCCTTCCAATGAA
>CALNXK010000001.1:2465000-2470000 GCA_942486035.1 Porites lobata | reverse complement strand
CTATACTGGATAGCTTTTGGTGTAGGCATGAAAATCTATCTGTTATATGCACCAAAATCAGACTGCCTAATTACAATGTACACATGCCTATTACTGCAGGGGCAGATTGAGGGGGAGGGTGCAGGGGGTGCGCACCCCCCCCTCCTGAGATGACCTGCGGTTTTCTAATACAACTGGTATTCTGCAAAAAAAAACTATGTGGTTTATTGGTGTTGAAGTAGAGCAAGAGACGAGTGCACCCCCTCCTAAAAAAAATCCTGGATCCGCCCCATACTGCGCTTTTCACAAACATGCGAACTCTAAAGTTCAAAAGCCGCCTTCACAATTGCGTTTTTTGCTGCTGTCAATCATAATTACGATCACAAGCAACAAACCTTGAAACACAGAAACACACAAAACAGATTGAAATCCACCAATCACAAATCACAAACCATGACCTTTTGAACCCATTAAAGTAAAGTTTTGTTTCCTAAGAGGTCTGTTAAGATGATTGACGGCAGCGAAACATGTAATCGTCAGTTGGCTTTTGAGTAATTTTTTCTTACTTTTCAGTAGGGTGCTTAATTGAGAGTGGTGCTTATGTTCTGGGGCTGCTGTTACATAAATTTTCTCACTTGTGAATGACACAGTACTATATGTTTTTCAACTTAGCCGGCAGCCAGCTCCTTCTGTAGTAACATCCCTTGTGCAGCACCTATTTACAATAGACCTGACCAACTAATTGTACAAACTTAGGCAAAGTGGAAACCTGGGTCAGTTTGGTGGGATAGTTATACTCTTAGATCCTCTCTCTCATGTTTTTCTTTAATTCCTGCTTAGCTTCAAACTTACCAATGTTCTGTAGTTTAATATTGCATCATCAAAGAATGTTGCATGATATATGTTATGAATTAACCCTATAATCCTAGTAAAAATTATATCTTGCTTGTTTGAATGTCATTTTCATCTCAGTAATCATCATACAAGAAAGGCAACCTAAAGAAAAATTTAATTTGCATTAAGGATAGAACTGAACCACAATATGGTCTGGTTACTCAAAATATGTTGTTGATTGGCAGGATAATTTGTTTGAGTGGCATTTCACTGTGCGTGGCCCCCCTGACAGCGATTTTGCTGGTGGACGTTACCATGGTAGAATAACATTGCCTCCTGAGTACCCCATGAAGCCACCCAGTATCATGTTATTAACTGTGAGTCTAAATTAAAACTTACTTATTCTGTTCAGTCTCTTAAAGTCAATGGTATACAGGGCTGTCAGTGGCTGGTCTCTCAGGAAAAGTAGCCAGGCATTCACCCTACAAATCCTCCTCTTTTTTTATGTTTGACTCAATTTAAAATCTACAATAGACAGCTCAGTGATTTTATGGCAGTAGCCAGCAACTAATGATAGTCCTGAGTATACAACTGTTTCCCACAGGGGAGGTGAATATTGGCCTGAAAAAGCAGTCAACATTTAATGATGCCACAAATGGTTTGCCCACGAAATGATGTTTGAGAAATGCTGGACTGCAGAAATTATGTGTGAATATTTATGTTGAAGAAGAATGGTTTGAGTTGAAGTTGAATGGATATTTTTCTGCTGAATGAAAATAGTTTGAGTTGAAGTTGAATATTTATTTGTTGAATGTTAAATATAAATCCTTGAATGAAAATACTATGTTCTTGAATTTTGCTTCAAACGGCTAACCATACCCCAACTTTGTTTAGAATTTATTTTTTTTCTTGGTCACTTATGGTTGAAAGTTATAAATTATTCCCTCTTCTTGTCTTCAGCCAAATGGTCGGTTTGAAGTTGGGAAGAAAATTTGCCTTAGCATGTCAGCGCATCATCCTGAAACTTGGCAGCCATCATGGAGCAGTAAGTGTCCTGAAATCGTGAAATATGTATACTGTGCTTGAAACTCAAGTGTTTGACTAAAAGACTTAACCCATTCACTCCGGGGAATTTTTTTCTGAAAAACTGCATTTTGAAGCTAGTCCAGCTGTTTTCTGGTCTCTGTCTGGCTATAAAGAGTTAAAACTTGCCACAAAGCTGTTTACATGCAGGTCATACTCTTGGCAGCCTTTTGTTCCAGATGCAAAATATTAGCCTCCAAAGCTCGGGCATGTGTAAAAAGCAAAATTTTGAGATAATTTCTCCAATTTTGGGTTTAAAAGTGACACAGCAGTCCTATTTTTTTTCTTCTCTTCCTCCCTCTTCTTTCGCTTTTCTTGCCTGAGTCATTTTTTTCCTTTGCTGAGCATTCTGTAAAGCTTTTAGGATCTGCATGGGCGGTTACGGGCAGTTCAGGGACAATGGGTTAAGCTGGCCTGGCCAAATTTTGAGATTTGGTGTTGGATGATTGAGTGGTTATTGTTACAGAAAATTAAAAAAATGGAGAAGTGAAGGAGAGTGCAGTGAGTAAGGCTGTGTATTAAGTGCAGCCATAAGGAATTAGACTGACTGTTAAGTGAAGAATATAATGATAACTGTCACTTTCAACCAAAATTTACTTTAAAAAAAACAGGTTAACGTATGCAAAATTTTGGAAAATTGAAGATAGACTGTGCCATCCAAATTTACTGCTGCGAAGAGACATTCTCTGAGGGAGGGTAATAATTCATAATTTGTTGTTATGGGTGTGTTCTTATTGACAGTTCGTACTGTGCTTATGGCAATAATTGGATTCATGCCAACCCAGGGTGCAGGAGCAATAGGGTCTCTTGACTACACTCCACAAGAAAGAAAGGTCCTGGCTAAAAAGTAAGGAGCATGTACTATATTAAATTTATAATTAAAACTACCTGTCTACCACAACTTGAAAATGACGTTTTAGAACATGACAGGAGCATTTAGATCATACACATCTAGGGCCCAGCGGGAGTTACTTGGGTTAATTTTTGCTGTGTATGTGCCTCTGGCCTCTCAGAGCCCCTACCCCATCCAGCAGCACATCCCCATTAGCCTCTTATAAGGAAGTACCTCCCCTCCCCTGGGATCTAGGGAGACAGAGGTCTCACAAAGTAAGAAAATAATACATAAAATGTATTTGATGCTTCCAAAGATTAAAATGGCTGGTCCTTAACTGAAAAAAGTTCCCTTTAAAGTCATGGGCAGTTTGCTGTCAATTTAATTCTCAATTATCAGTGGTTGCTACCCCCTACATTAATTTGATAAATACAAGTAAAACTTGTAAGTTTCTGTTTCATTTCCGGAAGCAATGAAAAAAATTGTTTAAAAATTAGTTTAGGGATAAAATCTAAGGAGCTTTTTCTCCTTTTCCAATGTAGTCTTGTGAGACTTACAATGTTTTTTCATTCTAGATCAATAGACTGGAAATGTAATGGCTGTGATGTGTGTATAAAGACCGTTTTACTAGAAACCACTGGTAGGCAGGTTCTAACCATAATTTGATGATTGAAGATGATATAGCCCTCTGTATATACCTATATTTGGTTTTAAAAATTACTTGAGAAACAATTCCATAAGGGACACTTCCCACTCAATACTTCAAAGGAAAAAAAAAGCAACAATCCCTCCCCCCCCCCCCAAACAATGTTGTGCCTATTGATATTGAAAAGAAATTTTTGAAGAGTCAGATCAGCTGGGAATCTACCGGTATATTTTTTGGCTCTCAGTCAATAAATTTTTGGTAACTGATGGTACCTGTAGGTACCTGTAGTACTGATATATGTAGCAAACTGCATGGTTTTGTACTGCAGCTCACACCTGCCTACAGGAAGTTTTAAAATACATTGTAACCTCTGCTATCAGCCACCTCTCAACAACCCTGAGCAATTTTTTTTTGCTACAAAACCTTGAGTTAACTTTCTATCGCAGCTATAGAGATCTTGACCTCTTTACTTGACAAATGTCTGCATTAATCATTTTAGGCTGAAACATCATCTTCAAGTTACCTTTTGTTTTGCTTATTCTTAAGTCACAGGTGAAGTAGACATTTTGTCTAATTTTGCAATTATTTTGTTTTATAGGTGAATCAAGTAAAGAAGCTGAGAAGGAAGCAGCTGAGTTAGCAGCACAGATCACCTTTAAGGTACTGCTACTTGACATATTTCATGCCTAGAATCCAAAGGGGGATTCTTTTAACTCCTTACATCGCCACTAGTGGCCAAAGTCAAAATTCTGTAAAAACCCGTCGTTTTGATTTGTGAAATACTATCTATAGGAACTAAAATATAAAAGTTCTACTGAAGAGGTTTTTGATTGCTTACATTATTACCCTAGCTGCTGGAGACTTTTCATGCATGGTTTTTGGGTTTCGGTAAGTCTTTATAGTGTCACCTGATTGTGGTTTTAGCCTTTGGCTGAAGATGTGTTGTCCTGCAGCCAACACCGAAGCATCCTGCATTGACCACATTCGAGAAAAAACCTCTGGAGGGTATTACATTGCATGAATAGGTTTTTGTGCACGGAGCTAAAAGTTATTAGTAAAATCCAACTAGTGGTCTATTACCAATGCTGCGTTCTGATTGGTTGAGCTACTACTAGGCTATGTGTTATAGCCCACTTGTAACCTCTGAGTCAATAGCCCATTTGGGCTTGAGGAAGAATTGTTAAATATCATGCCAAAACACTCTCCAAGGAGTGAAATTAAGATCATACTTATCATAATTACTTTCTTACAGGGAGAGAACGAAAAGGAAAAAGCAACAGGTGAAAGGACAGAAACACCAACTTCTGGCAGTGGGACTAGCCAACCACAGACTTCAACACCGAGTCAAGTGAACTCTATGGCAGGATCGCCTACTGGAGCTTCACCATGGGGTGTTCATTCAATGGGTGTGCCTCCTCAATACTATGCTGCATATCAATCAGCTTACCCTTACTATGCCACAGGGTACCCAATGTACAACATGATGACTGCAAATCCTTCAGCTGCACAGGGTTATGCATCGTATGCAGGTCCAGTGACTAGTCACAATACTGTCTCATCAAGTCAGGCTGGAAGTGCTCCAGCAACCAATCAGAACAGTAGTGTTAATGCAGGAGCTAGTGGTAT
>CALNXK010000001.1:2417500-2460000 GCA_942486035.1 Porites lobata | reverse complement strand
TGAAGGCATCACACAGAATCACAAGACCTCACGCAGCATCACAAGGCCTCACACAACCACACAAGGCATCACAAGGCATCACACAGCATCACGAGGAATCACACAACATCACAAGGCCTCACAAGGCGTCACTCAGCATCACAAAGGATCACAAGCCATCACACAACATCACAAAGCCTCACAAGGCGTCACTCAGCATCACAAAGGATCACAAGGCATCACAAGGCATCACAAAGCATCACAAGGCCTCACAAGGTATCACACAGCATCACAAAGCATCACAAGGCCTCACAAGGCCTCACAAGGCATCACACAGCATCACAAGGCCTCACAAGGCATCACACAGTATCACAAGGCCTCACACAGCATCACAAAAGAGGCATTACACAACATCACAAGGCCTCACAAGGCGTCACTCAGAATCACAAAGGATCACAAGGCATCACACAGCATCACACAGGATCACAAGGCATCACACAGCATCACACAGCATCACAAAGCATCACAAGGCCTCACAAGGCATCACAAGGCATCACACAACATCACAAGGCCTCACAAGGCGTCACTCAGCATCACAAAGGATCACAAGCCATCACACAGCATCACAAGGCATCACACAGCATCACAAAGCATCACAAGGCCTCACAAGGCATCACAAGGTATCACAAAGCATCACAAGGCCTCACAAGGCATCACACAACATCACAACGCCTCACACAGCATCACAAGGCATCACACAACATCACAAGGCCTCACAAGGCGTCACTCAGAATCACAAAGGATCACAAGGCATCACAAGGCATCACAAAGCATCACAAGGCCTCACAAGGTATCACACAGCATCACAAAGCATCACAAGGCCTCACAAGGCCTCACAAGGCATCACACAGCATCACAAGGCCTCACAAGGCATCACACAGTATCACAAGGCCTCACACAGCATCACAAAAGAGGCATTACACAACATCACAAGGCCTCACAAGGCGTCACTCAGAATCACAAAGGATCACAAGGCATCACACAGCATCACACAGGATCACAAGGCATCACACAGCATCACACAGCATCACAAAGCATCACAAGGCCTCACAAGGCATCACAAGGCATCACACAACATCACAAGGCCTCACAAGGCGTCACTCAGCATCACAAAGGATCACAAGCCATCACACAGCATCACAAGGCATCACACAGCATCACAAAGCATCACAAGGCCTCACAAGGCATCACAAGGTATCACAAAGCATCACAAGGCCTCACAAGGCATCACACAACATCACAACGCCTCACACAGCATCACAAGGCATCACACAACATCACAAGGCCTCACAAGGCGTCACACAGCATCACAAAGGATCACAAGGCATCACACAGCATCACAAAGCATCACAAGGTCTCACAAGGCATCACACAGCATCACAAAGCATCACAAGGCCTCACAAGGCATCACACAGCATCACAAGGCCTCACACAGCATCACAAGGCATCACACAACATCACAAGGCCTCACAAGGCGTCACTCAGCATCACAAAGGATCGCAAGCCATCACACAGCATCACAAAGCATCACAAGGCCTCACAAGTCATCACACAGCATCACAAGGCATCACACAGAATCACAAGGCCTCACGCAGCATCACAAGGCCTCACACAACGACACAAGGACTCATACGGTATCAAAAGGCATCACACAGCATATCAAAGGCTCACAAGGCATAACAAGGCATCACACAGTATCACAAGTATCAATGAAGAGTGAAGTACTTGCTCGGATTGGCTGCATTTTAAAAGAAATGATGTAAGACATGTTCTACTTAGTATGGATTACAGTTCCTTTTTCTGTAACTTGCACCCAAATATTTTTCAGTATTTCAGGTTCCAAAAATGGAGGACGCATGAATTTTTGCAGTGTAGCTAAATGTCGTGGGTCGTGGGTGTGGGTCGTAGGTCTGGGTGTGGGTAAATGTAGTAGGGTAAAAAAAGTCTTCCAAAGAAAAATTAAAGAATTAAATAGCAAAAAGTTGTAAAATAATGAAACGAAGATCTCTGCGTACATACCAGTCCTATTCCCCCTTCCCGCGGTCAGCGGTCAGCACTGAACAAATAAGCGACTCCCCTAGTACAAAAGGGGCACTAAAAAGGCATATGGGTGAAAAAAAGGAACTACGTACACTATGTAACACCAGAAGCAAAGAAAAAAAAAACTAGAAACTGACTTGTGTTTTACCAAAGACGTCAACATTCGTGACCGAAAAGTCCGTAATGATATTTAGAATCGATCGTTACAGCACAGGTTTTGTACACAAACCAAAACAAAAAACAATCAACAAAATTGTATTTCCGTACGGCATTAACATTTACAAAAATGGCCATGTGTGAGCGCAGGCGTACTTCGCTATTAAGGAAATAGGTCAGTTCTATGGCATTACCGGAGCTTTTCGGTTTTATTTTTTAATTCTAACAGAAAAATCGTTGCTCCTCACAGGTTTATGTTGTAAACTGCGTTCCGGCATAAACTCATATTACAACCTCCATAACCTTGCAAGGCTGTGATGCAGGACCATACCTGTATGAGTTCACAAGGTAAGGGAGCTTGTAGTAACCGGATCGGAGTAATTGTACTGTTTGTTTTCATCGACAGAATTCATGTGAAATTGCGTTGTATGTCTGTTACCCACCGAACAGTCACGAGGAATGAACCATCCCTGACAGAAATACAAGTCTCGATCGGCCTGAGGTATATGTGACAGCCCCAACCCACAGACGGAATCGTACACTTGATTTGGTCATCACTAGGACAGACTCTAAGAGTATGGTTGTGAAAAATGTTTCAGCTAATGGGGTGATTTGTCTCTGATCACAAACTTTAAATTTACACCGGAAGCTATTGAATGAGAGACGGTTGTTTCTCGTAGTTCTGGGTTATTGGATTCAGTGGAGAAAACGCCATTCATAAACAGAATAAGGCAAGGATTGGAACGTACGTAAATTGCGTTCTAATCCGCTGGAGGACTACAGGGTGAACGTTCTGGTACAATGTTAGGTTGCTGAACTATGGGATGCCTGATACTAGGCCAAAGAGAAAATGCAAGGGGTGACAGGCCGCACATCTATACCGGCGTGAAACCTTGTGTAAACCTTTTATATTTTAGCTCTAACATGTCCTTTAGGGATTTTCCTTTCTTGTAGGAAATGATAGGTCTTCTTTGAAAATTTGGCGAAGTAACGGTTGGTTTTGTATAAGATTCCAGTTTTTCATTAAAACTTCTTTTAAAGTAGACACTGAGGGCTGGTACTGTGTCACGAAAGGCAATATTTCTTTTTCCTCTTTGTTGTTGTGTTTCAGGAGAGCAGACTCCCTCTCTGTGAACTTTATATCTGATAGAAGGTTTTCTATCATAGTTTGTGGGTAGCCTCTGTCAATCAAGCGTATTTTGAAATTTGAAATATTTTCCTCAAATGTAGTTTTTGAGGAGTTTGTTCGTAGGATTCTCAAGGCTTCTCCTTTGACAAATCCTTTTTTAACACTCGGCGGGTGACAAGAGGTGAAATGTGTGTACTGGAAGGTTTCCGTTTTTTTAAAATATGTCTTTACATCAAGGATAGATTTTTCCTCGAATCTTGTGCCTTTGTATACAATCGTGTCTAAAAACACAGTCTCATGATCAGTGTCAGATATTTCGGCCGTGAATTTGATAGTTGGGTGATGTAAGTTCGCTTGTTCGATGAAGGCTTCGATGTCTGGTTTACTGATGTCCCAAAGGGAAAAGATATCGTCAATGTAGCGTTTCCAAACTGTAGGTTTAAAAACGGTTCTGCTTAGAATTGTCGTTTCAATATGTGCCATGAAAATATTGGCAAAAGAAACTGCTGTCTTTGTACCCATTGCAGTGCCATGGGTTTGTAAGTAGTGTCTTCCATTGAACTGGAAAGAATTTTCTTTGAGGATTAGTCTAAGCATTTCCCTCAGGTAATGTGAAGGAATAGGAGGGTTGTCTTTGTAGAAGTTTTCATATGCTTTGCAGACAATTTCAATGCCCTCGTTTTGTGGTATATTTGTGTAAAGACTTGTGACGTCCATCGAAACAAGAAATGTTCGTTTTTTCACCTTTGTGTTTTCAATAAAATTTATAAAGTCGGTGGTATCTTTAAGGTATGATTTCTGTATTTTTGATATTGGTTGCAGTAATGTATCAACAAAAGAGGAAATTCTTTCTGTTGGACCATCGCAGCCGGGGATAATTGGTCTCCCTGTAATGGTTGGCTTGTGAATTTTCGTTAGAGTGTAGAACTCTGGTATTCTGGGTGGATTAGGTGTTTGAGATAGCCATTTTCTTGTCATGTCATCAATATAATTTTCACGGTGAAGATCTGTAATTAGGAGCAAGACCTTGCTGTGCGTTTCTTTCACCATGGGTTCAGAGAGAGGTCTGTAGTTATGTTTGTCTTCGATTTGTATTTGACCCTCTCTTATTTTGTCGGTTTTGTTCATGACTACTGTAGTGCTCCCCTTGTCCGCTTTTTTAAGGTTGATGTCTGTGTTTTGCTTTAATTCTGTTAAAGTTTCGTGTTCCTTGCCTGACAAGTTATTTTTTGGCTTTGTTATTTTTATCTCTGCGAGTTGTGATTTAACTTCTTCCAGATAACTCTCGAGGGCTACTGATGGTTGAACCGGTGGGTGCCAGTCAGATTTAACGTAGAAAGGGTGAACTTCCCTATTTTTTCCGTGGATCATATATTTAAGGCGCATTCACCTTGCAAAATTTTCAAAATCTCGTAGCAACTGTCGTCGTATTTTGTCTCTGTTAATAGATTTGTTGACTGGTATAAATTTGAGACCTCGAGAGATTAAACTAATTTGCGCGTCAGTTAATTTTCTGTTTGAGAGGTTCTTAATATATTTTCCCCCTTTAGTAGTTTGATAACTGACTTTTTTCTTGGAAGATTTTTTTCTCCTTTCTTTGCGTGTGGCAGTTTTCCTTTGTATTTTTCTAGAGAATGATTTCCCTGTAATTTTGTTTGACCCACCCACGGTGTCGTTCACATTTGTGAGTACTTTTCACAATTTTTATTCTCTGTGTCACTATTAAGTTTTGACAAAAGGTACTCGTATTGCTCTTTTAGTTTTGAAGCTAAAGCTTTGATTTCATTACGATCCTCTGTAGTAGATACGTTTACATTTTTGCTGTCCTTGCGGCCCTTACGGTTTGTTAAGGACATTTCCTTATGTAGTTTCTGTTTCTGTTTTTCTAGCCGACGGTAGTGAAACTTAGTTAGGGCTTCGACAAAACCGCGCTCGGCTTTCTGTTTGATGGCCTTAATGTCCTTTTTAAATTGTTCATCTGCCGGTATGTTGGCCCGTGCAGAGTATCTAAGTGGCTTCGGACAAGTGTTCCTTTCCAAATGATTTTTCAGAAGTTTTATGGAATCTTCTGTTTTCTTTATCTTTGCTGTTGTGGTGGTTGGAACTTCGCTTGCTTTCCTTTTTAAATCTTTCTTTTTTGCTTCGTTCTTCCTTAGTGGTTCTTGTGGTGGAGGTTGTTGGTAGCTTGTCAGCCCATAGTCCTCGTTGTCGCTGCTATTTTCGTCTCCTCTACCGATCAGTTGATCGTATTCTGTGTTAAGCAGGCTCTGAGAGGTTTCGGCTTTTATGTTGAGCAGGCTCTGAGAAGTGGCGTCTTCACTATCGCCCTCCATGTTAGTTTTCTGAAGAAATGTGAGTTTTACAAGCATGGTTTTTATGGAAAAAATATTATATTTTTGAGTAGACATATCTCATAAACGGGCTACAAATTCAACAGGAATACGCGCGCAATGAATAAATTGTCTGTTGAACATTTAAAAGGTTCTGTTCCACTTACAAAATTTTCCCTTGCTGAACATAAACTGTACCGAGCCGTATCTTGGTCCGCTATATAGAAGCGATATCATCGTTCAAATTTTAAACTGTAAGATCCCCTGAAAGAGGTCTCCTCAATGGAGCAATATATAAAAGGTTTCAAAGGTTTCACGCCGGTGAAGATATGCGGCCTGTCACCTCTTGCAAGTTTTAACTTTTGTAATGCTGCTACATAAAAGGCGGATTTCCACAGCAAAAAAAATATTTTAAGACTATTTTTGACATCATTTTCATAAAGTATAAAGAAGAGATTCTGGCTATAACGACAGTAAACGAATTTTTAAGATTTCAGACAAAACCCATTATGCAAATCAACATTATACAAATTACCATGAAATTAGAAGCCACCTGGGAAGATCAAAATATAATTCAAATTTACGGAGTTGATCGGCGTCTGAACTACACATCAAAAGTCGGCTACGCTACGATAATTTGATATGCTTTTGTGTCAAAATATACTGAACTGAGGTAAGTTGGAGCTACGCAAATCCATTACAGTGTAGGCGAAAGAAGAAACCGCAAGTTGTGGACGCAACACACCGCACTTTCGGCTGCATCGAGAAGCCAAAATGCTTGAAGAGAAGCCGGAAAACCTGACCCAACTGTGATTAGAGAAGAGTCACAAATCGCGAAAACAAACTCACAATAAAGCACAATGGAAGTCCAGTAGCTTTCAATTTACTGACCACCACGAAAGGTCTGGGCTCGTACGGTTTAAACTCTTCAGCCCGTAATGATATCGTTAGGTCATAAGGTCGTAATTGTTTCCGGAATGATAGCGAAAACTTCAGACGGGGTCACTGCCTTGCCGCGGAGTGTGTGCACAACGACATCATCACATGGTTGGAAGACAAAAACAAAAAAGGTCTAGAGTTAAAAAGCGATTTGCAAGTGCAGAGCCGAATGGTTCTGTCGCGTCTATCAGAATCGGTTTGCACATGTCCAGTGTCGTGTGATGTGTGAGGCGTCACAAAATCTCTCTTCATTTACATTACGCCTAAATCGGGCACCAGATGAAGAAAATTATTAAAGAGCGGCCGGGCCATCGTAGATATTTGTCTGACAGAGATGTCCGTAATAATTTTGACTTGTACTCTGGGTGCCAGAGACTTTTCATGCCTGTTTTCCTGTTTCGGTCGTCTTTGTAGAGAGCCGAGCGAAAATTTAGTCGCTGGTGGCTTCGGCGTATAACCCTGAACAGGGTTATATGCTTCTGTATCAGATGAAAATGATATGCATCTCGAAATCTTTCAATCAGGGGCACCCAACGGCAATTTTCGGGAAAATATCTGTTCGGAAGACGATTTGAGAACTAGAATTTTCGGAACATTTGTTGTAAAATTTCTTGCTTGCCTGCCTCTCCTAGGATTTTCGAACATCTACAAAATGGTATAATTACCCATTTTAATCGGATATTTACCCTAAAAAAGGCCACCTAGAATTTTCGGGAGCCTTTTCCTGGCTGAAGTTGATCCCTATAATTTTCGGATCACTAGACTTTCAGCTAGGAAATCCGAACAGATGAAAAGTTTTTAGGGGATAAAAATATGCCTATATCTACTGTTTAAATACTAAAATACGTTCAACAATGCTATGTTAAGTGGTTTTGAACTATAACCTCGTTGGGTGCCCCTGTTTCAATGTAATTTAATTATTACAATGTATGTCCGACTTAATTTGGTTCAGAAATTTGGCGGTTTTCTAATTTTCCACTTTGATCATTGTTGTTGTTAAAGAAAAAAAACATTAACAGATTTTCTTAAATAAAAGTCAAGTTTGTTACCCAGTAATTAAATGCGGTTACATTGACCCTTGGCTCAGTTTCCCGCGGTACAAGGCCTTTTATTTTACCTGTAAAATCAAAGGACCTCTTAAAGCTCAAAAAAGCACAGTGACTTGTCGGTGCAATGCTTAGGACAAGGCTCACAGGCCAGGGCCGGCACACCATATCGAAAACTTCGATATCTCCTTCCAGAAGTAGCCTGAATTTCAGACGATTTATACTTCCAACCTCATCCCCAGCGCGCTTTTCGCCCTAGGACGAGGTTGTATTTTATATCTGTATATTATATATGATTGGATTACTATTATAGGCCTTATAGTTCTATTGCTTAATATTATTGTAACGAGGGGGCCTCCTCGTACAAGCCTTGTGGTTTTCTGAGGTCCCCTCGCCACATCTTTGTATAATGTAATGCTTGTGTAATCTTTATTGTGGGAAAATAAAAAATAAAATAAAATAAATAAATAAATAGGATACAGTAAGCAAGAACCTAGCACAATAAACATGTGGCACTCCCTTAAAAAAATTGTCATATTTACAACCCTACCTGCCCATAGAGTACTAAAGTGTGACGTCATAAAAATGAAATTTCTGAAATTATGGGATTTGTCAGGATATTCTGAAAGAACAATGTCCAAGAGGCCTACTTGCCAAAAATGAGCATTTGGGGGTAAATTGTCTCTGAGATCGTAGCCCAGTTATGCTTACAAAACTCCATACAAACCCTTCTAAATTTTTTTTGGGTCGACCCAAGAAAAAATTAGAAGGGTTTGTATGGAGTTTTCTGAGTATAACTGGGCTACGATCTCAGAGAAAATTTGCTTCCAAATGCTCATTTTTGGCAAGTAGGCCTCTTGGACATTGTTCTTTCAGAATATCCTGACAAATCCCATAATTTCAGAAATTTCATTTTTATGACGTCATCACTTTAGTACTCTATAACGGCCACCTTTCCGCAACGGCCACATTCTTCTGTCCCTACGTGTGGACGGCGGGTTCGAGTGTATTGCAATCAATTTCCGCCAATCCGTCTATCCGTGCTTCCTTTTGTATTTGCTGTGTTCCAATGTTTTAATTTTTCTAAATCTTGTGACACAGCTTCTTTTAATAAATGTGGAAACGTTGAAAAAGTCAAAACGTTTTTTCGGTCAGCTTGAAGCTGGCCGCAGCTACCAGTAGTTTCCCTTTTTTCCCGCGCTTCCCGCGTCAAAACGTACGGCTGTGTAACCCCGCCCTTCGTCCGTGATCCCTGGAACGAGTTGATTCTTTCCAGACTTAGGAGAGGTTACAAAGACCGCCAAAGCAAAACTTCACGTGGAAAAATAACTATGGTGTTGACTAAAGCTTACCTCAGATATGTACAATCCGCTTGTTTTGGTGTTGTTTGCAGTCTGAAGGCCAACGTTGTCTTCATCAGGAAAAGGACTGGCAACTCAAAGGAGCAAGTCATCCAATATGCAGCATGCCCGGCGCTTGAGAGCGTCATTGTTTGGGATGTCAGGAGAGGTGAAAAGGCAAGTGTGAAATAAGTTTGAAGTCCTCGCTCGGCCGAGATGCAGTCGAACCCCGTTAATAAAGCCACTGAGTCGACCATAGAAAGTGTCGGTTTTATCAGGGTGTCCGTATTAAGAGGGTCAAGTTTAAAATATACCTTTTTGTGGGCTATACAACAAATTACATGTACCTAATTTGAACAAAATTGGAATACACGTTTCAACCTTTTTTTCAAACCACATTATGAAGCCATTGGTATCACAGTATCACAGTTTGAGAAAAATGCAGTTTCGAAGTCAATAAAATTTTGATCTGACGTCCAATTTCTTCTAATTTCTTTAAACAATCTTCATTTTTTTATTTTATTTATTACCTCTTATTTGTCTTATGTATCGGTCAAATCGAAGCTTCAACATGCCCCCCCCGGGCAACCCCCCAGGCATTTGACTTTTTTGAAAACTATTGTTCAAATTCCCCCCTACCCGGGCCAAAATGCCTTTCAAATGCCCCACACAGGTGATCAAATGCCCCCACCCCGGGGACATTTCACGGGCACAAAAATGACAGAAGGATGGCAGAAACGCCTTCAGTTGTCTAACAAAATCTTTATAAATATAACAAAAACTGAGCAACACTGCTAGCGTATTTACTACGAACAAAAGTCTTGTGCAATGCGGCGGAAATCGCTGCTACAAGGTCACTGAATGCTCAGCTTTTCTTCGTCATGCAACATACAAAGCGTTCTATAAAAAAAGATCCCACCTATTGAGATTACTACATCATGACCATTTTACTGACATGGATCATCGCTCACCTTATTAATTAACATACTTACAGTGGGTCAAAGTAGTTGACCGTCTTATTTTATTTTATTTTATTTTACGTTGTTGTACTGAATCGCCGGTATAGGTATTGTACTTCATTGTAAAAACAACAATAAAATACATTCATACATTCAAAGCCTGAATCCAGTATTAAAAATTTTAAAATTTAAATACTTCAAATATGGCACAAAGCTTGTTTAAGCCCTTTCCTCGAAACCAATTCGCCACAAAGGCACAATCTTTTCCACGAAAACACCGCGTCCCCCATGATAGCTCGCCACGCCAAAGATTTTACATGAAATCGAGGGTGCAGTTCAAATTCCCGACCCCTAAAGCATGGGGATCAAATTCCCCATCCCCTGGAAGACTTTGATGATCAAATTCCCTCCTCCCCGGGACGGCAAAGGTGTCAAATGCGCGGGGTATCCCGGGGGGCATGTTGAAGCTTCGATTTGACCGATACATTAGGCCTCCAGTGACATGTAATCTTTTTTGTAAAATTTTACTTTAGTGTTTGCAAAATAAATTTAACAGGTTGCTATGCTCAAGGGTGACAAACATGAGGTGACGGCTCTACAAGTCAGCCCTGACCAACAAGTTTTAGCTGTTGGGTAAGGCATGTACATGTAATATTATTTAACTTACCAGGAAAATCACCAAGGTTTCAAGTTGCTGGTTATATACAATTTTATAACATAACAAAAGCAAACCGCGCGCTCGATTGGTCAGTTAGCCACTACCATTTGCCCGTGGGTGCACGCCAAGAAACTGAGCTAGCGCGGTAAAATTTAGGCAAATTCAACAAATCTCCTCTCCTGACGGTAAAATACACAGATGAAATGCACAGATGAAAAGTGCAAGTTGAAGAAAATACTAAGCTGTCGTTTTGAAGGAAAAAAGACAGAAGATCAAGCGACAAATTTGCCCTGGATGAATTAATCACTGTTTTCCTCGCGGCTAGAATCGGCTGAAGGATAATTGAGCGAGCGAAGATTTAAGGTACATTTTGTATGTTTTTTATAGAAGAGAAAGTCTGTTTGAAATGTAAATTTATCAATTAGCATTGTGTTATTGACTTTTTGGTCAAGCTGATGCTAAATTCAAGCAAATATTTTAGGAAACATGCCCAAATTCGAGACAGCTTTGTTGTGAAGTTTTCATCGCTTGATTAAAAATTTTAGTTGAGTTTAGACGGCACATTACGCTGGAATAAGCGAATTTCATTTGAGTACAGAAACATTTGGGTTTTCAAATAAATTTTTCCAAAACTGACTTCTGTGTGTATTATTTTGTTCCTCGGTGTTCATTCATAACAGTCGTTCAGAGAATGGTCGAAAAACAACAGCTTCAGCACCGCTGTGTGTCGGCGAATTTCAGTTTTAACTTTGACTTTCATAGCTGCATTTCCCCAGACAGATTTCGATACAAAGCTAGTTAATTTCTTTTTAAAATTAGTGTTACCTGTTATTCTAAAGGAATTACCTTCAAATTTTCTCATTTCTACTTTGCGTTTATTTCAAAAATTGTCACATAAATAGGATTGATAATTATTTCATTTATTTAGTTTTAGCTTGTTTTTTAGAGTCTTTTTAGTTGGTGTTTATAGTTGCAGCTATAGTTTTCCCTCGAAGTTTTTACCCTAATATTAAGAGCAAGCAGACAGATGCCATTCAGAATAACAACGAAAAATGTTTTGCAATTTACCTGAAGACGGAGAACGGTTGATTCAGCGAAAGAAAAAACTTTTATGTTATAAAAGAAATGGTAAACGTTGCAGCTGTGCAACCATGGAGTTATGGATGCACTTGGGAGGTTTGCTAAGCACTCAAGAAGCTAGAGTCGCACTCGGCTATCGCCTCGTGCGACTCTTACGCTTCTTTCGTGCTTAGCAACCTCCTGCGTGCATCCATAACTCCATGGTTGCACGCTGCACGTTTACCATTTCTTAAACTTAACTACATGTAGATGAGTAATTGAACAGCTACTTATCTTTTCTCATCCTTATTCCGAATATTTTAACCTGGTGATTTAAGAACCTACAGGCTGAAATTTGGCATTTAAATACCCAAAATATAAGAACCTGTTCAGCCTGGCAAAAAAAATAGATCGTTCTAGATACGAAAAATTAATCCAGTTTTGATGGTCAAAATTCTGGATTGTAATTGTGTGAGAAACTTCTGACAAAAAAATTATTGTGTATAATTATGTTTTCTTTGATTTACATTTGCTTGGATTTACACTAGAAATATGTTTTCCATAAACAGTTATGTATTTAATAGCAATACAGTCAACTCTCTCTAAGACGGACACCTTTGGGACCGGCACTAAGTGTCCGTCTTAGAGGGGTGTCCATCTTATGGAGAGTCAAATAAAGGGAGTAAAGAAAAGCAGGCACCAACTCTTAAGTGTCCGTTTTACAGAGGTGTCCATCTTATAGACATGTCCATTAAGAGAGAGTCAACTGTACACTATTTCTTTCAAATTTGGTGAACACTAACTGGTTACATGTATGAAGAATTAGCTGTGGCACTTGAGCTAATCTGGAGAAACATACAATGTTGAAATGTTTGGATGAATAATAAAGTCTTTTTTCCTGTGATTTTAGATATGAAGATGGAACAGTCAAACTATGGAAGTTACAAGATAGCCTCTGTCAAGTAACCTTCAGGTAAATCAGTCAGTCTTTCACCAACTTTACTATTGTCTCAAGCCTGTGAGAGTAAAATGATGTAGCATTAACTTAAAAAATGAGTCTGTAGGTCTACAAAGAATAGAAGGGAAACCAAACATTTTTAGATAAGTTAGTATTGACAGATCTTCTTTAAAACCTGTAAAAGCTAAATCTCTTAGGCAACCATTTGGTACATCTTTTTTTATTTCTTTAATAGCGGTCACAAGTCGGCAGTGTCTGTTCTGAGGTTTGATGACTCTGGTGGAAGGCTTGTCTCTGGATCAAGGGTAATCTCATGGCTTTTTCTTTCGATTATATACCGGTATATATTGAAGAGACAGAGGACTTAATGATATACTTGATGATATTTGTGTCCTGTATTTTGTGTTTACCTCAGTGTAAGAACCTGCGAACTTTTTCTTTGTTTTGCACCTTTTGTTTTCCTAGGTTTCGTTGTGTTAACTTCATTGTTTTCTTTGTTTTCCCTCACTTGTAAGTTTTTTAGGTTCTTACACTGAGGATGAGCCTCTTCTTTTAGATGAGTGATGTTGAACTGTTGCTGGAAGCATTTTATTTGCATCAAATGTTCTCTTTCAATAGTTATTTTTCGCGAAGCCATTAGTCTGCCTGTTAGAAATGTCAAAAAAATGTTAGGGAAATCAAGGCAGTCCTTTCGAACACTTTGATGCAATGTGAGTGTTAGAAATTTTCGCCTGTACATTCAAAACATTATCCAACCAGTTCAAGGTGTTAAAAAAGTCATTACAAGCCGTTTGTTAGCTGTTAGTTTTTACCTGTTAAACAGAAAACCATTAGTGTGCATTTTCCTGGAGAAGGTCACATACATGTAACATTACGGGATGGAGAAATATACATTAAAGATATTGTTTATTGTTGTTTGTAGATCTCACTGAATTAACCTCATTTTTGACTGCGTGAAACAGAGTCACATGGGGCCTTATTTTCCATTGGGAAGCAAGTTCATGTACCAAATTACTGTTATTTTATTCTCTCGTTTTTTCCCACTTTTCTAGGATACCAATGTCATAGTTTGGGACACTGTTAATGAGGCTGGTTTATACCGGTAGGCATACGCTGTACACATGTATGGTACAGTATCTTGGACAATACAATTCAGGCTAAAATTTATTTGACATAATTCTCGGAGAATTGCTGCAAATTCGCTTATCATAGGAAAAGCACATGTAAATGCTTGTAAAACACAGAAAGGTTTTTGCAAACACAATAACAAACGACGCACTTGGGCTACCATGCCGTGTATGCCTTGTTCTTTTGTGAGAATATAATATAGGCTCCTGGTTTTGTTATTACTAATTTGATCATTTTAAATTTACAAATTAGATTTAAAGGCCACAAGGGATTAATAACACAGTGTTATTTCATGAAAAGCCAGAACATCCTGATCACAAGGTGTGTTTGCAAACATGATGACACTTAATACCATTTCATCTCTATTGCATATGTAAATACTTTTTTTTTCTAATGTTTATTTTTTTTAAATACTTTGTCAATTATGCAGTAATTTTGTTGTCTTTTTTTCCCAGCTCTAAAGATAGCTTTGTAAAGTTCTGGGATCTTGATACTCAGCATTGTTTTCTTACTCTTGTTGGGCACAGAAGTGAGGTGAGGAGCTACATGTGTATAAATGTGTCTGCATTTGTGTGTATTTTATGCCTGTATATTCATGCAAAACTGGATAGGACCAGGGAAAGATTATGAGGGGTAGAAATATAGGCTTGCATAGTGAGTTCTATTAGTTAGGCTCACACTCGCTGGCTTGCAGATGATTTTTAGCTAAATTGGAGCAGGGAATTTTTTGTGTCGGTTTCTATAAGGAGAGGAAGACTTTACAGTTTCATGTTGCCATAGCTTCATTAATAATATTATATTAATGAGTTGATAAATATTTTTTTCCTTGGTTGAAGGAGTATTACAATAGCATGCACTCAACAATGTATGTTTCTGCATATCTCTGTCTGAAGGTGTGGGGATTTGCTGTTGTCCAAGATGAAACAAGGTTGGTCACTGGATGCTCAGATAGTGAATTGAGAGTCTGGAAAATAAGTTCTACTGAGAATGACACAAGTGAATTGACAAGAGACATTGAAAAACAAAACAGCAAACGCAGTGCCGAGGAAGCAGGGTTACATGATGAAGCCCAAGAAGATGCAGCTGAGGTATCTAGCAATCACCTCCTTTAACAGGAGTGTCCCTAGGCTTTTTCCATCTTGTAAGCTTTGGTGGAGCATATTAAGGGGAGATACAGTGTACAGTACATTGTCAGCGCCTTAGAACCCATTGGGAGTGCCGAAGGTGTGACATGCTAGGGAGATCCAGGGGCATTCCCCCTGAAAAATTTTGAAAATTTAAGTACTCTTGAATGCAATCTAGTGTTATCTACATGCTGAAATATTTTGCAAATGCGAGGATTCCATATTGAACAAAAAATAATGGTAGAATATCTAATAAAATGTTACAGCAAGCTGTGGTTGTGGTCCAAAAAGTAATAACTCTATGTTGGTTGCAAACATATAGTGTACAAAATGAACCTGAAAACTTGGTGGAATTCAAAGAAATTCGAAAGCTCTGGTCGTCTGTTTTTTTTGGCGCAAAATTCACAAATTACAGTTTCTACACCAATGGCCATATCTCGGTAAGCAAAGCATGCAGATTACATTGTATGTTTCCATTGCATATTATAGACTTTGTCTTAGGTTGTAAGTCTCTAGTATTTATCTTTATTTCAGGGAAGCCAACTGTCCTGTACACTTATTGGCTCCATTTTTCGTCACAGCCATGAAAGGGTGGTATCAGTAATGACTGACTTATCACAAACATTTCTTGGCTGCCTGGTAAGTGTAAAATTCCTGTTAGAGTCTAGCCTGTGTAGCAGGTACTGGGTTTTTGAGGGTGAAGGGAGAAATTTTGAGGATGCTCATGCGTGTTCCGCTTGCGCACTCCATAACAACCAACCAAATGTTAATGTTAACAGAAATTAACATGAACTTTTTATATTTGCCGAAATTTCTTGAAGCTTTAATTCACCATGATTGACTGCTTAAAAAGATTTCTTATAACGACCTGGACTTGCTAGCTTCTGTACGTGTCCAAGGCAGATACAATTTGTGTTTATAAACACAAAACTTGATAGTGGATATTCATATTATAGTCAATTGACAGCTGTCAAAAAAGGCTATCTGCTGACCAGTGTCACGTGATTGTATTGCAGGCTCTTGAACCTTGTTTACCACCCCCCCCCCCTCCAAAAAAAAAATTGCGTAACCATTGTTTCCAATTCCTTCTGGGTATTACAGTCATCCCAAGAGAAATCGAAGACAGTGGTTATGTAAAATTTTGGGGGTAAACAAGGTGCATTATGGTCTATGTGACAATGGTGAATTGAATGAATGAATGGTGATGTGTTTTGTAAAGTTATCCACAGACCAGTTATTGGTTTTCAATTGATCATGGGCGCGGTTCCAAAATTTCCCATTGTCAAAGAAACTGTGTCTTGCATGTGGTTTCGATGGCATCGCCAGGTTCATTTTGCTTCAGTGAACACAACCTTGAATGACCTCTTATGCGCAGATGTTGAAAATTACTTCCTGTGTTTTTGATTGTATTCATTTTAAGAATAACGGTAAAGGCATATAATAAATAACTTTTTAACCTCGTCTGTTCGGTCATTGCAGGGAAATCTCAGACCTCAGCCTTGTATCTGTCAATACATCAAGGCCTCAGTCTGAGATTTCCCTGTTATGACCTCACTCTTGGTTAATAATGTACATGTATAGTTAATCCGGTAAACCTGGCCTATGCGAGGAATTTTTCTTTAGTGACATATAGCATGTTTGAACGTGGGAAATCTATAATATTATTGACAGGTTATGGCTATTATTAACAATTTATACACACCCTATTATGCTTTCCTAGTGTTTGAAATAATTTTGTATAGTTTACATTTATATTTCTTTTGCCACCTTCTAGGGAAATGATTCCCAGCTGGAATTGTTCAAAATTTTGAATGATGAAGAAATCCATAAGCACTTACAAAAGAAACTGAAAAAGCTAAGGTTTGCATTTGAGTGCCTTAAATAAATATTTGAATGTACATATTCACATTACACAGTACACAATGTTTGTATGATTTAACCTTTTCAACAATTTGCGGCTCTGTGAAAATCCATAGTAATAATGTGTATGGCTTCTGTAAGCTCCCTTATTAAATTTCTGTGTTAAGTAATCATGAACAGAGAGAAGTGTGTTTATACTTATTAAACAAAATATTAATTTGTTCTTTAACTAGAAAAAAGGCGAAAAAAGAAGATGCAAAGCAGGTACTATTTATGTTGATGGTTTTAAGTTTATTCTTGTTGTAAATTGAAAACTAGCAAGTACATGTAACTAATAATGTTCTACTGTTTCTTATCAATGTGTCATCAGACAAATGTTAATTTTCTGGGTAAAATGTTTCATTCAAACAATTTATGTTTTCAGGGTTTTTTTTTGTGACTTTGGCTTTACTACCATTATCTAAGGCACAGAAAAACAAATTGAACCTAGTCTAAAAATTTTAAAAGAAAAAAACGAGAGGTTTTCCCACAGTCATCATGACAGTGTAACGAAGAAAGCTCCAATGATTGTACTAATTAGAACTTCAAGGAATATGAAGTTTGGTAGCTCAGGTTGTTAACTGCAATGAAAGTACATGTACAAGGCATGTCACTTTTAGTTGTGTCTTTTCTTCTGAATTCTTCATTAAGTATAAATCTATTGTTTTTGCTTTACATAAATGTTGTGATTGGTTTGATGTTTTTGATGGGTAGAACACGGACACAGAACCAGAAGTTACAAGAACTGTAGATGATGAAATACAAAGAGTACATTCTTTGAAACTACGCTCAAAGATCAAGTAAGAATAATATTGAACACCATATTGTGAGATAAGCAAGGTTTGTGAGGAATTTAAAAAGGCAAAATAAACAAAGCAATAACATTATACATTGTATCCTAAAACAGGCATCATTACGTCATTTTTCTGCAGTAATTTTTTGTGTCCCTGAAATAATGAATAATTATATCGAAACATGTACCTCACAGAAAGTCATTGACAATTCAATCCAGAATTTCTCTGTCCTCTCAGAAACTCTTATATTATATCAATATTTCCTTAACGTCAGAAAGAAACAATTGAACTCTTTGCTGGGTAATGGCCTGACTACTGGAGCTAAAGCTAATGAATTTATTATATCTATTTTGAAATCACTGGTGATCCCTGTAATCTAATTGGCTCTCAGCAGTGTGATTTACTCACGAATCATACTATTTGTTGTAAATCACCTCTTCTCTAAATTGCATCATTAATGTTCTAAATCACGTCATTTCTGTTTTATATTGCACCAATTTTTGCTCTATATTGCCATCATTTCTGTTTCAGGTACAAAATGAGATTTAAAAGCCTTTTTGTTTCTGCTTTTCAACAAACCAGCTACTTGTTCAAATAAATATTGGTACTGACTGAATTCTGCGATTTCAAAATGGCTGTAATAAAATGGTAATTGGACTTTGTGTTGTGCAATTTTGGTCTGAAATCATACTTGTGATTTCAAATCAAACGTGTGATTTTAAAATCAAGCGTATGATTTCAGACCAAACTGCACTCCACTCAGTTCAATTACCATGATTATTAATCACTGGTTTTATTATTATAGATCTTTTGACTTGCATTATGACAAGGCTGGTGAGTTGAAGGTAATTGTTGGTCATTTTTTCTAGTAAAGGTAATGTATCGTTTGTTTCACTGTCAGTTCCTCTGTACTCAATACAATGAAGCGTGGAGAAATTAAAAGCATAGATTTCGTGCTTTACAAAATGTATTTGTTATATGTCAAACATGTGAAATACATGTTTAGCCATTCTCTAAAGATCCAGGGTTGAGTTGCTGCTGCCACTTTGTAATTAATATTATTTAAGATTATTTCTGATTATTTCTGAGGATTGTATCTAGAAAGATATTGTCTCATTTACAAAGTTACTGAAAACTCTGGACTTGAGATTTTTCAAAAGATTTATGTCATGGACAACTGTAGATGTCTGTTCGAGTGGTAGAAAATAAAACAAGCTCAAACTGTCCATCATTTTGTGATTTTCCTTGTCTTAACACAGGTGCTGTTATCACTTCAAAATAATTCCATCCAGTTTCATTCAGTAACCCTTAAGCCAGTGGATTCATCTTGTGTGTCTTCTGTAACACTTCCTGGTCACAGATCAGATATCAGGTGTGTATGGTCTTCTCTGCAATTGTGGACATGTCTGGGGAAAACGTTTCATTTGTGGCGCTTTTTTCAGATCACACATGCCCAAGCAGTAACCCTCCCTCAGGGTTTGAGCTAGGATTTGATCACTAGGGGACAATTTGTCCCCTTGGCTAAAATTTTGGGGGACATTTTCATTTTTAGGGGGACAGAAATTTGTACACCCTTCCTTCTTAGCAGGGCTTCTGATAGGTCTCGGACGAAAAAGTCAAATTTCGCGGGATTTTTAGGGACAAATTCGCGGAAAAATCGGCCGATTTCGCGGGACTTTTCGGGGCAAACTTCACCGAAAAGCAATCGGTAAAAAACGGCCGATTTTGTGGTTATTTTCAAGGCAAATTTCGCTAGAAATCGATCGGTTTTGCGCTGATCAGACCAGCCTTTTTAACGTTTTTCTAACAGAGGTCATCATTTGCTCTTTCAACAACAATACGCTCCAGAAATGAACCAATGGCAAAGCCTTTAACATGATGGCTAGTGCCCAGTTTTTCGCAACCTAATCTGTTTGCACGTTTCAATGACAAAGTTCCAAGATAAATTTGCAAGTTTACGGCAAGTAAATAGCCCCTATAGCTGAAATAAGTTTCAAATATGTTGTACAGACATGTATTTGAGAAGATTTCTACCAAATTTCGCGGTATTTTTCGTGTTTTTGTGAATTTTGCGGCTCCGCGACCGCGCGAAAAATCAGAAGCCCTGTCTTAGATTTCCGACAAAAATATCAGTAGAGCGTGACTGAAACGTAACTTTGGAATGAACTTTAAAGGTGCGATTAAATATACTCGCTTTCCACGTTCTGTTTCAGCTTGCAACTTCTGTACCGAAATAAATCTCTTCGTGTGTGCTTCCTTTCGAGTTTTTTCCTTAAATTTTGAAGGGGACAAATTGTCCTCTTGGCCGTTTTTTAAAGGGACAATTCCAATTGCAGTGCGGGATTGGCGCAATGGCGCGGCCTGGCTCAAACCCTGCTCCCTCCATCCCACAAACAACATTGGATGCATGTATCCAGAATTTTCCCAACTTTCAACAATGCGTATGGTGGGGTGCAAGATATTTTTGAAAAAGTTGCACTGTTTTATGAGGGCACCCAGAAATTACAGAAAATTATGAATAATGCATCACTGCCGGGTAGGACTTTTGTCCACGATTGTAGTTCTTAATAGGTAACAGTATTAAAAGGAATCAAACCTGTATTTTTTACATTATGAATACATTACATGTAGGCCATTTACAAGATTAGTTCCAAAAACACTGACTTTCAAAACAAGGCAAAGTTCATTTTTTGCACTTACCCTCAATTTGAGAAGAAGGCTAGGAGCAACTTGAGAATGGCAGTCTTAGTACATTCTTTTCATTTCTGTTTGACCATGTTAAGTACTCTCAAAAATACTGTAGAATTATGTTTTATTTGGAAAGTCCATTAATACAATACCTGTAAGTTTTCATTGCACACCCTCCTATACTGCTACAGTAAAATAACCCCCTGGTGCTGCTGCTCGTAAGTTCAAGGAGCTTGGTCAATTTTTGGAGTTATTGTTTTGCAAATGATAGTTATCTTGAAATTAAACACAAAATGTCTGTTTCCTGAGAAAGGAAAACTTAGAAGATGACTAAGCCTGTAAGGAGATAAGTGTGGATTGAGGCACCTTGATATTTTTCTCCTGATGGTTATGAACTGCGATGAGAAACCACTCAAACTCTACAATTCAGACGTTTTAGCACTCTAAGCCCCAATGCAATGGATAGCAAGATTGGGATAGAACACTCTAAAACGGTTTTCTTCACACACAAGGACTTGTACCATAGTATTCTGTAACAACAGCGTATGTATGTTACTTTAAACCCTTTAAACCAAATGGAGTTTTGTTGTTGTTGTGGTTGTTTAATTTTTGTTTTTTGTTTTTGCAGAACTCTCTGCTTTAACTCTGATGGCTCCTGTTTCATGTCTGGTGCCCAGGAATCAATTAAAATATGGAACAGGTAAATCCCTAAAACATGATTATTTGATTTTATCAGCTATCTTTTCTGTTACAGTACATTAAAACCTAAACATGTCTTTCATCCCTCTGGCAATTGTTAGTTTGCCCTAGACCTAGCCTGTTCCAGGCTCTGGGATAGTCAGGTGAATTGAGAAAGAGCAAACATGAAATCCCCCCTTCCTTTTTCCTTTTTCCCACCACGCCAACTTTTCGCATCCCTTTCACTTTCGCATCTTCCCCACTATCTGAGAGTCTGGAACTGGCTACCCTAGACCTGTCATAGCACTTACAGTAAAGGGTAAAAGCAAGATAAAAGGAACACATAAGCACAAGTACTACCCTAGGTTTTCAATAAGATGTGAAGTAGACTGCTGTGACCTCAGATTTATCCAGAAGGAGGCATGCCCCACCCCTGCCCAGAAAAAAAATGTTAACTACAGGCCTGGAAAAGCAATTTATAGCCCTCTGGACATGAAATTGAGTGGATGTGTGACAGCCAAAACAGTTAAAATTTAATCTATCAGGCAGATTTTAATAGCACGTTTTATCTTTTTGAGATTGAAGTCATTGCTTCCAGATGCACACAGCATCCATCAACATTATGAGTACTTTGGTGTAACTGGTCCTTCTTCTTTACTGACGGGCTGATTTGGCTATTTCAACCCTATGTAACCAGGACATCACTGTCTATTATTTGTGACACCTTACACTTCATAACAATTCTTGATTTTTTTTCTTTTCAGATCATCACAGCAGTCAATTAGAACGCTTACAACAGGATATGCACTAAGTTCTTTGTTTGTTCCTGGTGACAGACATGTTGTTGTAGGAACTAAGGTATGTCAGTTTAGATGAGACAGTTTTTTACTACTTGGTCAGAGATGAGAAAGGGCATGCACCAGCTTCAAGTCACTCACTTTAGGTGCAGCACTGAGAGTGCTTTCCTTCCATGTGGGTCGGGTTAAAGCCTGGTTTCACTAACGCATAAGCATAAGTGCAAGCACATGCATTTGAGAACACTAACGACATAAGCATGAGAAAGGGCATGTTCGTTGTTCTTGTGCTTATGCTTATGTCGTAGCTTTGACTAGTGAGAATAGAGTTGACGTAAACACAAGGATAAGCACAAGACATTGTCTTCGTCCGCCATCTTGTTTATCATGGGGTTGAGGAGAGCTGGTATCGAGAATTGAGTCAATTGTGTTATTTTGCATGTGCGTATGTCTTTATGCTTATGCGTTAGTGAAAACCAGGCTTTAAGCCTAAAATAAGCTGTACTGTATAAAGTCACTTAACTGCATTGCATGCTTGAGCTGTGAGGGCAAATAATTCCTTTTTCTTTATTTGCAATGTATTTGTAGGCTGGGAAACTTGAGATATATGATATATCATCTGGCCAGCTTTTGGAGTCAGTTGATGCTCATGATGGTCCTCTGTGGTCCCTTTCTTTAGCTTCTGACAAGGTACTTGTAAATAATTTTGGAAAGGTGGGAAAATCAAATTCTTTTCTTGTCACCCCTTTCACAGCTTGCTTAGACCGCGAGCAGTCTCTCTTTTTCTTCAGATTTAGTGAGGGGAGTGCATGCGTGCGAGAGCGTTGATTCGTCGCGAGGCGCGAGAAACGAGCGTGCCTTCAGTCACGTGCGTGGTAATTTGCGTGTCTCGCGCCTTTTTGCTCGACGGACCAAGAAAAAGAGAGACTGCTCGTAGTCTACACCTTGCTTTTTTCATGCTATTTGTAAATACACAGTGTCGAATTAACCTTTATACTTGATTTAACAAATAAAGCTCCGTTCTGTTGTAAAGCACGCAGGTGGCGGCTAGAGCAAGAAAGTGTTGGGGTGGGTGGTCCGAGTTGTTGTGCATAAAACTGTCTTGACAATTTGTCACCAAAGTAGCCAAATTTGCTTTTCTTGTCCAAGCCAATTTCTTATCACTTTCGCCGCATGATATCATTGTACAACAGTCCACCGCACTGAAAAGCTTAATGTAGCAGTTATTCGTACTTGCAATGATTGTTCCGCATTTCCACTAAGCTAATATATGCTTCTTTGTTCAGCGCGGTTTTGTTTCTGGAAGTGGTGACTCCACTGTGAAGTTCTGGGAGTTTGAACTTGTGTCTGATGCGGAGCACTCTCAAGTCAGGTGATCAACGTAGTCATTGTACTCATATGGAGCTTAGGTCCCCTTGCAATTAACCAACCAAAGCCACCAATACTCCTTCAGATTAGGTATCTGGTTGATAGAAACTTACACTCATCAATAACCCTAGCTTTTCATCAATCAGATGGGTTTTTATTATACATTTTATTCATTGGATAAAGACAAATGCCTATGACGTCATGGCGTTAATACATTCCACTGCACACTTTGTCTTCTGATATTCCGTTTCAAAAAAGTGGTTGATTCAGTGCGCTATATACTACTCCTGCAAAAGGAAGGCCAGGCCTTGCAAGGCACAAGATCCGTTCGTTGTAGCTGATAGCCAACTAGAATCTTTGCATTCATGAGGTCATCGCTGTTAGGCTTCAGGCTTCAGTCTTATGACAGGTCTAACGCTTGTTTTTCTTTTTGTTCTGACAACAGCAAAAGACTGAGTGTCTCTCACGTGCAGACTTTAAAGCTCAAAGAAGAAGTGCTGTGTGTTAAATACAGGTATTTCATCTCAGTTAGTTTTTCTAGTGCACAATGAGGATGTTAAGTGTAGGTTAATAAATAAGGAGGAGTGATAAAAACACAAGGCAGAGTGTTTCAGGCTTAATAAAACATGATGGCTGAGTTCACAATACAATACAATACTATACAATACTTTATTGAATAGTACAATACTTTGTTTAAAGTGGCACATTCACTTAGCTATATGGATTAGTTTAAAAACTCCACCAGCAAATTCACAGGTATTCCACAAACTTTTAATTCATTGTTGCATTCACATATTTAGATTTGTAGTTAATTTGGTCAACGAAATTTTACCCGCGTGAATATCAGATATAAGGACACTCGTGAATCATTAATTTCCTTTGTATTTTCTTTAAGAATTATTTATGAGGTTTAGAATTTTCTTGAAACCATTTTTTTTTTCAGCCCAAACCAAAGACTACTTGCTGTTAGCCTTCTTGACTGCACAGTTAAAATTTTCTTTGCTGACACACTCAAGGTTTGTGTAAAAAACTAAGTCCTTTGAAAGGAATGTATCGTAGGTCTTGTCTTGTGTAACAATAATTTCTTGTTCACTCCACAGTTTTTTCTATCACTTTATGGTCACAAACTCCCAGTGATGACATTAGACATTTCCTCGGTAAGTGTTAACTCTACTAACCATCTTGTATTTCTTGAATATCGGACGCAATGTCCCCGTCATCGTCAGATTTAACAGACTAAAGAAACTGTAACTTTAAGATAAACATTACATTCAGGTCATCATGGATAACTTGTTGTCGCTTTTTAGGGAAAGTAGGAAATACGAGACTCTCTTTATCAAAGTGACAACTGGTGCATAATCGTTCACATAAAATGACTGAGTTTTGTTTGAACACGAATAAATATCTGTTTTCGTTCACCATTTTCATATTGCTAATAATGTACTATGTTTACCCCCAAAAAATTTTGCCCAAGTATTGTCTTCAATTTTGGTTGTGAGGGTTTACAAGGTGTATGATGTGCAGTATGAAATGGTGAATATGAAAACAAGGGCATCAGGACTGACTTTGAAAAAGAGGCCCAAAGGTTATTCGGAAATGGAGAGATACTTTTTACGATCTACTTTAGAGGCAGCGCTATTTCCGCAGGGGGATTGGTTTTCTTGTACACTGCCGTAAAGAGGACTTTGGTCTATACACGTAGTGAGTACATGTGCGTCGTACGTAAAGTGTTGCTATCTTTAAACACAGGATAGTAATCTCATAATCACTGGATCAGCTGATAAAAACATCAAGATATGGGGTCTGGATTATGGTGACTGTCATAAGTCTATATTTGGCCATGACGACAGGTGAGTACAGTATTAGCAGTGCATGCCTGTGACTTTTTATGATATCCCTAAAGGGGCTGCATGTGTCACTGGTGCTGTCTAGTTCATCTTATTAATATTGCCAGTTGCACGTCCTTATTCGCGATGGAACTTGAGAAATTACTCGTGAATGGCAAAATTTACAGGTTCTTGTTAAACAAATGTCCCATAAGCATCATATCAAACGTTGCAAACAACAAAACTGAACTTTAAACAACTGTTAGGCTAACAAGTTTTCAAAAACTACTTATTGTAATCCGTTTCAATCTTCTTCAAGTTTGTTCATCTGTGCCTCCTTTTGTACTTGCTGTGCTAATTATTCCTTCTTTTCATGTTGTGCGCAGTTATTTTTGTTTCACTCAGTTTTGCGACAGTTCCCTATTTGTTGTTGTAACCTTGAACCTTTTCAGTGTTGTAGACTTGCTCACGTTCACGTACACTTCACGTTCTTGTTCACGTTTAACTGACTCTATTTTTTTTTCTTTTTTCTCTCAGTATCATGGGTCTTCAGGTAGGTTGCTTATTCGATTTTTTATATTTGACGTGTTTTTGAAATCATTTTGCTCTGGAGAGGATATCTGGCAAGTCAAATGGGGACATGTTTTTACTTCCTCGCTACGTGAAGATTTTCTAACTCTAACCTCCCTCGGCCTTCCACCTAGCCAGGAACTTTTTGTTTCCTCTTTAAACACTCGGGAATTCACGAAACTAGCGAGCTTACGGAACCACGGCGGATCCCTTTGCCGTCCTCAGTCAACTACGACGCGAAATGATCAAATTTTAAGTTTCCTTTAGAACGAGACTTGGTCCCGAGACATCCAGATTAACAGACGTCCAGGCAGTTCTCTGATCACTTGTCACGCTGCCTTCTCATTCTCAGCCACCTGCTCAGGGTTTCTCATGTCTCATTCTTTTGCAGTTTGTTCCCAAGACCCACTATTTCTTCTCAGTGAGTAAGGACAAAACACTGAAATACTGGGATGCTGACAAGTTTGAGCACATCACAACACTTCAGGTGGAGAACTGTTACATCCTTCTCTTCTAAACCAAGCAAGATGACAATGTCATACCTTTTATAAACTGAACTATCAATAGTATTATATTAAAGCACTGCCAAAGAAATTACTTTATTTAAATGGTCACATCACAGGATTTCGTTGAATCACCTGTATTAAGCGGTCGCGGTCGCCTTTTCCGAGGTCCCAACGAATTATTTTTTTATTGTCTTCACCTCTATTAAACGGTCACTTTTGAGAAGACGTACCATACTAGTGCAACGGATCGCACTGTGTGTGGCGTCAAGTGTTCTTTGGCATTTCTTCTTTTGGCCCAAGAAGAGGTAAAATTTGTCGTGGGATGGATATTTCGCTCTTTGACTGCCTTCATTTTCTTGAATAACTCTCACGTTTGTCAAACCTGTATTAAGCGGTCAGTAAGCCGTTCCCAAAGGGTGACCGCTTAAAGATGATGTGACACGAGACGATTCGCAACGACGATTTTTAGTGCAATGCAGCGTTGCAACATTGTTGCGACATTGTTTCGAAGAGTTACAACATTGTTCCAGCATTGCAAGGCTGTGTTGTGCCAAAAATCGTCGTTGTGAATCGTCCTTAATACAGGTTTGACCGAGTGTATGAAGTATTATATTTCTTTTGACAGGGTCATCATGCTGAAGTATGGTGTCTTGCCATCAGCCCAGATGGAGATTTTGTGGTGAGTATTTCATTGTCAAAAAAGGCTCACGGTAACCCACCGAGGCCGGCACGGCTTTGGCTGATCGAGTTTTTAGTTGTATAAAGCACGTACTAAGAAAATTTACCCTTCAAGTCCCATTATCCACAACTTGTTTGTTCTCAAAACCATCTTCATACATTTCATTCGGCACTGCTTGAGAGAATTATTTTGTTCAAACATTAAGACATTTCATCCTCGGTGATCATTTCGTTCAGTCTCATGAAGTGTATGTTTGATGAGGCGCTGTTATTGTCAGGAGAAAGTGGATGAGGATCATTATTGGAGCTTAAAACCGTTAATACAGTCCCTGGATGGAATGCTGGTCCATCATAGGGTTGTCACCATTTATTCGTAAACTTCGGTGATAACAGAGAACAACAGAAACGAAGAAAGTTTTACAAAAGAAGAATTCAATTCAAGGAGATACCTCGCTTGCCGAGTTTTACTAAGCTTTAGTGTTTTTTTTTTTTTAGGTAACTGGCTCACATGACAGATCTCTGAGGCTCTGGGAGAGGACAGATGAACCATTGTTTGTTGAAGAAGAACGAGAACAGGTTGGATTTATTTATTAATTGAGTAAAAGAGGAAGTTCTCGTAAGGGGACACGCTCGGGACGCGAAAAAGATGTCCGTAACTGGAACTGACCACTTATGAGACTGGTTGTCGTAAGTGGCCACTAGGGTTAAATGGCCGCTAACGGGAGCTTACCCAGCTACAAATAAACTTTGGAAATGCAAAAAAAACCTGTTTAGCTATTGTTCTGACAATGTTGTAATTCAGTCACAAGCATTAAATTCAAGTGGTGTTTGAAGTGTAACCGGACGTGTATGTGACACGCAGCGTAGGTCTCCTCCTCTATGTAATTCCACAAAGAACTGTTTTTTTTTTTTGTCCAGGAACGAGAACAAGAATATGAAGAAAGTCTCGCACAGAACGCCGAAAAAATAGTAAGTAACCGCATCTCCCCAACTAACGCCGTTGAGGGTTACGCATACAGTAGACTGTCCACAGTCCCCTATTTTTTTTGTATGATCGTCAGGATCGAGCGGTTACCGGTAAGGGCGCCCATCTTGGTCTCATATGTACCGAGGGGCCGGGCGTCGGGGTTTATGGCAGTCGGGGGAGGGAGGCGAGAAAGTAGATTTTAAAATAAAAATCATCCAAGATGGCTGCAGTCAACGTAGTCTCCGATCTCGACGATCTTACGGGAAAAAAGGGGACTGTGAACAGTCTATGTGACGAGCCAAAAGGGCATCTGCGGAGGAGGCTAGATCCCTGGGACTTGATAAATTTTCTGTTCGATAGCAGCTGTATTTGTACGTGTACGAAAACTGCATTCCATAAACACGAGGTAGCAGCCCTACATACTGTTAAAAACTGAGTGAATGGAGAACACTTTAACAAGATCCATCATTTCACGCATGGATTTCACGCCGTGGATTCCGGATTCAGGGTACTGGATTCCTTCTCTGTCAGTGGAACTTGGATTCCGGATTCCTATCCGGATTCCAAAGCCCAGAATTCCGAAGTCCCCAACCAAACATTTCTCGGATTCCGGAATCCGGATTCCTTCACACGGGGCAATGTCTTGTCTTATTGGATTTTCCTTATTTTCTTGTCGTTAGATTCCAGGCGAAACAGACGCAGAAGCTGTCAAGGCTGGCAAAACAACAATGGAAACCGTTAAGGCGGTAGGAATGCAGAATGAGATGGACTTGTTATTTAATATGTCCCACTAAATTCCCGTTCTGTTACAATCTTGCCATGTAAGATTCTGACTGGCAATATGACCGAAATAATGAATATATGAATGTCATATATTTGACTCTGGCATGAAGAATTTTTTGCAGAGAAGATCCATCTCATCTTCGTCTTCCCCGAGTATATTACGTACCAAATTTAATGACCAGCTCCCGGTTGGTTTGCAAGCTTAAATTGTTAGAGCGCTGCGATGCACCGGTTTCGCAGAGGTCTGGTTTGAAATCCCGGCATGCCTGAATTTTTTCCGGCTTTATTTTGGCAACTCCATAAGTTGCCTATTTAACTGTTATCTTCTCTGCATTTCATGTTACCGAACTTCCAAGCTTCGCATCCAGTTCTAGTTATTACACACTCGTTCCAATTGCTAATCCTAAGGGTGTGTTTCGCATCTCGCCGTTACACTCTCTCAATATTACAGACAATGGCCTTGGTTCCGAAGGTCTCTGATAGTACTAAAGACTACTGAGGAGAGTGACAAAGTTCAACATTTCATTTTGTAAAATGCATAAAGGCAAATAGTACCAAGTTAAAGTTCCCGTGAGGAGGTTTCATATGAATGGTAACAACATAGGATTGTCACCACAGATTTAACAGTGAGAACCACCTTACTTAACTCAGTCATTCACGCTGGGTATCAAAGGGTCAATGATGCCAAGAGGAGTATTGACGGCCATGTAAACGTCTCTCTTAATTAAAAGTGTATAATGATAACGATGCTATTCTTTTTATCATAGTTCTCTACGACTTGCTGTAAAATGCACCAAACTTTGTGTTTTCTCTTAGGCGGAGAGGTTAATGGAAGCCATTGAGCTTTACAAAGAAGAAACAATGAAGGCAGATGAATTAAAAGCCAGTGGAAGGAAGCAGGTATTTTGTTATAGTGATTATCATTTACAGTAACTGTTTGCAGAGGTCTTAATTTTTCTATCGCTTAATGTTAACATACTTAAGAACTGCTCTTCTAATACAGAATCGATCTAAGAACAGTGTAACACATGTGAAAATGCGCATTTTTCCCTCTTTGTAGGTGCCGTCAAATAACCCAGTCCTTATCGCATATGGAAATATATCGGTAAGAATGTTGTACAACATTTATTTTAAAAGAACAACGATCCTGATTGCGGTGGACAGACCGCCCTCTAAGTTAGAATGATAAAAATCGACAGTGCATTGCGGCCATTTTCTATCACAAATTTATCTCGTTTTCACGCAAGCTACTAGCCTCATTTTCACGTTAAACCATGTGACATCACATTAGTTCTCGTGTTCTCCTGTCTTAATTTCCTTAAGGGCCAGTCTGAACTAATGATCCTTCACAACTCTTCTTCTTTGCTTTTGTTCTTTCTAGCCTGTTCGTTATGTTCTCGAAGTCTTGAAGAAGATTCGTTCAAGGTATTGTATCTGTTTTTTTTTGGCAGTCGGTTATGGTCCTTAAAAATAAAAAATTAAGTTGGCTAGAAATTCTCTAATTTTTCGCTGACTGAAGCTTTCTGGAACCATGTCTGTTCTCACTTTCTTTACAGCTATAATTTATTCACGTTTCAGTGTTTTCGTTGGGAAAACCTTAATAACAGAAGTAGATTCGTTGAAGTGGTTGTGGAATAGAATGCACGCGTAGAGCGAGCGTCAAAACGTTGACTTGGCGCCTTGTGAACAGTGACTTAACTTGCGGGAGAAAGCAAAACGACTGTTTCCAACACGAAGGGGTGTGCTGTTGTTGTTTTTTATGGAAATGTCGTGGATCACGACGTGTCAGAGACAAACGTGGAGCGCAGAAACGTAGAAAATCTTCCCTTCATCTCGCGCCCGACTTGTTTTCCGTTTGGCGCTTGACTAAAAAACGCCTAGACAAGGGGGAGTCCTCTCGCCTTCTTATGCGCACAATTTTCCGGCCCAGTGCGGCCCTCGCTGTTATTAGTGCCTCAGCTTGGCCTGTCTTCTACCGTGTGGAAAGAGGATATTAATGTACAAATTGTTGGATTCATTTTCTTCCCTCGCAAGTTTGAATTTCTATGACTTAATTTGGTAAAGTTTCGTACGTTGAAATCATAATGACATTAAATTATAAGCTTCCTTTTATTTTTACAGTGAATTAGACGAGGCTCTCATAGTTCTCCCCTTCAGTGTTGTGACTGATATGATGACTTTAATTAATCACTGGCTACAGGTAATTACGAAATTACAATAGGCCCCTTTCAAAAATACCATAATAGTGTCCCTCCAAAATTCTGAATAATCATCAAGGTGCAAAGAAAATCGTTTTTACAGCTTGCCCTTCGGGCAAGCTGAAGCTAGCATTTACTAGCCCAGACATCATTTCAACTAGCCCCAAAAACGTTTTGCTCTTCTGTTATTCAAATTCATCATAAAACATCACTTGCCCGTCGGGCAAGTTAAAAACAGAATTCACTAGCCCGATAGCAAAATCCACTAGCCCCGGGCTATCGGACAGTACTTTCTTTGCAGGCTGATCATTGTTTTCAATTTCTCTTGGGGCGACTGTAAGTCCAAGAAAAATTGAAAACAATGCTTACGCAAACGTTTGGAGGGACAACAAAGAGTATTATGGTATTTTTGAAAAAGGCCTATACTTTCCGGGGCAACAATCTCCAACACAAGTCTTCTCAATTTTTAGTACAGAGAGAGTCAGCGTATTAAGAGGGTTTCATCCTCTTTCTTATTTTTCGAAAGGGCAATATCTATTTTAAAACGTCTTTTGATCGCGAAAAAAAATTGCTTCTAATTCCTTTGCAGGAAATCGATGCGCAATACCATTCCACATTCATCTTGAAAATGTCTTGAAAGATTGTCAAGAATTGTTCTCTCTCATAATACTTAATCGAGAGTGTGCAAGAATAACTTTTTTCCTGTCGTTTTAACTGTATGGCTAGTGTATCACCCCTTTATCGAAGTCCATTTTCAGTCCAGAATTGCTCGCAATCCATACTCATTCGCGACCCATACCCGTAAAGCTCATTAAGTAGTGTACAAGATTAGCTTAGTCGGTAGAGTGCTGGACTGCAGAGCGGGAGGTCGCGGGCTCAATAATGAACCAATACTCAGGGTCATAAAGTAACTGAGAAATGAAGGTACTGCCTTTGCCCTGCAAGCGGCCAGATCCGCTTCGATTGTTAATCTATGCGTGCAAAAATCATCAAACATTATTGTGGTTAGTACTCCCTGATGAAATTTGTTTGACATCTTCTCCATAACTCTACAGGAGCATTTTGTATACAGTAAAAATCCGCGAGTAAGAACCTGGAAATTAAGAACCTCCCTATAAACAATAACCTGTTTAGCACAGAAAATGGAAAATAGTTCTTATTTTTTAAAATCATATTAGTGAAATGCAGCTGCAAAGCTGTGCAAGAATCCTGTATTATAATGTTTGTTAATGTTCTTGAGAGTGGTGGTGCTGGTCATGGAGGGGGGGTGGGGATGATTGAAAAATAGACTTATTACCATCTTGCTTTGTAGCTTGTTTTTTATTATTAAGATTTTTCTTTTTATTTATTTTTTTTTTACAGAAATAAGAACCTATTTAAGAACTTAAATAGCCTAAAATTGTGTTAACTACCATTTAAATAAGAACCTGTTTAGGCTGACTCCAGAAAATGTAGGTTCTTACTCACTCGCGGGTTCGTGCTGTATGAGTAAAGGCACTAAGTGATAATTTTAGCCCAGAATTGACCCGAAACAGCAATGTCCTCGTGGTATTGTCCCTTTAGCTCCAAGCGTCTAATCATTTTTTTGGTTTTAATTCATGTAGAGTGGCTGGGAAGTGGAGCTGTCCTGTAGATGCCTTTCATTTCTATTGCGGTGAGTAAATTCCAGACAAGTGCGAGCAGATCTATGTGATGGTTGCGATGGAGCGCTGTTACATCGATGATCGTAAATTGAATGTTAAAGTGTTTAGCCGATTCTGATTTAAGTAGGCAATGGCAATTTAAAAAACCAGTCGCAAGTAAAAGAAAATTCATTTGGCAGGCGTTAGGCGCATAAAAATGTTAATGAACAAGTCATAGTTGATATGTGGGTTTACTTCAAGTAGGTTAAGAAAGTCGCGCTAGTTTGGAAAACAATAAAAATGTGTAACGATGCAAAACTGCAGACTACAGTATGCCATACGGTCACCTTGTTGTTAGTGCCACTTTGGTTTGTTCTCGTGGCAAAAATATAAACTTGTTGATGTGGCCTCGCCACATGTAGTTGTCTTTATTCATTCAACTCTTCATTACGGTCACTCCAACCAAGAGTTCATTATAATGAAAGGTGCCAAGGGAAAGTAGGTTTTGATGAGCGATAGCGTTATTCTTTTGTGGCTGCCTATGAAATGTCACTGTTCACTTGGAAATTAGCCATTTTTCTTCACAAATTTAGTAATGTAGTTGCACCTCTGCAATATTAAACGAGAAATAATACGGCCAAATTTTACTGTAATAAAATTCAACACTCGAGTGAAACAGAAATTTAACAAATGCCCGGGGGTAATCAACAAAGTTTTATATGGGGAGGCTCCGCCCTGAAGCCCAACTCCTTTATATATATACCCCACCTTTTTATGTACGATGTTTGTCAGTAAAGGTACACCTTTCATATTCCTAGTTTAGAACTTTGCAGCCCTTTTAACTGCTGAAAATGCATTGTCTTTAAAAATAAAGGATTAAATTAACTGCAAAAACCGTGGACGAAGATCCTGCTGGTTGTAAACGTTGGATCTCTAGAAAAGAGATCAAATCAGCCAAAATATAAAGAACCAAGAACGAGAAGTCCAAATACTACTGCAAAGCTGATTCAGAACAACGTGTATTGTTTTTTCATAACAATATTTCGGCTCGCCATACTTACTGTCTTTAAACTATGAATAAGTCACAAAACCAGAAAGTTTTCCCGACTTTCCCATGGCCAGAAAATGCGTCTGATAGCCCTATCAGATCGTAACGACAGATTGTGCAACCCTTTCATGTATTTCAACTAGTGAAATCGCTACCCTTTCATATGCCTGAAGCCTGAAAGAGGTACTCCTTTGGGCGGAGCCTCCCCGTATAGGCCGTTATAGGGAGTACTCCCATCCTCGGTACAAATGTGGATACACCAATTAAAGACTCCATCACTCCATATCAGTTGCTTTTCTTTCATTTTACAGGATTCATCACAATCAAATCGTCGTAAACAAAGTTCTTGTTCCAGTGATTGATTCTCTTCGCGAACACGCTAAAGCTCGTGTCCACCAGTTAAGGGTTAGTACGTCCTCTTTGTATTCTTTCTTCTTTTATCCCTTTGTATCTTTGAACCTCTTGACTCCTCGAATGACCAACTCAAAATTCAAAACAATCCAACTTGTGGTTTTAAAACATACTTTCCTGATCCCAAACTACTGGTCATCTCAAATGGTAGCATCCTCGAAGTTGGTCCACGGAATCAAGTGCTACAACCACCTTGAAAGGGTTGCGTTTGAGAACATGTTGTGTACTCACAATTTTGTCATCTTTACATTGCTTGCAAAGAGCTGAAAATTGCACAAATTGCTCAAATTACCAAACTGTTTCAACTTTTGAATAAAACAAACAAAAAACAAAAAAACAAATTTTATTGAAAATTGGAAAATAACTAATTACATTACTTTCCCACCCGCAAATAGCTTATGAACTAATCGAGGCGGGGGGAGCTGAAGACATATTACAAAACAAGAATTATATATAGATGGACTAAATAACAGTGAAGACACTACAATACAGTAAATAGAGTTTAAACTAACATAAAACAAAAAACAAAAAACAAGGCATGTACATAACGATTACGAAGAGAGGTTAACTAAAGTATTAAATAACTTAATAAGACGGGAGACTTCGACATAATCATCTTCTGACCGCAAAAAATTTAGTAATAATTCCTTTATTTTTTTACGAAAGGACGAACGTTTAAGTATTTTAGTCGAATACGGAATAGAGTTCCAAATTTGGGCACCGATTCTCGTGAAAAAGGCATACATTTTATCGGTTCTAGAGAACTTAACATAAAACGAGTCGCTAGAGACAGATCTTGTTCTGTAGTTATGATCTTGTTCTGTAGTTATGAATTCAATTTGTGCATACAGTAGCCCTATTATCAGGCCTTCCTGAGGGTCCAGGGAAGAGGAGATTTTCAGCCGATTGGTAGGAAGAAGGATTTGATTAGGTTGTATCGAGGGGCTCTTGTTAGCGGTTTTGTAAACGTTTTGGTTTACTTTAACAAATTAGCGTGTAATTTTTAAAGCACTCGATAGATTTTGTAATAAAATATGATAAAATCTTTTGTTATCACCCTTGTGACTGTTGTCAATTCAAGTGAAATTGTGAAAAAAGTGAAATTTTATTCTCTAACTGGTTTTGGGGGGTAATCTTCAAGGAGTGATAAAATTAAGGGGGGAAGAGCTGGACGCCATGCTGTTAAATGCAGAAAAGGAAATAAAAAACAAAACGAAATTCTATTTACCTATTAATTTATTTACTTCGCAACAGGGCGTGTTAAATTTTTTACTCTTTGGTGTTCAAAGGGCAGCAGTCATGAAAAAGGCAATAGAACAAAAACGCAAGTGCTCCCCCTTGGAGGACGTGAAACTATTTTACGTTCTATGATGTAGAAATTTCCCCCAAAAGTGCGCTCTTATTAGCTACCTCGAGGTCTCTTGACAGTTGACAGTGAACTGATTAAAGCCAAAAGTCTTTGACTGTGTACCAGTCAGACGCTGTGTTGACTCTTTGTTTCCATATTTGGTCTACTAATAGCTTTCCTTGGATTGGATTGCCTGTGAAATGTATTCCCTCGAGAGTAGTTGTTAGTGTTCATTTTTATTTTCTTGTTTCTTGCAGGACAATATTGGGTTTAACTTAGCCGGTTTGCATTTTATTCAAAACGAAATGGAAGCCAAACAAGAGACATTTTTTGCCGACGCGACCGAAAAAGTGAAAAAAATTCGAAAGAAACACAAATCTGCTGTCGTTCAAGTTGTGAAGTGAGTTTGACGCTCCATTGAGATTCTTCTACCCTGGGTGCCAGAGACTTTTCTCGTGGCTTCGGCCTACGGCCGAAGATGTGTCGGCCTTCGGCCAACACCGAAAATTCCCGCCGCACGCGAGAAAAACCTCTGGTACCCAGGGTAAGATTCTTCTGACAGCAATATCTGTTCGTTTGCTTCGTTTCTTCGTTGACCCGTTTCGTTCCTCGGTCCTGCATTTTGCTACATCGGTGAAACCAACTCTGACGTGGGACATAAGGAAGAAAAACGAGTTTGGCAAGGCAAATAGAGAGGACTACGACCATAACCTGTAGCATTCTCTTCAACGACACTACTCTTTTTGGCATTTGTTAGCGGAAATTAAACGAGACTTGTGTAAGGAATATCCATACGGGTGAACAAGAAAAGTTTTGTTTTTCCGTCTCCCTCCAACATTGCTAGCAGGAAAACATTCCGCCTGGCGGCTCTTTGTTCGTCCCTGTCAGCCCACTGTGGAACAATAGTTTTGTTGTGGGGGCAATAAATGTCTTTCCAGTGGAAACTGCTACATTCATTCTCCTAGCAGTGTCCTCCATTCTTCATTTTCAAAGTGGATTTCTTGATGTGCTAGGAAATAGAAGAAGAAAGGTTCTCTGAGCTGACGGTACAGTAACAGAACGTTCAATGACATTACCGCTTCTTATCATTTTGATCTTATCGACAAATAAAAACGTCGCACTAATTTATTTAGTCATAATTTGTGAACAGAAGACAAAGTCGCGCTCCGTTATGGAGCTTCTAACAAACTGCAGCACTGGTGTTTTTATCTTTGATGTTTGTCGCCTTTTACGCGCAAAACAAACGAATGATAATTTTTCTTTCTGTTTCTAAACTAAGCGTAGGACTAAGCTCGCGCCAGTGGGGAAAAAAGGTAAAAGACGGAGAGAAACGGCAAATAAAGATCGGCGAGCGAAGCTAAACTAAGGTGCGGTTCCCCAAAAATTCAACTCCGGGAACGTTCACCCCCTCGCAGCGAATTTGAGAAACGCTTTTCCCCTGCCCTCGTTGCTAAAGCCCCCCAGTAACTCCTTTTGGTTGTGTAAGAGTTGAGTCCATCAAATTTTACTTACTTTCAGCAAATTGGTCAGCAAGCAAAGACGATGTGTCGTGTGGCTGTAAGTATGATGCCGCTGGCTCCTGGAAAAAAAAAATCAGTGTCAGTCGGAATGCAATTTTTAAAAATGTCCAAAATATCTGTAGTACTGTTTCCTGCTCAGAACAGGCTCGCTTCTTTTCCATGAACTCGCTGAGTGAGCCTGTTTCGGCAGGCGGCTGAAGTCTTTAGTCTTAACGAGGGTCAAAATTTGTGAAATTGCACCGACTGAAATTGTTCTCTGGCAAAGTTGATATAACGCTGATGAAAAACAAAATGTAAAAACATTCCCACACGCAATATGGCGTTGAACCAGCGACCTAAGAATTTGGAAATGTTGACAAGGAGTGATCCTGCTACGGCCACAAACGCCAAGGGACATTGGTACCATTCTGCCGCGAGTGCTTTCTAGTTAGCCCCAAACCTCAAGTTATTAGTATGCCTTTAAGCTTTCCTCATATGTAGCTGATCATAACCCCAGATAAACCACTGAACTGTTTAGGTTGAAAGATGTCTTAATTTACAAATATTTCCTTTTCTACGACAATCAGATATTGATGGATTTCTGATTAGATGCTATAAATACAAGCAAGTGAAATTTTCCCACACTTCTTAGGATCTGCGACATTGCACAGAGAAACAAACAAATGTGTTTTATACGAAGTTCAATAGAGTACCATCCCTACCTTCTTCTCTTGAATTCCATGATCAGTTTGCAATACTATTTCTCAGGTTTAATTATTTACGGAAGTTCTCCACATAAGTTGTTCTTTGTAAAAGGAAATATTGACAAATGGCTTAAGAATTATACTAAGATCGATTTAACCTGTAAACAACAGAGAGCAGAACGAACGTGGGATACCGCAGATATCGGTCCGATGAAAGAACAGTCGCTCGTAACATTTACTCAGGCTTCTTTTCAGCTCTCGTTCAGGAATTCTAAATTGAAATGAAAACAGTTGTGTGTGTAAATGTATAGCCATCGATTCATTCTTGTCAAAAATTGTGTGAAATATCTCGGTACAGAAGCGATGCAGGTTGAGTCGCTCATTCGAGTGAAGCCACAGCGAAAATTGCAGCTAGACGAACCTGTTCAAAGGTAAGAGTAGGCGGAAAGATTTTTTCCAAAGAAAGAAAACTGTGCAAGACTCGAGACATTTTTACAAACCAGATACTGGTATGACCACTGACATCGTTCCAAAAATGATAGATGAATAAAAAAGAAAACAAAATAAGAGAAGAAAAGAAATTTGAATTTACTCCACGTCTATTCTGATAAATGTACTTCATGAGCACTGCCATCGTTAGTTGGTTTTATTTTATTTACAAACTTCGCCAAGGGCCTGGATAACTCACAGAGCAAACTCCACTACGAGGTTAACGTCTTAAAAATCCTGACAAGCCAGTGCCGGGACGCGTCTCGTTTCGATAAGCCTCGAAAATTTGACTGGACCGTTTATAATGGGCGTATGTTTGAAAGGAAGTTCGATTCTTGTATATGCACCGCTGGAAAAACAAATCTTCTGATATGATCCGCAATCAAGAGGAAATCATTTTAAATCTTTTAAGCTGATGACACCCTATTATTGTCCGGCAATTAGATCTTATTAACACGTAATCGACCGATGACAGAAGGGTCAGCTTGTTACTAAGAGGGTGGAGTGGGGTCATTAAGTGAAAAAGAAGCCTGACTGAAAGTGATTAATTAACACTAAGCAACAGGAACACGTAAATTTCGGATGAGATTAAATGTAAATGTAAGGTTCTAAAAGCAGTGAATTGCAAAAATACTGAAAATATATGGCAGCCGATGGCTATCAAGAATTTACTCCTTAAAACTGAGCTTGTTGTACGTCAATTGTCCAACCGGTTAATCCTAATCTCATTGTCGCCTTTTCTGCTGGAAGAGTGGGGCACACCATAACTCAATCAGGGGCACTACGCCGGCATGAAGAAGCAAAACTTTGAATGACATATTAAAACGAAATGCCTAGTTACAAAAATCGTCCCACCCTCCTGCCTCGCCCGCCACTGATTTCTGGTTGCCTGTTTCGTAACTTAATGGCTTGAAGCGCGTCTTTTAATGAATGGAACTTGGAATGTTTAGCATTCACGATGACTGGAAAAGTCATGCACTATGCCTACAGGAAAGAGGCTGATGAGGCAAAGTCATTTGCTAGGAAATTCAATCTATTTTATAGTTTGCATTATAATCGTAAAGCGAGGAGTTTCGCTGTTCACTGATGCTAGCTTTTATGGGTGCGGTTTGACGTGTCAACAAATAGAACCAACTAGCAGGTAAATCTCAAGCGACAAATTACACTACACTATTTTTAAAGTTTATATTATGGTCAGTTTAGATTTAGTTTCTGTGCCTCATCTTTCTATCATCAGCTTAATAACAGAGGTTGCTTTACGAGAAAGGCTCAGTGTATAAACAGCGGTGCTTATTAATTTATTACGGCTATGAGTCTGAGAATCAAATCTCAAGCTGCTATATATAATTCAAATCTCTCTCTCGGTATTTATCCAGTGGCCTATCGCTTTACTCAGAGTTTGTTTACTACACTTTACAATGTGGGTCTAACTAAATGTTGCACGGCCCCTCAGAGATTAACACCCGAGCTTTAGAGCAAGCTTTGTGGGAACATCACCACTGTTGAAATCCTTCATAGCTTGAGCATTCATGTGGTTTATATGCTGTTCACTTGTAGAGCTGCAATTTTAGCTAATCCTTCACTCTCTGGATGAGATCGTAATTCTGGTGACCGCCTCAAATATAAGCTCTTAAGCAATAAGACATTGCTGTAGTACTGTTTAATACACGTATGTAATGCTACGTTTTACTTCCATGCATGGTGGACCAATGGTCTAAACTGAGCCAGGCGGCATTAGCCGGCCTAAAGGAATACTTTTATTACTTTTTTCCACTGAGTTGCCTAAAGCCTTTGGTCTGTAAATGAATGTTGAAAAATTTCTCTCGCATAAAAGCTTACCTTCGAATATCTGCAACTCGGACGATTATCTGGCTCGGTCAATGTTTCAATTTTTTCCAACTCTTTTTCCTGAAAATCTTGAACCATGTCCTCTAGAAAATCAATATACTCTACAGCACTTTGCAGAATCTCTGCTTTCGTTGTGATTTGGTTCCTGTTTGGAAGATACACTTTTAAGTTCGCAAAATGCTTATTTAAAGCCTTTATCCTTTCCCTCTCTCGTTTGTTTTTCTGGATCTTGCTGCGTTGTATTCGACTTCTCTCTGCCATCTTCAAACGAAAACTGTCTTTTACTTGCCCTGTTCTGCCTTTGTTCATGCCGATACTTGGCCTGAGATACCAATCTACGAAGTCACAACTGGACTGTTTGGGTTAAATGATATCTTAATTTATTCTAATCCCCTATTTTCTGAGGGCTGTCAGATATGGATCCCCTTCTAATTTTATTGTTTTGTTTTGAATTGAATCTTTCCCACACTCGTCAATTTGCAGCGGATCTGCTAGACGGAAAGAAATCATTTTAATATACGATCCTCCCGAAGAATAGTCGTTCAGCTCAATCAGTACAAGTTTTCAGGTCATCTCAATTAAATCCTCGTGGTTCAGCTTCCCGTACAATACTATTTCAGTTGGTCAAATAACAATCGGAAGTTGTCAACATGAGATTGTCCTTAAGAAAGGGAAATGTTGAATAGGGGCTGTAGACTTATCCTACAGTTAAACAAATCGATGTTGCACTAAAAGGATAAACATTCTAAACTAACCCTTTGGCGTGCAATAGACCAATAAGGGCACAGGTTACGCCAGTGAATCAGTTTTCTGAGTTTTCGTGCAGGAATTTTAAGTTTAACAGAACCAAACGAAATGTTTATCGTTCTTTTGAAGTGTTTTTTTTTTTGGTTAGATTTCCTATCTGGAAACCTTCGATAAGTTTTCAATGCTTTATCCCCTAATGAAAGAGATCGTCAATACGCCGCCCCACGTCGTCAGAAATTTGTCGAATTGCTTAGTAGACGAGTTGTTACTTTATAAGTTACTGGCCTTTTCAAAGCCGTAGTTTCGAACACCCTAATGAATTTCTTTGTTAATAAACGCAAATATAAAAATTGTCCCAGAAGGAACTCATCACATTTGACGTGTGATCAACCGATAACGAGTTGCAAGGCCAGTTCGTGGACACATTTTACATAACCGAGCGTTTTTTAGACATATGGTGGACAAAACATCCTCTTCCCCAAACTCCATATCCCTAGGCTCTGCATGTATTGTTAATACCCCCTTCTAAATTCTGGACGCTGTGTAAAATAATGTTATTCCATTTACGGGGAAAAGAAACTGCAGTACGAATTCCGGCACAAGGCTGCATATGTTTGAATAATATTTACTGTGTTAGAGGAGAATTATAGTTCCCCGGGGCGCTGCGGAGGTACCACAGGTTACCACAGGTACCACTCGCGGGAGTTGTCTTTACATGTAATTTAGAAAGAGGTTCAATATCTTGGACTCTTTCACTTGGAGCCCGCCTTGCCTCCTCCCCTCCGCAGAACAGTAGTCGCTAATTAAGCGCTTCCTATATCTAAATGTTCAAAGCATTACGCTGTACATTCCACTTTGGATCAAACGTAGGTGTAAGACAGCTAGGACTCCGATGACCACCTCCAAGTACTCGTACCGCCGTACCACCCCGCCGGTTACTAACCAGAGAAAGGCAGATTAAACTGAAAGACGACGAAACGACAAGTAAGTCAACTGCTTTATTTTTGTATTTACAATTTTACCCCATGCTGAAAAAACTTAATATCACACGGTGCTAAGATCTTTAGAAAAGAATTCTAAAAGATAATCCATTTGAGACTAAGCGTTTATCAAAACTACAATATTGTAGACATACCCATTGTAGAAGGTGCACTTGATATTTTGCTGTGTAATCAGTGTTAACTCAGATGTTAAGTTCACTCTAAATTGTTTATTTCTTATCTGAAATGCTCACCAAATACATTACTTTTACCGGTTTTAATTACATTTTCAATATTTTTTTTTTCTTTTATGAAAAAGGCACGTGCAAGGAAGTAGAAAACGAAACAATAAACAAAGAAATTCTAGAAATCAGAAAACAAGTTCTGACGACTTAGAAAATTGACCAAGAACTTCATAGCCTCTTATCTTCAGTTGATGCGAGTTCAGTAGACAATTATCAACCGCATTTACACAATAATACAAATAAAGTTACATAATAAATAATATTTCACGCATTTCCTGAAGTGTTAAGGCGACGCGCCCTGGTAGTGTTTATAGACATGGAAATTGTTTTAAGACATTGATAGACAGCGGGGGGTGGGGGCCCTTTAAACGATGAGTCTAGATCCAGGGATGTACCGTGATTCGCTCCATACATTCGATTCCCCGCAATTATGTGGCCGCCGGCCGCACTGCTTACAGCGGCGATATTTATCACATTGTTCGTGAATTAACATGCCGGGACTCTGGGCACGTTGGTACTCCTCTAGCTCCAGATCTCTCTTACGATTCACGCTTGCAGCCCAGGAATCTTCCAGAGAGCGACGCGCATCCAAACGCTCTTGATGTCGGAGGGCGCGGTCCAAAATGATACTGCAAGAGAATGGAGAAGACATAAATATTCCAAATGTAGTTAACAAGCTAAAATCGAGCAAGCCAAATAATTATGTCACTGGCATTGTTTTAGTAGTTCACCATAGCAAGTACAGGAGACTAAAAATGAAAATAGGCAGAAATCAAATATGAGACTGGAATTGCTGAAGCCGTTATGCTGAGGGCTCCCTGACCATGTACAATCCCCTGGTTTGTTGGGTCACAAATTGTGAGTGAATGAATTATTGGGACGTTTCTGTAAGTCGTTTCAAATTG
>CALNXK010000001.1:2197500-2412500 GCA_942486035.1 Porites lobata | reverse complement strand
TCTTTGTTTTCCCTTGAAAGAGAGGGGAAAGCGAACAGTCGGGCGCGCGAGAATCTCCCTCGCGCGATCTACGCGTTCCCGCGCACCCTAAAATGTTTCACTTTTACTTAACGAACCAAAATACGAGAATAATTAACATTGATCACGTAGACAATCAGTTATGAAACACAAACGCAATTGTAACAAGTCACTTTATGAAATTTTTGTTTACAGACTATATTAAAGTAGTAAAATTGTTGTCTAGTTACCTTAATTGCTTCAGACACACCAAGGTTAAAGGCGGCGACCTTCTGGTTGTAACGACGATTTTCAAAGTTCTTCGCCTGTAGGAGAAAAAAATGTCTGATAAGTCTACTTGAAGTAAATGACAAAGCGAATACAATCTATTACTTGCCAGATAATTCACAAAAAGAGCGGAAGAAACTGAGCAGCTGCACCGAAAGGTTTGGGCTACGGGCGCACGAGGCTCACGCGTTCAGCTGCGCGTTTCGCGCGAAAGTTTCACACCAGCGCTTTGGGCTTCATGCCTTGCAAAGAGCGACTTCCACAGGAATAAAAATCAATTGCAGTCTAACAGTTTCTTTTTGTCCTTTAAACGATTTTACCAGATAGATGAGTTCTGTAGGTACCTGTTCTTTTGAAATTGCTTCGGTGTCCTTCTGCTGCTGGTACTGTTGCAAAAGACGGTCCTGCTCAAGTTCACGCTGGCGGCGCTCCTCAGCAAAGTAAACCGGAATGTTCTTCTGCGAACGCTGGTGGCAGAGGTAACACAGCTCTTGTCCTGCCTTATCACTGTGACTGCATCTGTAAGACCAAAGTTTACAACTTCATTATTTGCAGTTTTCTTAAAACAAAGAATTAACATTTATTTATCAGCCACTGAGCCAGTGAGCAGAAGTCTTCCATTAAATTTCTTTGTTTCACCAAGAAACGTGATTTTCTTTCCGCGTGAGGCAATAAAAAAGCGGAGCTCTGCAAGCTGCTGTAAATTTACAAGTAACAACAAAATAACGGTTACCAAAAGCAAGCAATTTCAATGGTCCCAATTTGAATGACTACCCATACAGTTAGACAAAGAACTTTGAGACCTTATGTACACGTACACAATAAAGTTTAAATCTAAAAATCATCTGGCATGATGGCTGTAAAAATTGTCAACAAAAAGCGCTTGCGATAAAGACCCATTTAAAGTTAAGAGATTTATTTGTATACACTGAATTACTTTTATTCACCACGACTCTTCTATCACAACGCTCATCACCTTCCCATAAACAAAACTCAAGGGGATAGGAGGAGCGTTGCGTAAGGTGCGTTGCATGTGGAAGGCTTTGTAATTTCCATCCTTTTTATAGCTTGTTTCAGCAGAGGACTTTAGTGAACAACGTTACTTTAAAATTGTTAAAGGGTACGTATTGACAAAAAATTGGATATATGACGTATCCTTTTAGAAGAGTAGTCCGCACCAGTTTTTCAACGGGGCACTGGCTTATTCCGTGCACTGTAAACCGCGTACTGTACACTCTTGAACAGTCGACTCCGAGTGAAAACAAAAAACAAAAAACAACAACAACAAAAACAAAAAAATGGTAACTTATTCGCTCTATCTTGATGGTTTTAGTTTTGTACTTAAAAAAAAGTCCTTATGGGACTTAATTAACATTATATAGCGCTATTTTAAAATGTCCAAGACAAGAAAAAACATTTATTATCTTCATATTGCTTTCTTGACCATGCTGTAACGCTTCAACTTTGAAAGGAATGCAGAAGAGACATGCACTTTACCTTAACAGTCTAGATGCAGAAACTGGAGGTTGAAGAGAGTCCAGATTTTGTTCACCAGGGGACTGTTCACGTCTCCTTGCATCTTGGGTAAGAGTCTTACCATTCTTCGACACTGTAGATCCCCTGATACCTTTTGGGGGAGTTGCCTTGAAGGTGCTTCTTGGAGCTGGTGGAGGTGGCGTCAAAGTACGTTCAGGAACACTGTATATTACACCTGTGGCTTTAGCAGTTTGAAAGGGAGTTCGAGGACCATTAGCAGTTGCAAGCCTTGATGGACTCTTGGGAAGAGCTGCATTGAGAACACTGTATATTACACCTTTAGTTAATGTTAAAGGCTTTAGGGGGCGGTAATTTGAAAATTTTGGATAGGGGTTCGAGTGAACCAACCCTTTTAAGGACTAAGTTGCAAAATTGATACCTTTTTTAAGGCTCAAAGGACACCCTATTCAAGGAAAAAGCAAAATTATTAATAGCATGAAAAGGAAAACTTTATTTCTTCTCTGTAACATTGGATGTATAGGGTAAAATACTAGAATAAGATAATATGAATCATAACCGGCGGGCGTTTTCACACTCCAGTATTAGATAATACAATATCAAGAAACAAAAGGTCCAAAAAGATAATGGACCGAGAACTTCAAAAACCATACCCTATTCCGCGGCACGTACCTATATAGCCCATATATGGGAGTACCCCCCCGGGGGCTTAAGCAACAACGACAACGACGATGGCGTCTTCACGCTGTTTCAAAATTCATCGCTCTGATTCCTTGTCGTTTATTTTGTCAAATTTTGATATATTTTTTTCTGAAGTTGAATTATAAAGATTTTTTTTCATATTTTAAAGAGAGAAATAGAAAATTATTTTTCTTGAGTTCACGTCCTCATCAAGACGGGTAATTAGGCAGTTTCACGTATTGATCGTGCAACGACGGCTTAGAAATATACAAAAAAGCCAATGCAATATCAAAATTGTTGTTTTTCTTTGTTGTTTTTCTATTGCTTTTTTGTGGCGTTCTCGTTCTCATCATTACTTATAGCTCCCTGTTATTATACACTGGTTAGCATAACTTTCAACCACAGAGTGAATTACAATGGACAGTTCTCTAACAGGACATAGTCTGCTACACAGCCGTTTTTAGTGTCGTCACGCAACGCTAGGGAGGAACGTTGCGTGACGTCACTAAAACGGCTGTGTAGTAGACTAAACAGGACCCCGAACAGGACCAAACTCAGTAGGCTTTGAAGTTTCTTGACAGCTTCACCTATTACTAGTAATTACAACACCTAAGATTGATAGTAGATAAAATAAAACTCAATGATATGATTACCTAAACAGTATTAACATGCGCAAAAAATTCCATTTCTTTTCGAAAATTACCACTTGTTTTAATGCAGAAAAAAATATAATGCTTGTCATTCTTCATTTTGGTATCAAAACCACAAGTAGTATTAATTATGCACATGTATCTAACAGCTTGACTGAGATGAGTTACATCTAGACATTTAGAAGAAATCACTTTAGGAATTATTTAAAGAGCAAACTGCTCAGTCAGTGATTTAAAAAAGTGACCAGAAAATATTATTATTGCCAGTACTCATGCTATATAAAATGGAAAATTCATAAACAACAGGCTTGTTGCAAGTAACTATCATAACTTATTTCTGAAATTAAAAAAGTGTAATATAAACAGGTAATCATGGAACCAACACCTGGTATAAAATTAATATTTCTTGGTAAAAATAAAGACTTACGTACTAATCACATAGTGAGACTTGAGTGGTGAAAAACTGAAAGTGATCCATTCCTTGCAGTCTAGAAAAATTACTCCCTGCTTACAAGTTTTAGTAAACTTTGAAACTTCTATGAAAGTCTTTTTCTTTGGCAATGAAGGGAATGAAACACTCTGATTAAAGTAAACCGCAGCCATTTGAAAGAAAATCTTGGGACTATACCATCATCTGCGATTGTTGTTTAAGTTACATAAGGGGAGTGAGATGAAAATTTTTACAGCTAAAGTGCCCTTAAACATTGTGTTGCCTATAGCAATGCACAAAGGGTATCACATGACCTCACCACAGTGGATTACTATTCTTACATCAAATCAATATACATGTACATGATTTATGAAAATCACCATCTGAGTTCAAGATACCTTTGTATACATGTTATTGTTGATATAAAAGGCATTTAATTATTTACAGAACATGTCTATTTTAAATGCGTCAGAGAGGTGAAAACTAAAGGATACACAATCATACCAATTCAAAAAAGAGAATAATATTGTTTTTGGAAAAAGCTAGCTCTATAAAGAAGTTGGAGTTGAAGAATTATTAGCCCAAACATTCAGAGTCAGTACTTTTTTTTTTTCATTTGGGAAAAAAGTTTCCTTTGCTTAATTAAGATTCTAAAACTTGTGGTATAAAGCACTAATAATAGAATTTCATTACTTATTCACCTGGGATTTGTTTGGGTGAAACTTCAATTTAAAGCTTGCAGACAACTGGCTATCAGGGAGTAAAAACTTAAACTTAGTGACAATCTTAGATGAGAAGAATTAAAAGAAAGCTGACAACAAATTTTAGCTATCTTCAAATATTGGTTATCAAAATTAAGGTGGCTCCATCATTAATACAGGGGCATTGAACTACGGCTGTATGACAAACTTTTTGTCATAACTTAACTTTTCGGTTTTATGGAAACTTTGCTATGAAACTTTCAGAAGATCTACAGCTATCATTTGGCAATAGTATGAAATAATCTGATTTTACTTGTGGTAAATGTTTTTTTTTACAACATTAACACTTAAGTGGACCTTGCCTTTCTAAGACTAAATCTTTTAGTTATTACCATAATATGGATAACTTACAGTAATTTACAGTATCTAAATCCAGGCTTAACAAAATAAATTTGAATGGGTCAAAATTTGTTCTCTCAGTTTAGATATCATAATATACCAAACGGTAATATGCTGCCACATAAACCTTTTTTATTACAGGACAATAGTAATACTTTTATACCAGTGTCCTTTCAGTTTTTGCCTGTCAGGAAAGTCAGTGCAATATATTTGACTTAAGTTTAAAAAAAAATCTTGGAAAGAGTTATCAGTATAAAGTGAATCTTTGTCACATTCAGTCTCCATATTAAGGTTCTTAAAGCAACAGTACTGGCATCATACTGCAGTGGTTAACCTTAACATTATAATTCTGCCTGCAGCAAAAGTTAACACTTAACTTTGCCCAGGACTCTCACTTAGCACTGAGTAAAACCAACCAACCTGTACCTGGATCTTTTTTGTTGTGGTTAACATCGTCCTTTGAAGCTCCTTCATTTGTACTTAGTACAATACCATTGTATCTACTGTACTTGCTTTGAAAATAGTCTTTGGATGGATGATCCAGTAAGTTATAAATTCTTGAAAATGTACTGTGAAAATTGCCGTAGGTGCATGGAACAGGTATTTTTTCATAAGATAACATGATGAGCCAATGATTTTAACCTTGTACAGGTACTTTACAAGACATACAAGAACAACGTCGTCAGGTGAATAGTATTACACTGTGTGCACTAAGAGTTACAAAAATGTTTAAATAACTTTGACTTCTACACTCATGGTAACAGTTGCTATGACAAAACTCTACAGATACACTTAATTAATTATTGATTGTTTCAGAGACTTTAAAAGTCAAACTTATGGTTGATTAATTTTTATTTGCAATGATAATTTTCATGTAAACAGTAGGAGTGTTGACAAGCAATGAAACCTTCTGAAAAGTTATTTAAATGTTAGTTCTTTCCAAACAACGTCATGCTGAGATGTAAAGAGCTTGTTAACAGTCTACATAAATTATGAAAAATGCCTCCTGGATTCTTGAAGAATAACAAGAAACCTTTCACTGTGTTGTATTGTTTTTAAGTGTTTTCAGCAGAAACCTATAATATTTATTCACTGATGGGTGCCTAGGAGCAACTTTTAAAAAACATGATAGATTCTCCTTCTAAATTGTCTACTGTCTGCTGAAGTTGTGGTGGAAGCAACTTGACATGAGGTGAAGTTACAGTAACATGTCATTGTATTACAGCATAAAGATCATTTTCTATGCACCTTCAATTTATTTTTTATATGACTAACTTTCGCTATTTTGGGTGCTTACTATGGTTTGAATTTCTGATCAACACTTTAAACGTAGCAAAGATAAATAATTATAATGAGAGGAAGATAATATAAATAACACCATCTGTGAATATTTCTTCATTCCCTTTTTGTAAATATATTATTAAATATATATTATTTTTACACTGACTTATCAATATGGTTTGAAAAAATTTCTAAAATCAAAGGGAAATTAAATGAGCCACTACATTACACCTTCTAATGTAATACATGTACTAGCATGTACTTACCTTCCTCATCCAAAGGTAAATCTTGCTGTTCCCCCATCAAAGGTTCTACAACAGGTATAGACCCCGCTTCACCTTTAGGATTCTCAATAATTTGTGCTTCAGTTTTTTCTTTATCAGGGATAATAGCATCTTCTCTTGCAGCTATACCAGTGTCGTTCTCCTCGTCCTGTTCAGTAATGGTAGGCATACCCTCTTTAGCTGGGCTTTTAGGACTTCCTCCTTCTCCTGGACTTATTCTGAAAGTGAATAGAGGACAACAATTCTTTATTTTAAAAAGTCAAATGGCCTTTTAATTGTTACATAATATGAGAATACAAATCTCAGTCTAAACCTTAGACAATTTCCTGGGCCCGGTTGCATAAAACGCCCGTAACAACTACAGGTATATATACGTACGTCCACTCATAACTTAAGTGACGTCGAGTTGCATCAAATCACTTAAGTGGTCCACTTAGGGAATTCACTTAAGTGGTTGCACTTACGATTTTCGTAAGTGTTCACTTAAGTGTCGGTTATGCAACAGAAATTGCGGGTGTTGCATAAAACTCTTTTTACGGGAAAAATAGCACGTGAATTTACGGGACCTATGTAGGTCCCGTATCGTTACTGTTTTTACTAAAGTTAAGAAGATCTTTTACAGAGAAGTGAAAAAAAGTAATTTTTCTTCACGTAATTCAGTCTAATGTGTGTGCTGTGCGTAATTCAGTCTAATGTGGAAATTTCGAACAAATTTCTTAATAAATCTAAACTAATATTTGCTATATACCTACCTTGGTAAGACAAGGGTATTACTTGTATGCAGTCTTGGACTGACAGGCTCTGATAGAACTGAGTCAGCTGTTCCTGGTCTCTGCAAAATTTAAGAAGACTTAAACTGGGTCTGTCTTATTATAATATGATGACCACCATGGAAAAAAATACAAAGTACATGTACTGGTGCTACATGTAACATCAAGAAACTAGAGCTCAGTAGTAACATGCATATTTATATGGTAAATATTACCTGTATAAAGAGTATTTATGGTATCAAAGAGGGTTTTAAGTTGAATTGACAGTGTAGTTCCAGAAAATATCCATACTCCCCCCACAGAAAGGATTGGAAATTTCTGGGGGGTGGGGGGTTCTCAAAGGCCCCAAAATTTACATAAATGTATGAAGCTTGACTGGAATTTCCAGAGAGGTGGGGGAGGTCTAAGGAAAAATCCCTTCCATGGGGGAAGTATGGAACCACACATTGGATGAGGCACTGTCAATGAGAACCCTTAACATTTTCCTTAATAGGCTTTGAATGCAACCAAAGCAAGGCTAGTTGCCAGGGGAAACAGTATATAACAACAAAGACATTGTCGTCATCACAAATCGTCCATGAAAAGTTTGCCATATGGTATAAACTCCAACACCATACCTGAAGTCCCACTCTGGGTAGCTAACTGGGACAGGATATTTAAAGGCAAATTGTTGTAATTGAAGCCGGTTTACATGAAAAACAGGTCAGTCAGCCCCTGCACTAATACTCTTTCATACTGAACCAGTTTCAGAAGCAGGTAATTCAAAGTATTCTGAAACTGGTTTGGTTAGAGAACTGAAGGATAGTTATCCTGCAAATACAGCTGCCTCACTCATTGATCCTTGTCATGAAAGAGACCTTAGCATTTTAAACTCCCAAATTCCATACTCGTGATGTAAATCAATGGTTACATAATTAAGCTGGCAGTCATCTAGTTCCAGATTTTATTTCCTTGAGCTTCTGTTTCTTAATTTGCTACAATTTTGGTGCTAGCAAAGCCAAAAAAAATAATACTTCAGGTAAACCAAACATATCATTCCTGGGAAATAAGTGCCTGCTCTAATGTACAGAACACAAACTGCAGGTCAAGAGTAATGTTTTAGGCCAAAACTGAGACGGCCCTATCTGGCAAAACATCCCCAGCAGTGTGGATTCTCGAGAAACAGCAGGTTGTATGTGCTTGAGATTAATGAAAAAGGGCTCTTACAGGTACATCATATTCTCCTTGTACACTTTTATTGAATTCAATTGACTATAATATGCATCCATGTCTCTGAGAAGGATGCCATGAAACCAGTAAATAAAGCAGTGAGTCCAAGTAAGTCTTGGGACTCATAGAACTAACAGACACATTGATCATTGATCCTGGCATGTGTTGCAATCAAGAACAGTACTTACATTGGATAATGCATGAACTAAATTCCCAGAGCCATCCATACTCCTTAAGAATTCCTTGTAAAATTTCATTTTAACTTTGGACTCTCTAATTGACAACCTTCCAATTCCTGCAAAGTGAAACTCCACATTTCTTTTAGCCTGCACAGATCGACTCAAAGCTTGTAGGACCTCTTTAACACAACTTTCTACAGTGTCTCTATTGAATGGAGTTTCATTTGATAGTGCTGCAAAATTGAGCTGTACTATTGGAATTTGACCTGCAACAACAAAATATGCAAAGTTGGTATTAAAATCAATATGATATAGCATAAATAATAATAATTAAATTAATACACTGGCAATACATCATTACATAATACATTGCCTGGGTTAATTACAGCTCACCTACATGTCACGCATGCCAAATCCCTAAGTACAGTGTACAAGTATTTATTTGAGGGTGAAAGAATTAATACAATGCATTCAGGGCAGCTGCTCTAAGATTGTTATGAGAGAGCAAGAGTAAGTCAGGGGACAGCAGATGCATGCTGCTAGCCTAGAGCACAGCCTGATGCTGCAACTGCAGTTTCCAGATGGTATTTTTCCCGCTGTCCTTGTTATCTCTTTTCCTTTCTTTCCTGCCTTTTATTCCCTCAGTTACTCCAAGACTCCTCTTACATTTCCTTACTATCCTTAATTTTTCCCAATAATAATAAAATTTTGTAAATATCACCTGAGCTACACTAAATTATGTAAACAAAGAGCTTAGTTAAGCATAGTAGTCCATTCAGCTACAAGGCTGCAAAGATCAGATCCTTTGCTTCATTAAAGTTGTTACTAAGTTTTTTTTAAGCAGGTGGAATATGATTGTTTGGAAGGAGCATACACCTGAAAATAGGTACCCGGAAGATCATAATTTCCAACTATACTTATAAAATAACTTCTGGGTTCAAAACTTTTAACAGTTCTGCTAATTTGTACTGACTTACTTTTTCCCTTTATATTTACATTTTTGATAGGTATATTTATACCTTTTAAATATTGCATGAGTGTAATATGACCCAGGCAAGGTTCAAATACAAGTGTTAGTTTCTGCCGGACATTCCTTTCTTTTTAGATGTAAAAAATTCTTTTAGCTTAATATTAACGGCCCTTCAACACGGTTTTAATACTTCAGTAACACCTTCGCCGACAGTTATGAGGTAAACCATTGTCTTATTGTTAGCTTTTACCTGTAGTGTGATGCTTGGTGTAATTTAGGCCATGAGTCATAGCAAACTTCTCTGACAGAACGAAAACAGGTCTCTGGATCTGTATATATTTATTGTTACCGACGTCTAACTTTTTCTGGGAATAGGTAAAAGTTCCAAGCCCTGGAACACACACCCCCTGTTGGAAAAATTAAGTACTGCGATCAGTGTTTATCACACAAGACACCACTTATGTTATAAGCTTATACAAAGACGACATTATGAGATGCTGATCTTTCACACTTGAAGCTTTAAAACTATTTGCCGGGAATGGTAAAAAGAAATAGATGTTTTCAAACAGACCAGGAGAAATCATCTAACAAATGAGCCAAAAATTGGGCGCGAAGATCGCGGGTTAGATAAGCTTAATCGTATTCCATTGCACGTGCAGAAGGAAAATTCGAATGTTACTGAATTTACCAACCTTTTGCAGAGCCATTTGCCTTTCGATGAACTTTGACACATTATCCCATACGTTCACGATATCTAAAAGAGCAACAGATGTTAAGTACCCTATGAAACAATACAAACCGGGAAAGCCAACAAACAAATTGACTCCTTGGCTTGATAATTGACTGTGTACGTTACCTTCTTCAGCCAGTTTCGGTATGGCTGAAAACCGATTTTTTCGCGCCTCCGAGACCAGCCCATACATTACTTCAGCCATAGCGGCCAAATTAACCTAAACCGTTTGAAAGGCGGTACAATTTTTTCGTTAAACCATCTGCTTGTGATGAAGAAACGGGGATCGATTGTGACTTGGCTTGCCGTACATAATCGTTACTATGACGACCACTTGCTGCAAAATGGCCAGCGGTGCTAATTAGGACAACTAGTGCCAGGTTACCTCGAGCGCAGTTTCGCCCCACGTCTTCTAAACACCGTGGCAAAACGTCTACGCATGCGCCAGGTTGAGCATTTCCGGTCTCTTTTTCAGTCACACTTTCCAGTCAGATCAAAGTCTTCCGCGCGCGCTCGGCTTCATTCTGTGTGTAGCTTGTGGTTCAGTTCCTCGTGTTTTTGACTATTTTGTAGTTATTGAAATTGTTTTTATGGATAACCAGGCACAGATCACTGAAACAATTGGTCGATTAGATTCAGAAAAGGTAAGATGATAATAATTCAGTGTGTAATTTTGGCTAGAGCGTCAGGTAAACTGATTTTCATTCACGAAAACAAAGTTTTTGACTTTTTTTTCGTTTTTTTTTCACTTAACCTGGCTGAAACTAAGACATAAAAAGTTATCATTGCCAGCTTGTGTATTGTAGTTCTAATTTTCAGTTCTTCAGTTTCTGAGACTTCATGCCTTAAAGCCGATTAGAGATTTATTTGGAAAACGACAACACACAATCGCTTTGTACTTTTATTTACCAGTGAGTTTTACCGTGTTTTGAAACGAAACTCTTCTGGGTTGATTGCCATGAAACATAAGCTTAATTATACTGTTGAGGTTTGCAGCAAGTTGACAACACTATTTATTTTTTCATTCTCAGAATCAGATAGAGAAAGTTGGTTCGATCGCTTTTAGAAGTCGAAATTTTCATGCCTTGTATTTAGCAGCTGAAAGCAGTTTCGTGTTTGTATGAGATGCAGCCGAGCCGCACAGTCTGAAATTATTGAAGTCTTCACTGACCAAAGAACAACCATGTAAAAGAATTAAATAGGCATTTTCTTGAATGAAAGTCATCTATAGGCAAGTTTAGTTTCCCAGCACTGGAAACTCCGGGTGTTCGTGACTGCAGTCATCAAAGTCGAGGTTTTTATTAAATCCCGCACATCTTTTGTTTTGAGTTGTTGTTTTCTCCGATAATAAAAAAATTGTTCAACGGACTAAAATTTAATTTCCTGGTTCTAGTGTTAATGATAATGATAACGGCCTTTTTTGGTTTCTTTCATAAGTATTGCCATTCTTTTCTTAGTTATCGCCTTCTCCCAAATTAACTTATGCCAAACCAGTAGCATGCAAGAAAGCCAGTAAAAACAACTTCGTCTTGTCGAGCGCTCGCGACCTTCAAACTTCAAACATCATTTTCACCGTTGGTGCAAACAGATAACCATGTGGTGCAAAAGTTTGAGAATAGAAAAATATATAAGCTTTCGAATGAAGTGATTTTTTTGGCCCCCTTTTTTGTCTGTTTCGCCCTTTTTGCTTTTAAACTTGGCGCGACGGCAAAGTTATGCTTACGCTATTGGTTTATATACTAGACCGGAAATAAAAAGCTGACCGGATATTAAATTTTGTGCTCATGCGCATTGCGTTTTGCCGAGGGGTTTTGGCCTTCTATATCTAGACTGAAGGGCTAAATTCCGTTGATTTCCTGTTACAAGAGACCTGGAAATTTGAAAAATATTATTGCCTCCTCAAAGTTTCGATCAATCGACGACATTGCATGACAGTAACGAAAAACAATACAGGTTATTCTTGTTTTAAGTTAGAAGAGAGAAGGTTTTTGTCTTTGCCATTAGCATAATGCGACATCTAAAGGGATGAATTTTTAAAACTAGGTGGAGCACTGACAAGTGTCTGGTGAATAAGTTTATGACATTTTTTTTATAGAATATATTTGATTCATCTTTTTTGTTTTGGCTTTTAAAATTTTAGTGAAAAATGAATGTTGCTAATTAAATTCGTTTATCAAACGAATACTTCATCTGACTAAATCAACCGCTATTCTTCGTGAAACTGCACGAAAGAGGGTGACCAGCCATCTTTAAAAGTTGAACAGAAGCGTCGAATTCTTCCTTGAATTTGTTGCATCCTGACATCATTCTATGAAAAAGATCAAGGGATAAAAACTGTCATCCACTAGTTCAGCGTAAGATGGAGAACACCTTCGTTTTGCGAGAAATAGAATAATTTCTGTAACAACAGTGATATTTCACTAATAGTAGAATGGGTCTACCGCGGTATATGCTATTCTGATAAACTTCTCATGTACTGAATCCAACACCTCTACGTCTCAAAAGCTACTAACCATTTTGGCAAAAAAATATATATATAAAATGGAAATCATAAGCTGAATTCGGTTCAGATAATGAATATTTTCACCAGGGTAATCGGCACCTGTTATTTTCTGTTTCATACGAAAAACTCAATGAAACTTTTTGTGGGCTGTGCGAGTTCTGGGTTATAACAGGGTTACCGTGAAGCTATCGAGTGCCTGACCTTTGGTCCCAAGAAGTCGGAAACATCAGCAGCCGGAGTAGGCGGGTCCACTGGACCAACACCAGAAAGGCCTGTTAACAAGCGAGAACAACATGGTGTTCCAAGATGGATCTTAGAAGGGCGGTTCAACTTTGCAATGAAGTTGATATATTTCCGTGTACGTATTGAGATATGGCACTATTTCTATCTCATTTTCATGGCTAAGACCCAGTAACTTTAAAAAGAAAAGGGGAAACAGCCCATTTCCTTACAGGCGCTGAGGAAGATGTACTCACTGAGGAATTTTGAGTGAGGGTGCGCCCGGCCCTGGGATCCCGAAACCATAATTCTGCACTAGAATACCGGCGGTTCAACTGTAATTTTGCTACCCTTTTCAAGATTAGGCACTAAGTTTCAGCACCCCATCCCACATTAAATATGGACCAAAAACTCCAGTCTTGTCTGGACATTTGTACCAACGATCAATTTTTTATACGAGATACCCTGTTAATGGACACATTCCTCCTATGATTTATATCGCTTAGCCCGGAATAAACTGCTTAAAAACCCTACCCTTTCACAGTAGAATACACCTGTTATAAGCTTCTTTACAAGAATTGTGATATAACTGGGAGAAACAAAAAAAAATGACCGAAGAAAAAAGAGCTTAAACCAGCCGTTTTCTTCTTATTAAAATAATAATGAGATAGAAATGAGGAGGCCGATACAAAGTTCATTCCCTAACTCAACACCAGAACCACCTCCCGTCTGCCATGTAAAGAACATATAACAGCTTTGGACTGCCAATTCAGATTTCATTCAATCTCACACCTGAAAGTCAGTACATTACCGTATTTCCATTTTAAAGAATCTTCATACAGCATGATAGCTGCAACGGCATCTTCTTCGGTAACCTTCAGGGAAATATTTAAGTACCAATGGTTGGAAATTTTAAATCGATCATTCATTCAACCAATCAATCAATCAATCAACTAACAAAACACGATGAAAGGGAAAAATTCTGGATAAACTAACCACGTATACTTTCTACTGTTGCACAATCTAATTAGAGCAAACATTACAACGACACTTGTAATTGCCCAGCTTGGTTTTGATTTGTTAAGCCTAAGGCGTTCCAACGAAATTCTTGAGATAATTGGGAGTCTTCCTAACATGAGAAAGTAGATTGTTTTTTCGAGAGTTTCCTCTTCAGAAACGATAGTCATTTGCTGTTTATATTCATGGATTTCAAATCAGCAAATCTTATTCAAAACGGAATCTCAAGATCAAAATCCAGATTTGGATTTTCCGAAGAAACGCGAAAACCGCTTAAAGATCGAAAATGAATTCGTTCCTGGATACACCCGAAAGGAATCAACACACACTCAATACATAGAACCGAGTTAAACTGAGAATTAGAACTTTTGTTCCCTTAGACTGTTTTCCAGCGCTTCAGTTTCGCTTACTTTTTTCTTACAGCCACATTTGACGACTCGTAGCCGATGGTTGTCTTTCTTTACACTGATTGTCAAAGTACACTTAAAAATGAGGCTACATTAAAGAAGAAGGCTTAAAGAGAGAGCTGGTATGATTGTTTAATTGTACCTTTAATGAGCAGACCTTATCAGTATCTACTTTACTACGATTGAAATTTTAAAAATGTACAACGTAACATCAGGTAGCCTCCCAAGCAGACGTTCCTAGGGCTCCGCGAGGTGTTCGTGGCCCACGTGGGTCAGGAACGCCTGGCGAAGCCCTAAGAAAATCTGCGTTGGAAGCTAAACAAGAGGTAAAACACGACGAGGTTAGTTGTAAGCCTTTTTTTCTGTAATTGCACCGAAATCATAACGAGTTATTAGACAAATTTCCGTTCAAACATCATCAATCCAAAATCACGGAAGAACTCCACCGGTTTTAACCCAATGTTTTCTTCTAGAAGCTTCCTGCCCCATTTGGTGTGGCGTTCCTTGTGAAATGTAGAGAAGATAAAATCTCCTTGCAGTTGCTGATAGGCACATTTCAGTTGCTGAACCACGTGCACTTGGAACATCACAGGGTCTTCTGTATAAATGGAAGCCACCCAATGCATGTGCTTTACTCGGGGAGACCGCCGACCGTGGGCGAATGACTTCGGTAACTGATCACGAGAACAGTCGGCCGCATCTCGGTCAGAGAATACACAATCATCTTGTTCAAGAATGCAGCCGATGTTAGATCGGAGAGCTTCGAACGGTTCCCAGTCGACGATGATAGTACGGCCAGGAAACATGTTTGCCACTGAGTCGTCTAGAATGTAATGGTAAAGAAAGCTTTCCGTGCAGGGTTTGACCTGAAAGCCAAGATTCTGGGCTTCGTCTTCTAGGGTCTTTTGGTTCAGCGTTTCTTTAGTAATGTAGTAGGCCAAAATTTCTCTCTCGAATAAACCAATGTCGCCATACTTCTTTTGGATGGCAAGTCGCTCGATGTTGTCGGATTTTGTGGTGAAGCGTTCTCGACAGACATTCGGATATTCGCTTCGAATGTAACCGTGGATAGCTTCGATCAATCGTGAACTTAATCCCAAGCCTCGAAATCTGGGATGGATCCGCAAACCTTGGCTGATGAACGTTTTCCCCTCATCTATGATATGAATCGCCCTTAGCCCAATGAGCTGGTCCCCATACTGAGCCACAAAAATTGTGCGGTTCGGTTTTGTGAGCCACTGGAGGAAAACACAGGGAAAGTAATCGTGTCCGTTGTAAATACCTTCCGATATTTCTAATATGGCCTCCAAATCGGCTGCAACTGCTTTACGAATAGTTATTTCCTTCATGAGGCCTTCTAATGATGCTCAGTGGATCGGTGAATGCGACCTGAGAAGATGTTGTTTAACTGCAAGGAATTTGTTTTGAGATATAAACTTTAGGTCGTGCGAAACCCCTACTATAATTGGCACAAAAACAGGTGACTGTAATGTAAAATGTTCATTTTAACAATAGAAATTTTATATGTTACGTGTTTTCGAACAATGTCCGACGATCATTTTATAAATGCCGAAGTAAAGAAATTTAATTCCTTGTTAATAACATGAAAAGTGAACAGTAATAAAAAACAACTACAAATAACGTATCATAAACGTTTTAAATTGAAATTTCTATCTGGAAAAGAAAATAAACTGACATCGTTACAAAATCTTCAGTTTTGTAGTTGCTAAAATACGAACGCGAACTTCGATGGACGCTCTTGTTTCTGTATCTTAAAAATTCAAGAGTTAAGCTATTTACTGACTTTTACGCAAGTGTTGCTAAATTAAAATCCGGTTCAAAATAGAATTTAACTGTTTACTGGAATACAATGGTGGAAGTTAAGAATGGTAATGAATTACTTTGTTTCGAGTAGCAATCCTGTGTCCCAACAGACGGTTTTTTCTCACGAGTCGTTACTTTTTTGCTTTATAAGTTCTTTTTTGTTATAATTTTGGGTACTCGATATTTCTAGAAGCCGTGAACAGAGAGAAATAGGGTCAGATAACACATAAGTGTAATAGGTTTGGCTTGGCGCACGCTGCTGGTGTACATGGCTAAAAATCTCACATCGTTTGGCTCTTATGAACTTATTAAAACTCAGATCGCACCGATATTTGGCAAGAGGTTAAAGTTTATAAACAGCTTTCCACTGAATTTTTTTTTCTGGCTGTAAGACCAAAATAAAATGAAAATATGAAAAATATGGCTCAAAATGGGACCATTTTTTAACAGCTCGCGTAGCATTTACAGTCTAACCGCGCATATTGTGGGATTTCTCTGTTTCTGTTAATGGTACTTTGGAAAAACTTCTCCACAGAGGTCAGTGACTTATGAGTACTAACTGTTTCAAAAATTACTGAACATAATGGCAAAACAACAAAGTTTAGGGCGTTTTCGGAAAGATGTTCTGTTTACATCCGATCTCTGTGCAGCGCGAACGTCAATTTAAAAGATTGCTTTTGATTGACTTTCTTTTGTTGTTAAGAGGAGAAATAATAATTTTTGGAATGCTCATAAGTTAAACCTTCCTTATAGACTAACTGTTAAGACTTCGGGAAACCCATTTTTACGCTAAGATCAAATATTTAAGGTTAGACAGCATTTTTTAACGTGAAAATTCGTACTCCGTGCGTTGGACCGAAAATCGGATTCTAGAGTGTGCCTTGGCACAAAGATTTTGTGCCTAAAATGTTCCTAAGATGTGCATAAAGTGTGCATTTTAGTTTTGAAAAACGTGCCCAAGCCGTGCCTAAGTTGTGCCCAAACTGTGCCTAATCTGTGCACAAGATGTGCCAAAATATTGAGTCACTCGGAAAATCATGTCTAGCCTATCGAGCCGTAAAATAGACGTTGGTATATTTTACGACGTAACGACGGGTGCACAAGGTTTACGTCGTAAATTTTACGACGTGATGCCTGACAGGAGAATTTGACCCCCTGGACGTGAAAAAGGTGTCAGAAAGTCAAAAATGTGAACAGTAATGAACACTTTGAGCACATTTTTAACTTTCTGACGCCTTTTTCACGTCCAGGGGGTCATATTCTCCTGTCAGGTATCACGTCGTATAAATTTACGACGTAAACCTTGTACTCGCATCGTTACGTCGTAAAATATACTAACGTCTATTTTACGGCGAGAAATCGATTATCGTTTAGTGTACTATATCACGGCGTCACGTTTACGACGTGATTATATTTAGCAGACACGTTACGTCGTAATCATACCACCTACTTGAAATTACGACGTAAACGAGGAGGTTTGCGTTACGACGTAAAATAAATTTTAGCTACACGTTACGTCGTAAGATACGTTGCAATTAATCCATTCGTCAAGTTGTCAATCAAATAGGTTTTACTCTGCTTCTTAAGTTGTCAATCAAATATAATTTTACGACGTGAAGTTAATATAGTTAACTTGTCAATCAAAAAAAGTTCGCAATGTTTAATAAGTTAACTTCAAAGTCTTAATAGATTACCATTTACAATGTTTAATAACTTAACTTCAAAGTCTTAATAGATTAACATTTTCAGTGTTTAATAAGTTAACTTCAAAGTCGTAATAGATTACCATTTACAATGTTCAATAAGTTGACTCCAAGTCTTAATAGATTACTTAATTGACTTCAAAGTCTTCATAAGTTTTAAAATAACTCGGTAATATTAATATGTTAATTTCAACGCCTAAATTTTACACTTTTCAAAATTAAATGAATAAACTATAAAGTCTCAATCGGTTATCAACGTTACGAGTCATGCAAAGAGTTAATATTGGTCAAACGATTTCATGCCTGATATAAGAAAATTGGTATTTCCACCTCTGTCCCATATTTATTACTAAAAGAACGCAAGCGCTGGTTTTCCGATTAATAGCTTGTCAATTTCATTAAAATAAATATTTATTCGAAATTCAAATATTTCCAACAAAGATGCAATTATAATGATCTATTTTTACTTAGTGAAAGATCTCCCCCTTCTGGCAATATTGAAAATTATTAGAACCTCTTGTAACTTTACGCAAAAAAAAAAAAACACCCAACCAACAAACAAGTAAAACTAACCAAAGAGTGATACAAGACAAGTTATGTATTTTATGTATGGATTAATTAAAATCCTCGAGTACTGAATCGACTGAGAAGAGAAACTTGCACACTTCCAGAGCATAATCTACCCAGCAGAGAGAGAGAGAGGCAAAAAAAAACTTTCTTGGAACAAGCAGCATTTTGGCATGAGGTAAAAGTCGTGTAGGCCTACCACCCCTTTTTATTGCTACAGCAATATTGATGTTTGCAGGGCTCGAAATTAAAAAAATCTTCAGGTCGCCTTTTGGCGACCAACCGGAGAATTATAGTCGCCAGATGCAAATTTTTAGTCGCCAGTTTGTAAAATGTAAATGACGCAGCTCATAGCCCGGCATAGTAAATCGAACCCAATCGAACTAAATTTCAATCGAACTCAATCGAACTCAATCGAACTCAATCGGTGGATTGAGTTCGATTGAGTTCGGCAATCGAACGAAATCGAACTCACCGAAAAGAAAAAAAATCAATCGAACCCAATCGAACGTTTGATTTTCGAACTCGTGATTTATGTAAAACAGACGTTGAAAATCCATTACCAGATCTTAGAAGCTCGAGTTACTTCAGCCCTGAGTGTAGCGCACGTGTTTTTTGTAAGCGAAGAAATTCCGCAGAAATGGCTTCAGATGCGTTGTGGATCGTAAGCTTCAAATGTATAGTCAAAGGCTACCAGGAATGCCGCTTTGACGTCAAGGATGGCGAAGTTTTCAGGGTTTGTTCTGTTCTGTTCTCTTAACTGCGGTAGTAGACAGTTTGTAAATGGGGTTTGTGTTATTGAATAAATAGTACAAAAAGCGCAAGAAAAACTTGCTTTGACGGGCTTGCTTTGGGCTTGCTTTGTATAGGTTCACCAGAGCCAATCGAACGAAATCCATTAATTGTGTTCTATTGAGTTCGGTTTCCGAACTCAATCGAACACAATCAGACGGATTGAGTTCGATTTGTTCGATTGAATTCGATTTGTTCGGAAATCGAACTCACTGAAAGTGTGGTGTTCGATTTCGTTCGATTGCCGAACTCAATCGAACTCAATCCACCAATTGAGTTCGATTGAGTTCGATTGAGTTCGATTTTCGAACGTTCGATTTACTATGCCGGGCTCATAGGTACAGAGCTTCTGATACTTCGAGCAGGAGCAGAGCCGCGAAATTCACAAAAACATGCGAAATACCGCGAAATTCAGTAGAAATCGTATCAAATACCACAAACTTGAAACTTATCTCAGCTATTGGGGCTATTTACTTGCCGTAACCTTGCAAATTTATCTTGATACTTCGTCACTGAAACGTGCAAATAACGTCCCGAAACTACCAGGCGTAGATTGTGTTGCGAAAAACTGGGTACTAGCCATGATGTTAAAGGCTTTGCCATTGGTTCATTTCTGGAGCGTTTTGTTGTTGAAAAAGCAAATGATGACCTCTGTTAGAAAAACGTTAAAAACGCTGGTCTGATCGGCGCAAAACCGATCGATATCTGACAAAATTTTCCCTAAAAAATAACCACAAAATCGGCCTTTTTTACCGATTGATTTTCGGCGAAGTTTGCCCCAAACATTCCCGCGAAAGTGCCGCAAAATCGGCCGATTTTTCCGTGAATTTGCCCCCTAAAAATCCCCCGAAATTTGACTTTTTTCGGCTACCTATCAGAAGCCCAGCATAGTATGGCGCGATCCATCAGATTTGAAAATATCATAAAGTCGGTATAAATTTGGAGGTAAAATGGCTTTGTTTATGGGATTTGGCACATTTTTTACGATGAAAGCAAAGCAAGATAAGATGAAATGTTTGTTTTAATTTTACTCTTCTAAAATCTGGTCGCCACTTTGGCGACTAAACCAGAATTTTTAGTCGCCAAGGAGAAAATGTTAGTCGCATTGGCGACCGTATCAGTCGCAATTTCGAGCCCTGTGTTGGAAACTATAATCATGAAGAGCTAACTAGACTCTTGCAACCTGTTGCTCAAATTAATGCACAGTTCATCATGGAGTTGTATTAAAACATGATAAAGAGTAAAACACTTAATCCACCATAATATTCAAGGATGAGATGAAAAGATATTGAATGGGATCCTAACGACACTTTTGTAAGCAATCTGGGTGAGTACTTTTAATAACAGTCTATTATTATTTAGCCAATTACCTTGCTTCCTCCCTACACCCCCAAATTAGGTCAATATACACTATTTAAGCACTGACAGAGAAAACAAAATCTAAAACATTTATCTGTGCTAAAATATAGTGTAAAAAGGTAGGGCTAATTGCTCACTGTCCCCCCTTTTTATCAACTATATAACATTTTAATAATTAATTTTTTAAACGATTACGTGAAGTAAGTTGACATTCTCGATATCATTTTTTCTTCACTCTTTCACTCTATGTGAAGTTAGCGCAAAAGCGAATTAGTTATAAGATTAGGCAAGGGCTGTTTTTTATCATCAAAGAATGCGGTAACACGACTTTTTTGAGGTTTGCCAATATTTTCATGAAAACTTGGTGCTCCTCCTGCCTCAAGCTACTAAAAGTGGCGACGATGATTTTATCTTGCCACTATAGAGAGTCACTAACGTGGCTGCTGAACACATCTGAGTTTCTCACATGTAAAAAAAAAAATCTCTCAGGGTTCTAACTGTAGCGATTCGTTTATGATTCCCTATTTGAGTTGCTAGGGAAGTCTTACTGATTCATTGAAGCGGAGTGGCCACCAATATCAATTCTGCTTTGGGAGTTGTCTATTGTTTCTAGTCTGTCATTATACAGCATTCTTGTTCAGCACGCGTGAAATGACCGCGCTTGGTTGACTTCCGAATGCTCACCGAGATATTCCCGTCACGAGTTGGTTTAATTATTGGCTTGCATTAAACCAATGAAAAAATGATATTTTTGTAATAGAGAGTAGACTTAGTGTGTAGCACTTCTTGATTTTTTTGCAAAGACACAAGAAGCACGAGAATTGATTAAAAATTGTTAGTTAAACCTCTATGTATCACGCGATGGCTTGTCTCACTGTACCAAATTTATAATATCTCAGTGAGCATTCGGAAGTCAGCAGAGCGCGGTCATTGCACGCGTGCTGAACAAGAATGCTGTATAATGACAGACTAGAAACAATAGACAACTCCCAAAGCACAAACTCAGCCAAAACGCTAAAAATCTTCAATGTTTACTCAAGTTTGAGCTTATAGAAGATAATGTCACAGTTTTTCAATGACCATGAAATTCAGAGTCCGGGTAGTTAGTTAATCAATTGTGGCCCTGAAAAAATTTGAAGGAAAAAAAACTACGAATTTTTAAGAAAATGCTTTTTTCGTGAGATTGACTCTTAAACGCCGACAAACGTCAACAAATAGCGAAAACTATAATTTCTATATGTTTGCTTTGCTGGAAATCGCGCGCATTTACAAGGCCCTAAAGCGTTTTGCTGACTTGCAAGGACCCATCTGTTTTAAGGATGCCCAAAATACAGAGATGAATCTCATAGTTTATTAGATATAATCCGTGTAAAGTTTACTTATCATTTTCGCATAAATTATGACCTAAGTTTGGAAACCGCTGAATTTCTCGAATTGGGTCTTTGCGATTTTGGTGAAACTCTGTTCAGCGCAAGGCACTAATGCGCACTATGTGTAGCCGAGAGATTTTCACGAAAAAATGCTGGCAACAGCAGATTTTGGACTCAGACCTCAAAGGGGCGTGGCATTATAACCACGTGACATTTACTCCGATCGCCAAAAATTTTATGTTATATTGTAGATTGATCTATATGTTATCCATTCTATGTGTAATACTTACGATAAAAGTAAAGGTGGAGATACCAGAGAGCTTCAAAGTAGGATGGTACCCCCTAAAAAAACTGGGTCGAGTCACCTTAATTATTTTCAACTTCATGCCTATCACGATTAGTGATCTAAGCTCAGTAAATAGGTTTCTAAAATACACTTATTTTTACTACTGTTATCTAAGCTACTCACTTTGTTTAAGTAACTGACCCCTCAAGTCTTCATGCAATTTCGTCTTAGCTGATGTCACCAGTTCTAATCAAAACCCTCATACAGTGATAAACTGGCACAATTACCTGAACTGAACACGTATCTTCTTTGTAGCGAAATGACAAGCAGACTCTGAATCAAAAGATATTAAGTATTCACTGCTTTTTACTCTTCCATCAATCAAAATTAGAACGACCAATAAGATCAATAAGATCTAGTTACTCTTCCATCAATCAAAATTAGAACGACCAATAAGATCGACCAATAAGAAACAATGGATTAAAATGTACCAATCATTTGTCACTGTTCTGTCAATCATTGTAGTTGAAAATGAATCTCTTTAGACTCGCTTGTCTTGGTAAGACCTTAAACCTACAGGTTTTACTTGACTGCTGCCAGAATTTTTCCTTCTTTCATTTGGTTTTATTATTTTAATACGTTATGAGAAGTAAGAAAACAGTATGCTTAAATTCTCTTATGGATATATTGGTTAAAGGCATAAAGCAAAGCGTACAGTGGTTTGCAGTGGTATGCAATTAAGTACAATTATGGGTCATAGGTTCCATAGCCTGGGGCTTTTGGAGCCATTCAGCTGCGCTTTTATGACGAACTCCCAAGAATGAAGGTTATATTGACGGATAATGCCACTAACTATTCTTAGAAAAATGTTTCCATTTTCCTTTGGAAGCGAAAAAACCTTGAGAATACATCTTTAGAAAGAGACATTGGATTTTTGCATGTTTGACTTACTTCTGTCAAGGAGTGTTTTGTGATAGAAGTCATATACAGCACTACACAAGTCACATACGAAAAAATGAAATGAAAACGAAAACTGTAAGCTTTAGTCTAGTTGCAATTAAGTTTCCATTTGGTCTTCAAAATTATTGAAAAAAAAAACTTCTTAATACCTTTAATTGGTTTAAACTGAAGTGTTTGTTTTAATAACATTTTCTGTTGAGTCACTAGGGAAGTACTATTTCAGCAAAGTGGAAAGCACCAATATCAACTCAGTTCAAAGTAGAACCCAGCGTTTACGTTCAAGACGATTAATTCAAACAATGATTCCAGGGTTTTTAAAATTAATGATTTTCAGGATTGGAACCTTTGAATATTCTCCTTTTGGATGCAGTCAGAGTACAAGAAGGTGCCTGCTTTCACCATCGGTTTCACGGTGCTTCTCGTAGAAGTAGAGCCTCCATGGATTTATTTTTAATGGAATTTAATAGTTGCGCGCGGTGATACGCGGTTGTTTGGTTGTATCGTTAACAACACGGCACAATAAGGGGTAAAACAAAAGTTGTAGAATGTTAGGGATTAAATTTTTAATTCTTACATCAATAAATGGAAAATAATTTTCGGTGGTTAGCTGAGCCGTTTCAGGGTCATAAACATTGCCTGTGAAGTTGCTAAGGAAGTTTTACTCTCTCATTGAAGTGGCAAAGTAAAAGTTTTTAAAAACCTGAAGCGACCAATGCAACTTGTGGCGAAGACATCTTAGATCGGTTATTAAGGCAGAGCCCAGTCGGTGTTTGACAAAATCGCAGCCATGTTTTACGACAAAACATTGATTAATTTGTTATCTGTAACAGTAGCAAGTTCATCCAGTAAAGAAATGTCACGATCGTCTATTAAAGTCTCAATCTAAAAATCCCTTTTACGAATTGTTTTTGAAACACGACAATGGAATCTGTGCCTTTACTTCGGTGCTGACGCTTGTAGATTGCGACTCATCCAGGTGAACTCAACTTTCGACAAAATCTTAAAAGGTCGGCTTTTGCCATGAGATTTTAGTTGAATTTTTCAGCCCGGCTGCCCTCATCTTCGCACTAACCTGTATTTACTGAATCTGCTTGTTTGCATCGTAACTAGGCACGATTAGCACTTTCTCATGAGGAAAAGAAATGTTGTCGAATGTTGGGTAACTTAAATTAATTATGTATTCAAATAAACTGAGAAAGAAAGTTATAAGTGAGTCTTTTTTTTGGAAAATTGGCCTAAGGAAAGGCTATGGAAAGAAATCTCTTTGAAACTAAATATAATTTTAAATTTGAAGAGACAGACTTCTGGCAGACATTTTGAGCCGGTTATAAAGAGCTTCGATGGCATGTTTAATCGTGCTCTAATTATAAAATATTAACTTTTATTAATCCATTTACGGTCGCACCGGCCAAAACGGGCCGTACAATACTACACTTCTCGCTTTAAAACATTACAACTTTCTCAATCGCTCGAATATTGCCTTAACTGTCAGTTGGGTAGTTTGCAGATGAAAAACATAACTCTGAATACCTTTCAGACGCTTGGTTTTAACTGTAGCCAGTTATAGATTTTCTTTTTTCCAGTTGCTAGGGAAGTCTTACTGCCTCACTGAAGCGGAAACTGGCCACCAATGAATATCAATTCACTTTAAACAAAACGCACCCCTTTTAGTTGGCAGTCACGGTTGATATTGATTAGTAGAATCCAACTAGTGGTCAATTATCAATGCTGCGTACTGATTACTATTTCTAGGCTATATGTTATGGCCCACTAGTAGCGAAAAGCGCGGGCTTTTTGGCGTCAAAAAAGGATTAAAGTCTAGCTTTAACTAATTATGAGTTTTTTATTCTCGATATTTTTGACCAACTAGTTGGATATTACTAAAACAATTATTCCTCTCGCCCTCCTGGCCTCTGAGTCAATAGCCCATTCCGCCTTCGACCTCATGGGCTATTGACTCAGAGCCCATTCGGGCTCGAGGAATAATTGTTGATGATTTATACAGGATTTGTAAGTTTCTAATTTAACTGGGCATACCATTTCTTAATTATCACTGGAGTCAAGTGAAGTTCTACTACAAGTTTTGCCTAATTAGAGCAAACATTACAACGACACTTGTAATTGCCCAGCTTGGTTTTGATTTGTTAAGCCTAAGGCGTTCCAACGAAATTCTTGAGATAATTGGGAGTCTTCCTAACATGAGAAAGTAGATTGTTTTTTCAAGAGTTTCCTCTTCAGAAACGATAGTCATTTGCTGTTTATATTCATGGATTTCAAATCAGCAAATCTTATTCAAAAGGGAATCTCAAGATCAAAATCCAGATTTGGATTTTCCGAAGAAACGCGAAAACCGCTTAAAGATCGAAAAATGAATTCGTTCCTGGATTCACCCGAAAGGAATCAACACACACTCAATACATAGAACCGAGTTAAACTGGGAATTAGAACTTTTGTTCCCATAGACTGTTTTCCAGCGCTTCAGTTTCGCCGCCTTTTTTTCTTATAGCCACATTTGACGACTCCTAGCCAAAGGTTGCCTTTCTTTGCACTGATTGTCACAGTATACTTAAAAATGAAGCTACAATAAAGAAGAAGGCTTAAAGAGAGAGCTGGTATGATTGTTTAATTGTAATTTTAATGAGCAGGCCTAATTATCTACTTTACTACGACTGAAATTTTAAAAATGTACAACGTAACATCAGGTAGCCTCCCAAGCAGACGTTCTTAGGGCTTCGCGAGGTGTTCCTGGCCCACGTGGGTCAGGAACGCCTGGCGAAGCCCTAAGAAAGTCTGTGTGGGAGGCTAAACAAGAGGTAAAACACGACGAGGTTAGTTGTAAGCCTTTTTTTTTCTGTAATTGCACCGAAATCATAACGAGTTATTAGACAAATTTCCGTTCAAACATCATCAATCCAAAATCACGGAAGAACTCCACTGGTTTTAACCCAATGTTTTCTTCTAGAAGCTTCTTGCCCCACTTGGTGTGGCTTTCCTTGTGAAATGTAGAGAAGATAAAATCTCCTTGCAGTTGCTGATACGCACATTTCAGTTGCTGAACCACGTGCACTTGGAACATCACTGGGTCTTCTGTATAAATGGAAGCCACCCAATGCATGTGCTTTACTCGGGGAGACCGCCGACCGTGGGCGAATGACTTCGGTAACTGACCACGAGAACAGTCGGCCGCATCTCGGTCAGAGAATACACAATCATCTTGTTCAAGAATGCAACCGATGTTAGATCGGAGAGCTTCGAACGGTTCCCAGTCGACGATGATAGTACGGCCAGGAAACATGTTTGCCACTGAGTCGTCTAAAATGTAATGTAAAGAAAGCTTTCCGTGCAGGGTTTGACCTGAACGCCAAGATTCTGGGATTCTTCTTCTAGGGTCTTTTGCTTCAGTGTTTCTTTAGTGATGTAGTAGGCCAAAATGTCTCTCTCGAATAAGCCAATGTCGCCATACTTCTTTTGGATGGCAAGTCGCTCGATGTTGTCGGATTTTGTGGTGAAGCGTTCTCGATAGACATTCGGATATTCGCTTCGAATGTAACCGTGAATGGCTTCGATCAATCGTGAACTTAATCCCAAGCCTCGAAATCTGGGATGGATCCGCAAACCTTGGCTGATGAACGTTTTCCCCTCATCTACAATATGTATCGCCCTCAGCCCAATGAGCTGGTCCCCATACTGAGCCACAAAAATTGTGCGGTTCGGTTTTGTGAGCCACTGGAGGAAAACACAGGGAAAGTAATCGTGTCCGTTGTAAATACCTTCCGATATTTCTAATATGGCCTCCAAATCGGCTGCAACTGCTTTACGAATAGTTATTTCCTTCATGAGGCCTTCTAACGATGCTCAGTGGATCGGTGAATGCGACCTGACAAGATGTTGTTTAACTGCAAGGAATTTGTTTTGAGATATAAACATTAGGTCGTGCGAAACTCCCACTATAATTGGCACAAAAACAGGTGACTGTAATGTAAAATGTTCATTTTAACAATGGAAATTTTATATTACGTGTTTTCGAACAATGTCCGACGATCATTTTATAATGCCGAAGTAAAGAAATTTAATTCCTTGTTAATAACATGAAAAGTGAACAGTAATAAAAAACAACTACAAATAACGTATCATAAACGTTTTAAATTGAAATTTCTATCTGGTAAAGAAAATAAACTGACATAGTTACAAAATCTTCAGTTTTGCAGTTCCTAAAATACGAACGCAAACTTCGATGGACGCTCTTGTTTCTGTATCTTAAATATTCAAGAGTTAAACTATTTACTGACAAGTGTTGCTAAAATTAAAATCCGATTCAAAATAGAATTTAACTGTTTACTGGAATACAATGGTAGAAGTTAAGGATGGTAATGAATTACTTTGTTTCGTGTAGCAATCCTGTGTCCCAACAGACGGTTTTTTCTCACGCGTCGTTACTTTTTTGCGTTATAAGTTCTTTTTTGTTATAATTCTGGGTACTCGATATTTCTAGAAGCCGTGAACAGAGAGAAATAGAGTCAGATAACATATAAGTGTAATAAGTTTGCTCTCTTAATAGGAAAGTCGATCGCTTTTGAGGTCATAGACATAAAGGCAGGAGTATCGTCAACCAAAACCAAAATATTTTCAGCCAATACCAGCAAAGCAGATTGCTAAATAAGCCAATCAAAAACTACATGAATTACGTGTAGCAAGCGAGAGGGAAAATCAAATGATTTTGTTTTCTTCTTTTAAAAGATTGCTTCAACTTTATAGTGAGCAACATAATAACGGAAAGCGAAATCAACCATGAATCAGTTGTATTTGGTAATCAATTTAAAATAACCGCTCCTTGAACTTTTGTAAGTGGACGCTTGCGACTATTCAACTAGTTGTCCTATAGTGTTCGCCTCCGTAAACAATTTTTTGTTACAGCAGGCGGAATTACAATTTATCCCTCGCAGATTACAAAACAGCTGCAAACCTTAAAAATAAATGTAGAAGCACAAAATGCAAATTGACGCATCAAACTTGTAACAGAGGTGGATTTAAACGTTGTTTCTGAGAGTGTCTCTAGTGTAATGTCTCTTTTTGGAATTCTCTCCTAAATTTCCTTTATGAGCAATTTTAATTTGAGGCCGACATATCGATCTGGGGTTTCAAAAAGGAAGTTATAGGCATTGAGACGTTTCTCATCAGAGGGGTGCCTAGTGGGAATTGGTTCAAATGCCTGTAGAAGCTCACCGGACGAAATTTGAGAAAATGATTTGACTCCTGAAAATATGCAGCTGTTTTGAAAGGTTACTTCCCAGTTTTCAAAATATTTAGCTTTAAAACAGCAGTGATTTAAGGCAAATTCAGTTTGCCAATGTTCAGATTGTTGAAGTATCTTTTACAATAAAATATTGATGACTGAACCAAATACTGACTCTAATGCAAATCATTTTTGAAAACCACTATCAGCTTATGAAACTAGACTACGAGTAGTCCCCAATTTTTCCTCAGGAATAGTAGAGCGAGCGAAACGCGAGCGCGCGTGAAAATCAACCCACGTTTCTCGCGTGGGTTGATTTTCACGCGCGCTCGCGTTTTGCTCGCTCTACTATCCCTGAGGAAAAATGGGGGACTACTCGTAGTCTATATGAAACCGACAAAATGTTATGACTCAAGGTAGCCTGTTCACAGAACCTCTATTTTCCCTTCAAAGCCCGTCGAGCGCGGGTGATAAAATATAAACTGCAAGGGCTTTATTGACCCCCAGCGCAAGTATTACCCAGCCAATCATTTGGCCATGATCACATCTGTGGTGAGGCTTTAAAACATTAAACTCTGATAAATATTAAAACACATTAAAATGTCTATTATAAATGGTCTATCGAGTTCTGTCATTGTTATAAACACCCGAACGCGCACTTCTAGAATTTCCATTATTTTGGACGATATAAAAGGTAAGAAGAATTAAATTTAACGGACTGATAAAACAGGAATTGTGACACGTACCTCTGAATGGAGGGCTAACTTTGCATGAGCTGTAGCCAAACTTGTTCTAGGAAGTAAATAAAGATCGATAACCGCGTGTAGCCAATGAAACTGTTTTTCGCCATTTGTTTTCTATATTGTAACGTCTGGGTTTATAGTACTATAGGATTTAGGGCATAGGTCACTAAAAAGACTAAACAAATAAAACTTCTGGGAAAGGTGAATGTAGTAATCAGTGGTATGATGAATTGACGACAGAAAGAACGGACTTGTGTGAAACAATAAAATGAGTTGAATGAAGCCAGTTATTTTTACATGTCGTTTTTAAATTTTATCCTTGACCTAATTTTATTTTTTGTTATATCACGATGCATAAAGAAAGCAAAATATTCAATAAAGGAAACATTATTCTTTTGACCAGCGCAGTATATAATAATACCAACAACTTTTTATCACATATGAGACAGAAAAAAATGTCCCTAGCTCTAATCGAACTTAAATGTATAAATTTATAACTTATGAATTGTAGAAATATCTTAACGAAAAGCATAAAATCAGTTTGCCAAGAGGAAAAGGTTATTTACTTAATTAATTCACACACATATAAGACAAACACACTTACAGTGTTTGTAGTGTAGTAACAGGAAAATCAGGTCCTCCAATTGTATGAGAGTTTCTTGTTCGTCTGCTCGCCATGTAATAACCTTGAATAAGATCTTGTGCGGCCACGGTCAGCTCAACATTTTGATTAGCAGCGTAGTGCAGAAACTACAGAAATAAGTTATGGACAACTAAAACAGTGAGTTGGCTCAGTTAACGATGCTGATTCAAGTTAAGGTTTCGCAATGCAGTGGTGCTATTTGCAAAGTCCAGAAAACGGATGTTGCTAAAATGATGAACGGGAAACGGGGAGTGGGGAACGGGGAATGAGCACGAAAACTGGAAAATGAAAACTAGGAACAAAACCTGACTTGAATGCTAGCCATATCAGTAACTTCGTCAATAATTTCCAATTCTCTGCTTTGCTCCCTATTTTTCAATTTTCTGTTCCTACCCCGTGCTTTCCCCGCTCCTCGTTCCTTAGTAACATCCGTCTAGAAAACTGCCGGTATATCGTGAAAGAATGAATACCGCTTATTGTATAGCTCCCGCGGCCATATATGTTCCCCATACCTGGCTGAATTCGTCGTCACTAAGATAAAACATAGTTTTCTCTTCCATGCACTCCGTCGCTTTCTTCAAGACCTCTTCACTTACACACTCCTCAGAGTTGTCTGTATGGTCGTGAACACCACTCAAGTTGAATACAACGGAAAACTGGCTGTCGAAATTTATTGAAAGGAGAACAGGTTGCAATTTGGTGATTAAGATTTGAAACGCTTAGGGAATTCTATACCTTACATACAAAATTGACATTTTCTTAATTAACTTCCAATATGTACGGAAAGGAGGACGAAGAAAGTCTCGAAAGGAAAAATTTTACTGTCTTCAAAGTTGTCACATGTTTAACGTGTATTTGGTCACCTAACAGCAAGTGATACAAAATCGCGAGTATCAATCGCTGCCCAATTGACGTCAGTTTCCACATATCGCAAAATTCTGCCAAATTTGGTCAACAGGAGCTGGTTTTGATGAATTATGGGTGGGATTTTAGCCAATCAGAAACGGAGAAATAGTTTGAATGAATAACAACAGGGCTTATGGCAGTTATGACCAGTTCGTATTCAATGGAGTAGAAATGTTTGAAAAAGTGGTATTAATCGCATCTGTGATATCATCACTCAGTTCCAACAACACAGCTAAGACGGAGATAGTAAACTATTTGCATATTTGGATGAGGAACTAAGATTTTTAATTTGTTTTGGATTCCTGGTAATTTTATCCTACAAACCACCAAACGAACAAACCACTACTTACTCGATCAGGGCTCGTGGTAATGTTGGACAGTCCTGGAACGAAAACGAAAAATGCCATTTTTGATGGAAGTCCTGCTTTAGTAACAGTCCAATGGCAAATAGCACATTAGTCACAGGGAAGACCTATCGGTACATTGATACAGCCCTCTACAGTGACCGAGTTTACGTACAAAACTGGGTGAAGCATTTCACTATCCATACATAATTGTATGGATAAACTGTTTTGCTGTGAAACCTGCATTACCGAGAAAGTGCGTGCGATTACCGAAATGTAAGTGTATTACAAAGGACACCCTTATTTATGGTGGGCCCTGCTAGAGGAAAGAACTGCAAGCCGGATACTTATAGAGTAAAACATACCTTCATATTGTTGGGAAGCTCAAACACAGGATCAAGCATTCTTTTTTGAGGGTTTCTCTCTGTTGGTTCAGAGCAAGCCCATAGACTACATGACAATGGTAAAGAGAGCTGTTGGCCTTGCTGTGCCCAATACCTCTCTGGCACCTTGACTGTAATGGACGCATTTTCTAAAGCTTTAAAATAATCATATTCAACATTAAAATTACATTCAGTCAACCCACGTTTTCTAGGGCTTAAAGTCTATGGCCAGGAAAGAATCGTAAAAAAAAAATAACGAGAAATAATACAACTGCAATCAATAGGCGAGGTTATTTGAAGACGAAAAAATATGGGATGAGAGCTATATTTTCATTTGCCATTTTAAAAAGCTGAAAGGGTTTTAAGAAACTAAAAAATCAAACAAACATTTTCCTCTAATAAAGTCACCTTCAGGGTAGTGTGTATACTCTTTCTTAAAATCTCAAGCAGATATATTCTAGACAAACTTCTTTCATTTTCAGTTTGGTAATGGTAGCGAGAACGTAGCTCAGATGAACCCAAGTTTCATGAACGCCTGTTTCGTGTTCTCAACAAAAATTTCCCAGTCCTGTTGATATCAGTCAAGAATGTCGAATGTTTCAGTGCTATAATTACCATTTTGAAGGCTGTCTTTTCGTTCCTTTTTTAGGACAGCAACATTAGGGATGACACATATTCCACTTGCAGCTAACGAAAGGTATCCAGCTGTAACAGAAGTAAAAATCTGCTTGGTTTGGCCCGAAGTAAATAACTATATGCTCTCTAAAACCTTCTGAGAATGTATATTATAAGTCCCTCCCCTCCGCCACTAGCCCTTCATAGTTATAAGCCTATCTATCCGGTCTGTAAACAAAACAATACATCTTATTATAATCCCCTCTAGCTCCAATCATCAGAAGCTCCCTCCCCCCCACCCCATCTCAAAAGACAATTCGATTTATTATGGGGTTTTGAAGCTTAATTAAAACTAGTAACTGCAAAAGGTATATTAAAAAACCCTGCTATAACTTCACTGTTTCAATACGCTTTTTCTATTCCGCTTATAAGCCCCCTCGGATATAAGCCCTTCCGTTTACAAACCCTCCTAAACCCCTTACGAAGAGAGCTGCATTTTACGATACGGTCACCAATATTGCTAGAGCAGCCGGAAGAATGTAATCCGTTGTAAACGACTAATGTCTGTTTTTTTTTTTAAATCTCTTTTTTCTTTGCTTGATTTCGAAGAAGGAAGTTGGGATCGCGTTTTGTAATAGACCTCCTTACCATTTACCATACACGCTCCAGAGCCAAAAGGATCCCGAGAACATGAAGCAAATAATTCGCTGATTGGAGAGTGAACAATCATTCTCTTAGCAAATGACGCTCCATATAACAAGAGCCGTTGAAGTCTCAGAAGGTCATCAGCAATAACAAGCAAGTGAAGGTTTTCGCGATAGACTTGTTTAGATTCTTCAGACTTATCAGAACAGTGAAGCAGCAAAATGCACATCAACATCAACATTTTCAAATGAAAGAATGTACCGGGAGGTGTTACAAAGCCTGCAGCAGAAGATATAAGCCTGTTAAATACCCCATTATGATCTTGCATGATACCACCAGTTGTTCCATCCACGTAAAACCGGACAGTGGTTCATATACTCAAATAGGTTTAGATTTTAAAAACGTGTAGCTTAAGAAGTGGAAAAACGATTGAAGATTTATTTCGCTCTGGTAGACTTTTTGAGTCTTTGAGGACAAACAGGTTCCCCAGGTCAGTTAGAGAAGGGCTCGTTTACGTTACAGTTTGGACAAATTTTATGAGACCTGAAAGAGCTGGGAGACGATGTATACAAAAGCACTCCTAAAATACTATGTCGGCTATATTGATACAATGCAGCCGTGAGGTTCAACTAAATGAGTGGCGGGAAAGTGCGCCTAATAAAAATTACCATTTTGGTGAATATTAAGGGAGTGGGGAGGGAATAAGGGTGGGGTATAATAGTATTACGGCTTTGCCCTACCCATCCCGATAACGTTCACTCTATAATATGATTTTAGTGTTTTTTGAGCAATCAAGAACACAAAACACTCTGAATTGGACGTACCTGCAAAACAGTAGGTGAGGCTTGCAACAAAACTCCAAGGTGAACCCTGCCTGTCTAAATGATAATTGAAATTAAAAAAAGCATAGAAACTTATAAACCTATAAAACGACATATCATGAAAGATGAAAATGTTAGTTTAGGCAGACAAGTCACCAACCACTATCATATTGTTGATGGCCTAAGCTTGGACAGTGGGTGGACTGAAGTTGACTACTAGTTGTGACTAGTACTTGTTTCTGAAACCAGAGCATTTAATTATTCAGCATTTTGCAGAGCAAAATTATTCCAAGTTTTAGTATAGCAATTTCTTAATTATATATTTTATTTTAATTTTTTATCTATATTTTAATTTTTATTTCTCAACTATTCTTGATGTGCATGTAAAACGTTGAAGAGTAATAAAGTAGATGTAGATGTTCTTATGTCATCACCAAGATGTTGAGACTCGAGATTGCACAATCAGTATTAATTTTACAGAGTCTTCCCTCGTCATGATGGGATAGGCGATGCGATCTGAGTATCTTAAAAAATCTCATAGCATACAAAAGCTCTAAGTCACAATGAACTACAGCCAATTAATAACAGGTCTTATCAAGTGTATCAAACCGGCATATTTTGACGTGAAACTTGGTTATTGAAAGAAAATAGTTCTCCTTTTTTTAAAGGAAAATATGCAGTTTGCACATGACTGTACTATCTCGTTGCTTTATATTAGACTTAACATGACCTTGGTGATTCTGTCCCTTTTAAGCCAAACAGGTATAACAAGAACTCGCATGATCATTGTCAAACGGTTATGTCTGAACCCATTCAGTCAAACCTAAAAATAGCAGTTTCTTTTGGTGAAACGGATATGCTAGGCTGATTCATTTCGGCGGATAAGTCTATATCTTAGTTCAGATTGAAGAGAAAACGTAGCGTCAAACCCATTCTTTGGCACTCTTGTTGCAGGCTGCATTTTCCAGTTTTTGTGTAATACTTTGGTTAGGTATGAGTTGGTCTACAAAAGACCATAACAGACGCCGCGCTTGGAGTGTAAATTAGGTGACTTTGTTCGTCATTAGCTAGGAAGTCAGTACCTTTGACAGCTTTCACAGCGCTTGCGAGTAACTGACATTGAGCGTTAAAGTTCCTTTTGCTAGGATTTTCTGAGAAAAAAAAAAGCTTTTACGTCAGAAGTTCAGTTTTGTTCGATCTACACAGTATGAGCCCGTCAACAGCCAAGGTCTCAGGGAGAAGCATAAACATAGACTCTACACAACAATGTGAATCTCTTGCTTAATGTGCCACTGACATGGTAGATTAAACAGCTCGGACCGCATATGTAAATCATTGAATGCCTACTGCCGGAGTTATTAATATTATTCAGGGGCACCCAACGAGGATATAGTTCAAAACCGCATATTTTCATCTCCCAAAAACTTTTCATCTGTTCGGATTTCCTAGCTGAAAGTCTAGTGATCCGAAATTTATAGGGATAAAAACTTACCTTCTCGAAAATTTCAGCCACGAAAAGGCTCCCGAAAATTCTAGGTGGCCTTTTTTAGGGTCAAAATCCGTTAAAAATGGGTAATTATACCATTTTGTAGATGTTCGAAAATCCTAGGAGAAGCAGGCAAGCAAGAAATTTTACAGAAAATGCTCCGAAAATTCTAGATCTCAAATCGTCTTCCGAACAGATATTTTCCCGAAAATTGTCGCTGGGTGCCCCTGATTATTCATGAGATCCTATAAAACACTGACCACTGCGTATGAAGCCACGTGAAGTACAGTCAGTTGGCATTTCGCTATAAATATCTTACGAACCAAATGTACCAGAAGTATGGCATTTACTTTTTTCATACGTCTTACTGCCTGCTTAGTTGCAGTAGTTCTTCTTATCGTAGCCGCCGAAACGAGCGTTTCGTTACGATCAAAAGCAAACGTAGCGAGACATGCAGAGAAGAGCTGCGTGTGGGATTGCAAGGTTGTCGATTCAAAGTTTGGATTAGAAATGAAGACGCTTATTTCTGAATTCAGGCTTATTACAGTACAGCTGAATTACGAGCATCAAGAGGACAAAAAGTGCTTAAACCAAAGAAATCTACAGAACTCCACCATCAAACCCGCAGAAATTTGGACGTGGCTCACTGGCGAAATTCCAAGTCACGGCGGGCAAAACGTAACACAGTATTCCTTCAACGTTAGCGAGAGTAACAGCTGGTTTCGAAAATCGCTGGAGGGACAAGTGGAGGTGGGTGTTTCGTGCTGCCTTAAACCAGCACCTGACTCAAATGATACAAAGCCTTCTGTGAATGATGCGATTGCGATGGTGTTGATGAAAGAAGTTGCGAAATGTGTAGAGTTTCCGCATTCTCAAACAGCCTTTTGTTACAAGCTCTCAGTTAAGAATGGCTCCTACGTTTGCGTAAATCAAACCACAGTGACAGATATAGCTCATAACGTTAGCCCCGTTACGTGGCGGAAACAGGTTTTCAGAATTATAATTGTAGTTATTTTTATTCTATCGATATGGTACTCCGTTTTCGTCCTTTGTTTATATTTGTTCACTCCCACAGAATTTAAAGATAAAGAAACCAGACGCGACATACTTATTCTTCGTGGAAGCAGCCCAGAAAGCATTAGCAGTTGGATACCTAATAAACTAAGTTCATTTCATGACTGGAAGAAATGGAAGAGATTTCTATTTGTTTTCTTATTTTTCTTATCCTCTGTTGGGTTTTTGATATTTGAAGGAATTGTCATAGACGTGTATCTTCCGCTTCCCAGTTTGCTGAATGAGATCGATACCGGAAGTTTACGCGCTGTGGTGGTATCGGTTTCGGTAATTTTGATTTTTATATTGCTTTTTGCGAGGATTCTTTCTGTTTCTATTTTTAAAAAAAAATCCTGCGTCATATGTCGTGTCTATGGAGGAAAAGAAGACATTTTTCATGATAAGAAGCACCCTGAATATTACGGCCTAAAAGAAATGAAGATGCATCTGCTCATACAACCATTTATTGTTAAGAGATGCCTCACTCAGGTCGTCACATTGGCTGCACACCTTTGTCCACGTTCATTTGTCAAGTGGCTATTGGTCCTTTTGCTACTCCCACTATGGTTTCCGATCTACCTTCTATACGTTACATTGCTTTTTCTTTATTCCTCTCCTTTTTTGACCTGCGTTTCTGTGGTTACGATCCAAAGTGACTTTGGAGAATTAGAAATGACCTTTATCATGCTTGGGTACTTATATTTTGCTCTCGCTATTGCAAGCTATTTGGTGACAATTATCAGAGGATGTTTGATGCATTTGCCAAACTACCTTCCTTTTGCCAGTTTGGGGCTCGTTACTATTTATTACCTATGGAAGGTTTACGCTCCGTACCCCAGAAAGTACCATGTTCTTGCATTTAAACTGTACGATCATTACACTACAGAAAAGGAAAAACAAGGTTGCAGAGGAAAGCTTGCAAGTTCTAAAAACAAACCGGTTTGTTATACGCAAGACTGCCTCAGAATGATTCCAAAGGATCTCTATGATGATGCATGCTCAAAACTCATGCCTATTCAAGAAAGCAGAAGTGAACTCGCGATTGCTTTTTTTGTCATCCTAATCTTCATCTTCTTTGTCACCGTTGTCATAACAGAAGAATCGAGAGTTGATGACGAAACAAAAGCCCTAGGAACTCTCTTCACAATGCTTCTTCCCAAGATTAGTGAGATGTTATTCGGTGAAAACCCAGAGGTGAAAAAAGCAAACGAAGATGATTTCGACAAGAGGGTTGCATCTGTTGTAAAAGAATATCTCTCCAGTACATGTACACAACAACGAAAGTCCAATATTGGAAATGGAGGAGGGGAAATTACAATTAAAACTAAACACGGTAACAGTGATGGTGATGCGAGTGCAAGAAATAAACGAAGGCAACATAGAAGAAAATCACCCAACGAAAGAACTCCATTGTTGTCTAGCCAGTATGGCTCATTTGATCATTCAGACTGACATACACTGACAAAGAACAACAACAGGCAGCTGGACTCAATCTGACTTTACCGATTCAGAGATTTTCGTAAAAAGAAATTAACAACCCACATGAAGACAATAAAGGATGTTCTATTTTTCGTTCAAAAATAAATACAGAGGGAGAAAAATGATTTGTCAAGAGTAAGCCGAACTTCAGGATTTTCACATAACATGTAAATTAATATTAAAAATATTTTTGTTTTTTTTTTATATTGTGTAATCTTGTTCTTAAATCCCATATTGTTTCGTTTTGTCCTTTTTCATGAAAAAACACTACTAACATACTAATTACGCATCCAAAACAGTCATGAAAAAAACGGTTTCTTCAAAGATAGGTAGTTCTTTTTAATGCAAAACATATTAACGCTACTAACTAAAAGAAATACGCAAAATAGATGTTGTATAATATATAGCTGTATAATCATTGACTTGTGTAATTAGTTTTATACTCAAAAATTCTTTCCGGTAGTGGCTCAAAAGAATTGTATAAGACCATACATCTATACATGTATGGAACAATACATGTGATACTAAAGACCCTATAATATAATGGAAAATGAAGGGAAAGTAAACTTTGTTTTTTGTATTGATTGTTAGTATTACGTCCGTATTGATGGTAAACTTTTTTGACATTTATGCCAAAACGAGAAGCATTCTCGTTTGTTCAGTTGACGTATAATTAATTTTACATTAACTGTGTTTTTGTCTTTATCAAACAGTTCGGGTGGGAGTGGATTTGGGGAAAGTCATTGAAAGTTTAATGACGACTCCTCCCGGCAGGTGTTTTTTTCTCGGCATGAGGTCCGCATCTGAAAGGGGAAATTTTGATCAAATCTCCACTTCTCCTCCCCAAGAATGGCAATAATAAGAGTCCCTGATTTTTTTCGCCCACTGACTACTGAATGATTTCTTCCAAGTTCAATAAGACCTTTTAGTCACTACATACCTTTTGCACCAATTAAAAGACAGAGTGTTCCTATAAACTCGTTTAATTTTTTTTTTTTTTTTGACTTTTTTCAAAAACAATTTCCCTTGACTTTCCCTTTCCCTTGTTTTGTTTTGTTTTCTGACTCGGGTCATTTTGAACTCATCCTTCCGCAGACGTTCTTTTCAGTGTGGGTTTTACCGCTGATAGCAATTTTGTATGGCTAACCTCTGTCTATCAAGCGCTTTTTGAAATCTAAAATACTTAAAAACGTTGCTTCAGAGGAGTTTGTTGGGAAAGAACACTGAAGGTGTCTTTGTGCTCATCGAGGTACCATGGGTTTGTACCGATAGTGCTTTCCATTAAACTGGAAACAATTTTCTTTGAGGATTAGTCTAAGCATTTCTTGGACCGAAACAAGAACGTTCGGTTTTTACACCTTTGTCTTTTCAATAAAATTTAAACTTATAGAGTCGGTAGTAGCTTTAAGGTGTGACTTCTGTGATTTTGATATTGGTTGTAGCAATGTACCTGTGTCAACAAAAGAGGAAATTCTTTCCCTTGGACCATCTGATGAGTCATAAATTTAAAGAGTTTACTTCCTAACGGCTAGAAAAAAATACAAAATGCTCTCTTTTGTGAAAACAAATATCAATAATGTCGGTCCGTGTCGGTAGTCGGTTAATATATTATTTTCTCTGTTGGTAGTCGGTAATTTTTTTCTCGCTTTGTCGGTAGTCAGTTATATTTTTCGCCCTTTGACGCTAGTCGGTTAACCCCATTTACAAACTCATATTAGCTCACAGAATTATATTTTTTATCAAATTCACGCCACCGTAAACAGTGTTAAAATCAACCTACCTTTGTATAGCATCTCTATTCTCTCAGGAAGTTTATATGACGGTAAAAGAGGACTTGAAGGAATCTATCACAAAAGAAAAATCATAGGCAGAACAAATGATAATCACTCTAATTTCAGAAAATGGTAAGACTGTTACTAATTTCATGGTCTATGAAATTAGTAACAGTCTTACCATTTTCTGAAATTAGAGTGATTTTACTTGACCTGTGAAGAGAATAGGTAGTAGAATACTACGCACTATTATGCACTAATTCCATTGTATTCTTCTGTTTGCATCTTGCTATTTGGCACTATTTGTTAGTATCTGTTTCACGCTTCAAGTAAAAGCACTCTCGCACATATTGCTTCAGTAGTTATAAAGAACAAAATAGACAGAAGACACCATTCAAAGACTCATACATGTAACTGGGACACTTAAACAGGAAAAGATGTTACCAAAAGAGAAAACAGCGGGTTAAGAAAGATCGCTGCTTGATGATTTTTCTAAACCTATATTAACAGATGTGATTCTTTTATAATGACGGCACCAAGACTGTCTTTAAAATTATGTGTAGCACAAGAAAACTTTAATATTCATAATTTCACCTACCTTTTCTATATTATTTGCCTGCAAAAATATTTAAACATTTATTAGTCAAGTGATAATGGCAGTCCTCAAGGACGAATAAGCAAAACAAAATAAATGTACAGCAAGCAATCAGTCTAAAGCACTGGTTAATCACACTTAGTTTCTCATCGAACTTGTGAGTTAACACGTGCTCATTTTTCAAACAAGGAAAGAATAAACCGAGCAAAAACCCCTAGACATAGTTGTAAGCAATTCACCTCAAATACAGGAGTGCATAAAAACTGCCCAGAACATTCATGAATTTCACAAGACTGCAAAACAACAAATGAGTAGTGACAACCAATTTGGACGTCTTTGATAAGCTCATCTGTTAAAAGGGAAAAAATGAAACACAAAAGCTGCTTAGTCGTAAGAAGTATATTTAATGTTCTTTACAACATATGTGGATGCCCTAGCAATGTGGACATCCTGTAGACCATCGTCTCTTTTCACTTGAAGCTCAAGCCCATGTCCACTCTTCAGTGACACACTTTATTTTAAAGAATAAAGAAAAAACACGTCCAGCCCAATCGCAGAAATATCAGATTTATTATGTTTTTTGTTTCACTTATGAATTTTATCATTAACCTTATATATTTTAACTAGCTATGAATAATAATCTAATAATGACCTACACGTCAGTTCAAGTTAGCCCACGCCAGTCTAGCTGGCAAGTACGGTGTTATCCGGGAACTTGGTGAAGTCAGACTACTTAAGTCTGACCATGACCTGCATAGCAAACGTTTCTGTGCGAGTTCGTTTAGAAAGTTAGGACGAGAGCAAAAAATAGGGATAAGGGGGGAGGGGAGGGGAGAAAATGAAGGTCTTCTCCCCTCCCACTCCCCCTTTCTTAATATTTTTGTTGCTATTTCCAAATTTCGCGCAATAATTCAATTGAAAGCGCTTGTTACGCAAGCTAACCATGACCATTTAAGTAGCGGAGTAGATAAGTCATAAGTAAGTCCAACAAGACTCATCGACGTCAAGACGACGCAATTTTTAATGTGCCGCATAAACTACTAACAGAAAAGAGTCACAATCAAGCCTGATTTGCTGGTTCCGAATTCCAAGCCGGTGTATTTTCTACATTTCTTGCGTCGATTGCCGCAAATAACAATGATAATGCGTGGCAATTTGAATACAATGACGACGATGGTGCAAGGACGTCGCACACGTAACACTTTGCCGTAAAATGAAGATGATCGTGCGGACGTCATAATACTAACAGTGTCATTAGAACTATACGTTATAACTAATTTATGTTGGAGAAACTTTAATTTCATTGGGAACTCTGTTTCCTTACCTCTAACATACAGAGGAATGGTTTGGTAAATGCGACCCTGGCTGTTCATCCACAGCCTCTTGTCAAGCGCCAAGGGACATAATACCTGTATGATACGTTTATCTGAAAAAAAAATCACAGCTAAATTGTATTGTCACAGTTTTCTTGTTGTAATTTTTGATGTTTCGTTTGTTATGCTACCTATAAGTAGTATTCTCTACACAGCATTTGGCTTATTACCTGCCAAGATACGGCAAGTGACGTCTTCATTAAGGGGACACCCACAGTAACGACACTCAAAGTCCTTTCTAAAATAAAAAGAACAAATTTTAGTTAAGTCGGTATATGTCAGCTTTCTTTCTTTTGTTTTTTACCAAAAATACACATCAGCGCTTTCAACGGTTTGCCGTTTGGCATCTAGAGTAATAGGCCATTTCCGAGTTCTCCCGGGCCTTTGTATCAAAACCATGTTAAGTGCTCAGCCTTTGATATGGAAATAATTTTTCATTCTCATGCAAATAAAACTCATTTTCACAAGAAAGGTTGTGCACCTAGCCTCATTTTGAAAGTGAAGGTTTTTGGAACTCGGAAGTGGCTTATTGTCATATCATTTAATGAACACTCAGCATGTTTCCACTAAAATGTGGTCTGCATTGGTTAATTCTTCTGATTCCCTGGAAGGACTGTAAGTACATTTATTCAGGAATCTTGTTTGATCACTTCTTTTCTTATTTTCGAAATTTCTTGATGTGTGAGGAGGCTAAGAACTATGCATAACAAAATAATTAATATTAACAATGATAGAGGAATGAACGGAAACATGACAGTGTTTAAGCCTACCTGACGGTCACGTCCTCGGTTTTCCCAGCTAAATGTACTCGAATATAACAGTGTTTCTCTGAACCCAAACAGGTGGACTGGGGACAATAGAACCTCGCACTTTGACTAGTATATCATAATAGCAGGAAAACAAAAATAAGTAGAAAATAACGTTTCTGATCACCATCGCTTTTATAACGTTTGGAATTCAATTATCTTAAGCTTAAGAATTCTTGGAGATATATCGAGTCTGCTGTACAGCCGTTCCTCATGTCGCCTCGCAACGCTCCTGTGTGGCAGACTTGGAGATATACGGAGCCAAGTCTTCTTCTCCTGTTCCTTGTTAAAAACGTTTCTAACATTATGATTTAATTTCATAATAAGCCCCTGTGATAGTTTCACCAGGAAACTTCTCTTCCTTACTTACGTATATTTTGTAACTGCCGTCATTCCACTAACAATGCCGACAATCTTTACTAGATTCGGATGGCCATGTCCAGCAAAGTTCTTAATGCTTATGCACCTGTTAATTAAAAGTATCAGAAGTTAAGTTACTTCAAGCGGCTGTGAAACAATGTATCCTTCAAAATCAAGAAGAAACAAAAAAAGAAGCGGATAACTCATGCTCTGCCCATAAGCACTTTGGCGCTCTGATCTCGGCAGTTTCGCAGACTAAATTACGTCTGATTGCTACAGTACTGCACTGCCATACAGCTGGAGAAAGCTGTAAAGTAATCAGGAAATATCTGATAGTCCGTTACTGTTGATCAGTAGGATACCGAAACAAATGCAATTCCACAACTGATTTTAGTTCCGTTTACTTTTAAAAGCATCAGTGAAGTCTCTCTCATGTATAGGATCAGATGTATCGATGCTTTAGTTTTGTTTGGAATCGTCACAACAGAACTAGTTCATTCTAAAGACGGATACATAACATATGATGATTACAAATCAGTGGCGAATCCAGGGGAGGGGCCCGGGGAGCCCGGGCCTTCCCCTTTATTTTTAAACCAAACGGAGGCCCGACGGGCCGAAAAAAAAAATTTCTCATGGTCTGAATGACCGGGCCTCCCCCTTATCTGGAGGTCTGCACGCATCCGTCACTGCATATCAACCCATGCCAGCTAGTGGTAACTTTTACAGACAAGGTAGTTTGGTGGTAACTCATTAAAAAACTACTTACTCTTTAGATGGTGAAACGGAAGAAAATCTGACAATGGCAACAACTTGAGAGGGGTACAGTAAATTTGGAATCCACGACAGCGTGTGAATAATAACATAACAAACCTACAATAGAATTTTATTAGTCTGCTATAAAAGAGGTCAAAGCAACTTCATACATTTTACACATTTTATTCTACGGATAAATCCTCTCGAAAGAGGTAACTCTAGTTTACAAAGCCAACTGATAGCGAGCGCCAGTGAATATCCGTTCATTCCTATTCACTCTTACCATTTTTACACCCGCCCCTCAAGGCCTAATGACAAACCATGTTTTCTATTATAAAACTCTTTCTCTTCGTTTATAAATTAAATTAGTTAAGTTCTTACCTCTTGAAATAAATTGATGCAATTCAATGGTTCGTGTATGGCCATATTTCCAATTTCAGCTATTAAAAAGAGATAAATCGACACTCCAGATTGAATTAGGTTAAGTTTGCCCATAAATGGTCATATAACTTTAACAATGCGTTAAAAGTATTCACTATTCAGGAAGGATGGAAATAAGTTTACATTGTCTATCTTTTATTTTTAGATTTTAAAGATTAGAGAATTCAAAGCTGGATGAAATCAGGTCTCGATATACGGTTCTGTCAAGACGTTTATGCATACATAACTTACATACCGTTAAAGTCTAGCAGATACATCAAGTCCATGTTAAGAACAAATCTGTAAACACTTTTTTCCTGATCAAGAATAAAAACTGAGAAGAGTTAGTGGTTTAATTAGCCATGTACATGATGCTAAGACAGTGGAAGTTCTTCAATGGAATAAGTTTTCTTATTATTTCTTAATTCCGTAGATTACACAGTAAGTAAGCTTGAGTTTACAGTACAATCCAAATTTGTTCACCATTCCACTCTTTAAACTTGAGCTTTCGGGATGTAAATGCGGAGCTAGGCTTACCGTAAAATCTTTTGTGTATTGTTCACATTGCTTTCTAAGCTGCTCAAAAGCCCCACATTCACAAATCCACTCAAATGCACTTTCTAAGACATTCTTTTCCTCCATGTGAATATTCTCAAATGTAAGAAAATGAGCAACACTTACCAGGCGGATCTACCAGGCGACGGCAAGCGACGCTGGTAGTGCAACATCGGCAGCCGTCAAATTTCCCGCGTTTTGTCTAAGCGCGCGGAAATTTCTGGGCCCAGTTCTTCGAAAGCCGATTAGCGCTTAACCCGGGGTTCTCTTTCTCGTGTTCAAAAGCATTTTTTCAGATAATTTTCTCTGCTATTTTTAGAGCTCCCAATCATCAACTTGTACTAGACAGACAGAATTAAAACTGAAATGCCTTTTAAACTTTCAAATCTGAATTCAAATCTCGCACTATCCCTGGGTTATCTTAACCCAGCTTTGAACAACTTGGCCCTCGATGAGTAACGAATCGAAAGAAGAGTAGTCAAATCCTAGATTATACAAAGGACCGTAGACATAGATTATTCGAGAAGCATGAGACGGAAAGTAACAATGCAATACCATTTATATTTTAAAGGGTTGAAGTATAATCTAGGGCCCCTTAGTCAAAATGTGCGGTTGCGCTATCGAATGAAGTCAGCTTGTTCGTACAAATTTATTCAGAGTGCTGTGCCCAACTGTAGCCTGATGCCCTGACAGACCAGACAGTTTGGCTGGGCTCAGAAATGAATTAGGACCAATTAGGTGATAATCTGAATTAATATATAACTTAAAGTAAACGTCACGTTTACTGCAAACGGCAAACGTCACTTTCAAGTTCAGAATTTTCGAAACAGAAAATAGGCGTATAAAAAAAGCTCAAAACAATTCTTATGGATAAATATGACGTAAAAATACTTATTTTTTTAGAAGTAATGAACAGTAAACGACAGGTAATGAGAAAACTTGGTCACTTGGCGTAAAGCTGCCTTAAACGTCACTCTTAATCTCAAAATTTATGCAACTGGCCACAGTTCTATCGAGAAAATAACGATTACTCCCTGTGTCCCACGGTTTTTTTTAAGGGTGTCCGTTGCATACTCACAATTATTTCATCTATAATTTCACTTTCGTGAGTGCCCATCTAGTAGGCTCCTAATGTAATCACCAGGAGCGTAAACCCTATTTTTCCTGGTTTTTTGACAGAATACCATTTTTTGATATGTGAAAAATGCTGACAACAGTGGCGGATCCAGACCTTCAGATAAGGGGAAAAGGGGGGGGGACGGTAATCCAGACCCTAAGATAAGGGGGGCCCGGTCTCCAAAAAAATTTTTTCGGGACTTCGGGCCTCATTTTGGTAGAAAATTAAGGGGGGGCCGGCCCCCCCCCCCCGAGCCCCTCCCCTGGATCCACCACTGGACAATATAGCTTTTGCGAGCGTGTAGATTTCAAGATCCCCCTTAGCATCTAGAGCCCTCGGCGATCAATGATCTTGCCTTGTGTTTGCTGAAAATCTGGCCAAGGTAAATGCCAGTTCTGTCATTCGAGCCAGGAGCCCATCACCTCGATGGGCTCCTGGTCGAACACGGCAGCAAAAATCCCCACGGTACACTAGACAGGCTATCTTCGCGCATGACATGATGTACCTACCATTTTTTTTTTGAAATCCGCTGACCTTTTATGATCGCTTCTTTCATTACCTGAAACCAATAATGGCCGGAGCGCAGTTTGAGTACGATGAAAAAGGCACAACTTTCTATTATTTTCTTATATCTTTCTATGGTATAGTTCTTGTTCCTGTAACCTATTATGTCTGGAATGTAACAAAATTGCCAGGTGAGTTAAACCTCTCTCCAGTCGTACACAAAACAACAATAAGTTCTTTTCGTCGTGAAAGTCAGCTGAGCGACTTCTCGGTTTTTTAGTATGATTTTTTGTCAAATCACTTTTCAGATGATAAGAAAAGAGCGGTTAAAATCTGTAGATGTCCACCGTGCGTAGAGAAACGAGCGATATTGAGGAAAAAAGAGCCAAGATCAAAGAGTATTCGCTATTTGAGGTGAGCTAACTTTTATTGACCAGCCGTTAATTGATATCTGTGAAGAATGACGTGTAATTTTGTACGCTTACAATTTTAATGTTTTTAAACTTGCTGACTAAATTTTAGGGTTTCAGCTTAAACTTAACCATAATAGTGAGTTTTATTTAAGTGATATATACTAGTACCTACCCATGTGCTCGATATGTTTGACCATGTGGCTAGCTAAGTCATTTTCTATATTATAGCTTGTATCTTGTTGATTCTCAGATTCATTTTAGTAAAAAGTTTGGGATCCCACTTTTAAGCTCTAACGAAACTTTTCAATAGTTGAAATGACGGGTAATTTATAAAGTATACTAGCTCTTAAACATTTTGTTATTTTAAACAGCTGCAGGCACAATCACAACTATTAAATATGACAAATAACAAATCACTGTACAGTTGCAACAATATTTCAGGCTACATGATAATCAACTCGAAATAGACCTTTTTACCGATATGGTGGCCACATTAAATTTATTAGATTTAAGGAGTATTATGGGATGCCTGGGGGGCACTCGGTCAGTATTTATGCACCCACAATCCCTGTGCTGTGCTGTGTTTTAAATGGTCTAGCACTGATACATGTACTTTTATTCAGGCCACTGTTTTCTAATTTTGATACTAAAATTCTTTTTCATTCAAGAACCTGTTCAATTTTTTAAGGCTGAATTGAACTTAATTCCAGTTAACAGTCTTATTTGTATGGTACCTTATTCATTAAACTCCAGGCTGAAGGTTCTTAATCCACTTGTTCTTCTTTGGAAATGTTTACAACAGTAGTGCAAATGTTGTTATGATGCCTTTTTGTTCAGTCTTTCAGTATTAGCTGTCCTTTGGGTTTTGTTTTTTGTTGGAGTGTACAAAATATCCCAGTTTGAAAAAGACTTCACTGAGTATGATCCTTATGCTGTATTAGAGTTAGATCGGGTAAGTGACCTCTCTTTTTAGAGTTCTGCCTTTATGCCCAGCAATAAAATGTAGTAGTATAGTTGTATACAACCACCTAGCCTGGTTTTCATACAGTCTAGGTTTCTGGTGGTTACTCAGAGTGAGTAACTGTGGTTGACCCGGATTGTCTGAATTAGTCAGGCTAACTATCACCTGGTTAGTTTAATCTGTTGGGTTCCAGAGTCTGTGGAGCAGTAAGCTAGGGCTTGATCCCGTGTTGTAGTCAGCGCCGTAGCTAGTATGAGGCCAACCGAGGCACTCGCCTCGGTAAAATTTTGACGAATTTCGCCGATCATTTTTATTTTACATAAGCGATCATTGGATATTTTTAACGCATCATGATATTACAAAGAATTCAGCAATTCAGTCAATATACTATGAAAAAATTACCATATCATCGATCTCAAGGGGCTACATACGTTAACTCAAATTTTTTTTGAACAAATACTGATCAAAACCATTGGCGAGGTTAACGGTCACCCAGATTATGTAGCTTGTTTCTGATTATTGCTTTTTAAATTCCACTTAGATTAACTCGAAAAAAAGTTACCGAAAGGCCCAGAAAACGCTGCAAATCGCATTTCCGAGAGACTAAAGTTCAAAATTTCTCGGGGGAATGCCCCAACCCCCCCTAGCAACTCCCGCCTGCCTCGGTTGGCTGTTTGGTCTGGCTACGGCACTGGACTATTGACCAGGTCCCAGTTGTTCAAACCATGGATAGTGCTACCCACTGGATAAATCACTATCCAGCAAATACACGTAAGTATTAGGAAACTAATTGTGTTATCATTTGGATAGAGATTTATCCAGCTGATAGCTTTATCTAAGGTTTGAAAAACTGGAGTCAGCATCTGCGAAACAACTGAGTAGACAGTGCTGCCTTTGCTATAGTTCAAATTATGTTCACTTTAGGGGCATTCATAATTCAGTCATAAAATAGTTATGCTAACTAAATTTGTCAAGAATAATATGATGTGAAGTACATAATGTACATTTTTGTCCTGGTGTAAATTTAATCATTCTTTTTTTGTTTTTATCTTAAATTAGAATTGATGTTTCTATAAATTTATAAGCTTTCAAACAACACGTATAGTAAAGCTGCCGTCTTTCTTCTTTTATGATGATATTGATGTTCATGTTAATTTTTGTAGGGCGCAACTACAGCTGACATTCGTCGTCAGTATCGCCGACTAAGTATGAAGTACCATCCAGATAAGGAAACTGGTGATCCGCAAAAATTTATGAGAATAGCCAAAGCTTACGAGGCGTGAGTACCCTAATTTCGCTCTTATTTTATCCAACCACTGTTATATCTAAAATGTCCCACCTTTCATTGACTAAGAGGTGTTTATTAAAAATTTTGGAACATAGACAGGACTTACTAACAGGGTGAGGTAAAATCAATGATACAGTGAAACCTTGATATAATGAACTTCTATATAATGAAGTCCTTGGTATAGTGAGTGATTTTCTTTGCCCCAGTAATAGTAAAACCTATGGAAAAGAGCCTTGATATAACGAAACCTGTTTGTGGCGAACAAATTTTGCCAGTCCCTTTGCCCTTCGTTATATCGAGGTTCCATTATATGCCCTATATTTACCAGCTCAGAGTGGTCATGCATGGCACCCCCAAGAAGCCTGTCGCTAGTTTGTATTGAAATGAGTTTGATTTATCATGATGTTTTGAAGCTTATAACTAAAAACCAATAAAAGCAAAATGCATTTTGATCAGCGCTGCTATACATCTAGCTTGTTTATGAAGTGTTTTTTTTCTGGTTTTAATTAGCTCACTTGGATATGAACCCCTTTGTTTATAAGGCCTCCTAAAACCCATTACAAATATGTACAGCTATAAGCCCAGGGCTTCTACGCAGCACATTACAGAAACGCGCCCATTCAAAAACGTCGATCGTGAAAATGCAAATAAGTGAAAAATGACGTTAATTTAGTGTCAATCAAGAAATCCCCTGGGTATATCCCTTTCCTGGTTATTGTTCCTGTTCAGACATCCGCAACAATTGCGTATTCTTCGATGAAGAATAGAACTTTACGTGGCTAACAATAGCTCAGTCTGTTTAAAAACTGTCTAAATTTACTCCGAATTAGCATGTGACTTTTTGCTGTTAAACGCTTCAAAATTGAAAAATCCTCGATGATTGTTGTTGATTTTGCCGTAAATGCACTGACTTAAAATGAATTTTTACCTTTTACAAACTTCTTGGTGTTCGAATCGATGAATGAAATATGAGCGGAACCGATGCGTTAATAGTTTGTTAACATTTTGTCACGGGTTTTGGATAATATTATAAACCTTAAAATTTACGGGCAAATTCGACGAAAAAGCACTCTCACTTACATTCTTCATTTAAGACATTGATTTTAGCATAGTATAAGGCAAAATTAAGAGCGATACTTTCTTTAAGAACACTATAACTACATATTTAACGTCCAAACCTAAACAGCGATCTAATCCGTCTCTTGAAAACAACTACAATACCGCTTCTGATAATAATATTTATAAACGCTGCAAACATTTTTATTCAATCTTATCGAGCGATTTTCGTGAAGATGAGTTTTTAAGTGAAGAATACTTTGGTTTCTGATTAGCTTTAACTGTTTTGCCATCAAAACGATTCGCACGAGACTACCGAATTTGCGAGGGTTTTATGTTAGTGCACGAGGAAGAAAAATGCTTCTCTTTGCATAAACTTGAAGCACTGACAAAGACATTCCAACACTTAAGACAATGGCAACCTTCTTCTATTGTTTCTGCATTGTCTCTTGAAAGTGTGAGAATAGTTAACCGCTATGAAGTTCATAAGAGACCGAAAACGACGGTAGTCTTTCAAACTTCGTTTTTGCTCGCAAAGCCTAATGGGTACCCCACTTTTCACGGGCGACGTTTTTCAATGGGCGCGTTTCTGTAATGAGTTTACGGGACATGTGTGTGACCTTAACAATTATGGGCTTCCTCTTAAGATGCATTGTAGTTGCATGAACCTCACCTGAATTAACGCCCTGCATTTGGTTTCTCAAAAATCTTCCAGCAAATTTAAGTCAGGCGTCAATCTGTTTTTCAGTGCTTTTTTATTCAGCTGCAAAAGTGTTGACATAGATCAGTAATCATTGTTAGTAAGCAACATGTAAACTGTATTTCCCTCTCAGCTTAACAAATGAAGAATCAAGGAAAAACTGGGAAGAACATGGAAACCCTGATGGTCCAGGAGGTAGGACTGCTAAACTGAACTGTCAAACTGTGTTGCCTTTCATTGCTCCCAAGAATGATTAAGATAAAAATTAATTCACCAAATTGAATATAACTGCAGTAATAGTGGTTGGCACAAATGTCTTGTAAATGAGAAGAGAAAAGTACATTCCACAGATTTAAAAAAAAAAATCATTATTAATACGTAGATATGGTAATTTAACCATGGCCAAGTTGTTTTAAGGATGATGAGTGCAAATCAAGGGTTAGTTATCATGATGTCCTATAATTATGCTCCTGTTGCCATTAACCTCTATTACCTCTTGTCATTGAACAACTTGGCCCAGATCATTAGGTTTGAGGTACAAACTCTCACCCCCTTGTACTTTAAGGTAACTAGTTTTCTCCTATTGCCATTATAATTTCAGCAACCAGCTTTGGAATTGCTCTCCCTTCCTGGCTAGTAAGCAAGGAGAACTCAATGTGGGTGCGTAACATCATTCTGTTTTAACTGTTAATAAGCTACACTTTATTTAAACCTGCTTATCATATGGCTGAATCCACCAACAGGCAAGCTGCAGCGAATCTTGCATTCTGATTGGTTATGATGGGCTCATTGTTGGCCCAAGTTATTGACCATGCTTGTTTGATCAAGATGGCTGAATACTGGCCTCCTTCTTTTTTGTGTTTTTGTTGACCTCGACTTCGTCCCTGTCAATAAAAATGTAAAAAAAAAAAAGAATTTGGCCGATATACAGCCATCTTGACCTCAAGCTTGGTCATTAATGCATATTTATTGGTTATTGTCACCATGTTGTGGATCAACTCATATATGTAGTGGCTTGTGGATTTTCATCATTAAGAGGATCAGACATCAGAACTTGGTTAAGGATGATTGTTGCATAGACATGCAGAACGTTGCTTGATTTAGTGCTAAATCTAGGACACACTACTGGCAGAACTACCCTTAAGCTTCTGATGGCATCAGCTTTTTGTTTTTTATCCGTCAGTACTCTTGCATGTCTAAAGTGTAAGTTATGAACTGTTTAGAAAAAAGTCATCTAATGTGGAAAGAAGGGGAAAGCATCAAGATGCCCCATAATTGTTTACCTAAAAATAATTTTCAAAGTCCTTGGTATGAGCATGACTTAAGAAATCATAGCCTCCCTCCCCCTTATAATGGTTATTAATTACACATCATTACATAATGGCCATTATATTTAACTTCCAGATATTCCAGTTATGTGAATACCTTGAACTAAACTAAGCTATTCATTAAATGTAGAGGTTGTCTTTTATCTGTACTTCATGTTTTGATTGTGATAATTGAAAACAATCATGTTCTTTTTATATTTATAAACGCCATTATTCTTTGTATAGGTGCTGGGAGCATATGGCCTTGCATTTATGGTGATTCTTCCAGTTGCAGTGGTAAGATATGCAGTTCTTTTTGAATAAAACTGTAAAAATATAATGCCTAGATGGTTAGAATATTAGTTTACACAGAGGCCAAGAGGCCAAGGGGTATAAATTTATAAGATATTTTTTGCATAATCAAAGTGTCAGATGTCCCTTGTAACTTAAATACTAATTAATACAGTCTCTAACATTAGTTCATGTACATGGCTTAAACATCTTTGTTCTTATGTTGATCCTAAACCTTAAATGCTTTCATGGTGTTTCTTTGACACATAAGATAAAAAAAAATTGGATTCCAAAAATTTTAGGTTTCCTTTTTTCTTTGAAAACAGCCAAACCTCAGGGGGGTGAAATTTAACATTAAACTTCCTATGTTTTTTTATAATTTGTTAGATTAGCTTCGAAATTTGCACATGAATGGAACGGTCATCTAGAAATTTTTAGCCGTCTTCAAGTAAAAGAAAATTCTAGGCAATATTTGCTTCTCCCAACAGATATTAATTTTTATAGAAAATAGTTGTTGGTTCCCGCATTGAAATGTCAAATTGCAGTAGGTTACTGGTAACTAGAGAGGGATCCATATGTCAGAGGTTATTGAAAATGTTTATTTCACTTTTTCATGTCAGGGAACCTGGTGGTACAAGTCCATTCAGTACAGCTGTGAACAGATTTTATTAGACACTACTCAACTTTACTACTACTTCTTTCACAAAACTCCAACTATGCAGACTAAGCGTAAGTACCTTCAGATTTACTGTTAATAATTTTGTGTTAATTTTGATGTGGATCATTTGAGGACACAGCAAGGCTGTGTACTAGCAGTGCCCTGTTGCCCCTAGGCTCAATTTCCACCTCTCTCTTAGACATTTCTGTTGTTCCCAAAGATACCAGACTGATACAATACATTCAATCCACAGATATCTAAATGTGGACACCTGGCTCTGTCCCTTTTAAAATCTGCAACAAAGACATTTCACTGTTTTGTTTCTCTATCATACTGAACCTCATCAAATTTTAGGTGTTTTGATGATTCTTGCTGGATCCTTGGAATTTGAAAAAGGTCACAATAATGAAATCCAAGAGAGACCAAGCGATAATATAGAACTACCAGAGGTAAGTGGGCTGGTACAAGAGTAAAAATAATCAAGGTAGAGTACTGTACAACCCCCAAAATGTCACAGCATTGTTTGGAGTAGTTTGGAGTGGTTTGCTTTTATCCAGAGTGAATATGTTGTGGTTCAATTTTATCCTTGCTTCAAATTTTATTTTCTTTTGTTTCAAAGTCATTATTGTGTTATTATCATACATTACCATACCCAAAAACAATTTAAGAAAATAAAATTTGAACCGGGCAAGGATAAAATAATTGAACTACATCATATATGTTACAGGCCAAAATTAAATTCAGGTTTAAATTTTTTAAACTAGGTTGTGTTTGCCCAATTTGTTTAAAAAGAAGGCTGCAAAAGGTGAAAAATCGTGTTAGGACATTTTAAAATTTCTGCAATCATTAAGTCATTACTTTGGTCAGATCAAACTAAAAGAGGCAGTCAGAAAAAAGGTTATTGAATTTTATCTGCAGAGTGATATGATTAATAATGATTGGGAACAATGGCTTGACATAATATTGTTATCTGACCAGTGATGTGATTTGTCTGTTTGACTGTTAAGTCATCACTTTGGTCAGATCAAACTAAAAAAGGCAGTCAGAAAAAAGGTTACTGAATTTTATCTGCAGAGTGATATGATTAATAATGATTAGGAACAATGGCTTGACATAATATTGTTATCTGACCAGTGATGTGATTTGTCTGTTTGACTGTTGGCCACTGTTACTGGAGTCATATAATAGTCTCTTTGAAACCTTGATTGTTATATCTGACCATTATTTTTAAACGCTGTTTTGTCCGTATTTTTGTGTATGATTTTCTATTTTTTTATTTTTGTATGTATGCAGTTGATGCGAGATTTACCTAACCTTGGGGATAAGAACAAGGAGCCACCACTGTGCTACCCATACAGTGTCAAGGCAAGAGCTCTTATCCACGCTCATCTGTCAAGGCTGGAGCTTCCAAGGCTTACCCTCAAATCAGGTGAGAAAAGCCCGGGGGTGAGGCGGGGGGGAGACTCCCATAAGTGATAGGGATGCTTGTCAGAAAATTCAAATTAAACCCCGAAGGGAGACCAATGTGGGTGTGGCTCAAGCTTAAACTGACCCCTAAGGGAGATTTCTGTTTGTTAAGTGTTACATATGACATTTTTTGTAAATTTCTTTAGGCACGGTACTAACCGATACCTGAATGGGCAAATATAGTGACTTGTGACCTGTCACACACCAATGTACACTCCGAAGTGAGATGACAAAGCATGGCTGTCACTTTTGTGTGGGAATTTCCACCCCGGGTAATGGCTACTCCGGAGGGAAATAGTTTCCGATAATCTTAATCGCTCATCCCAAACAATCGTCATTAAGGGGACTATATCAAGTTATCTGCTATCTTTTTAAAAAGTTAAAACTTTTTTCGCATCAACTGAATTAAAAAAATAATGGTCCAGTTTTGTTGTTAAGACCATATTAAGGCATTGAAATTGTTTCCTGTCGTCTGTTACAATGGCAAGGAGGACCACTTTTTGACGCTAAGCCCGAAAAAAACACCAAAACGTTATTAAGGCTAGTGCTTCCTGATAAAATTTGTATCAGTATCATACATGTATCTTCTTCATAATTCTACAGGAGCATTTTATGTGTGGCTAAAGTCACTAAGTAATGACTTCAGCACAGAATTGACTTAAAACAGCAATGGCGTCGTGTTATATGCTCTTGCCTCGTGACATACACTCTTTTTTTATATAGATAAGAATGTTGTTTTTCCCGCCCAGGCTGAATATTCTTATTTTTCTGCCGATTTTAGGCTGAAAATATTCTTGTATTATTCTAGAATTAAAGCTTAGGACAGATACTGCTCATAAGTATTACATGTTCCATTCATCGAACTGTTATTAGCATTGAACATTTCGCTCTAGTTAGTGCTGTGTTTTTTTTTTCTGTTTTGCTGGCTAGTTTTGCCGTTAGAGAAAGGAAAAATTTTATCAATTAGATTAAAAACAAACACAAAATTATATTCCTTTCAAAATCTCAGCCTCGGGTTTATTCTTAAAATATTCTTAAAATTTCGCAAATTTCAGCCTCAATAGTCTTATAAAATATATATTCTTATAGAAAAAAAAAGGAGTGGAGCTCCTTGAGCAGCTTCCTTACAGTCCAGCGTATATTGTTAACAGTTATTAATACCCAACCTTGTTGCTAGACACTTGGGATTTTAACTTTTGACATTTAATAATACTTGTCATTTTATCCCTGCAGATCTTGATCTTATATTGTCAAAGAGTCCATATTTAATTCAGGAAATGGTCAGCTGTGTAGCACAACTTATAGCTATGGCTAAAGCAGGGAGAAGTAAGTCTCAGTTTGTAAATACACGCAAGCAAACCTCAAAACCACAAACTAATTACCTTTGCTGTTTGCGGTTTAGTTTTCTCATGCCTTATTGGCTGTTTCCTCGCAACACAATAACATTCCATAAATATTTTTGGTGTTCACGGTTTTGTGAGTTTCACAGTAAGGGACGGACCATTAGAAAACTTATGGGGGAGGGGGGGGGAAGTACAAAAAAAATATTCGCGCAAGGGATAATTAAATGAAAAAAATTTATGCACGCCAATTCATCCTAAAAAATATTCATGCTATGGCCTAAAAAAAATTCATACAAGGAAGTTGATAACGAAAAAAAATTCCTGTGGCTCGAAAATTCCCCTCCCCCCCATAACTTTTTTAATGGTCCGTCCCTAAATGTTTATTTCCAGTGAAGTCTCTAGGAGAAGCGCGGTAGAGACGAAGAAAACAGATTGTGCCATGTCTTTTCTTTTGGGCTTGGCAATACTCTCATGGTACTTGATAGACCATAAAGTTCTAGACCAATGAGTCGGCGAGAAGTCACTAACCGCCATAGAGAAAAGAAGTGATGACGTCACAAAAACTAAATATGTGAAATTATAGGATTGATTGGCATAGAGAAAGAACAAAATGGAAAATTTCTACTTGCCTAAAATCAGCCTGTTGGTGCAAATAGGCCATTTGTGTGATTTTGCATCATTTTACTACTACGACCAGAATCCTTCAGGGCATTGCTTTCTTGTGCAAATTAAGGCTTTTGTTATTTAAACCTCACTGGGATTACCAAATTTAATTTAATTTAATTTTTTTCCCTATTGGAAAATTGTTGATAACTCTTTGTTTGCTTTTGATTAGCCACGAACACGCCCAGGCTTGAGACCGTTGAAAACTGCATGCGTGTCAGTCAGATGATGGTACAGGGTTTATGGGATACCAAGTCACCCTTGTTACAGTTACCGCATCTTAATCAGGAAAATTTACGACACTTTACTACCAAAAAGGTACATCATTCTATTGATATTCATTTTCTTTCTCTCTTGATGATTTATCTGCATTCCCATACAGTTGTAGTTTTGTACTTTTTCAAGTTGTTGTAATTACCGGTACCTTCTGACACCATACGTATCAACAGGAGTCTGTTTTTTAAATCTTGGGAGGTGAGGTCATTTTTAAAGTTACAGCAAATACGGGAAAAAATTCACTCCTACCCTGATCACTTTGTTAGATACAGCTGACCCGTGCATTACATCGTAAGTCTATGCACATATCACGGCGCAAATTAACATGGCGTTCTTTAACGGCTTACAGTACTAAACTTTCAATAGACCTTGATCACGCAGCTACCATTTTTTCATTAACTAATAAAACAAAGCATTTTGCACGTTATACCTTGCAATAAAAAACTTGAGAACTAGTTTAGACGCGTAAAAACAAAGCTACGCTTTTACAAATACCGCGGGTGAAAATTTTATGATATTGACTCCAGATCAATGTTGTCTGTATGGCTGTAATTGTAGAATAATTTCAAGTTGTTTTTTGTTGCCAACAGAGAAGTGTTCGTTCCATTCGACAACTGACGTCTATGAAAGACGAGGATAGGAGGTGAGTTAAATCAGCCATAAGTAATAAATTCTTGTTCATTCGAGTTAGATCTCAACCCCTAAACTATAGCAACTGTCGGTCTGTTGAAGTGATGAGATTTACTTTAGATCTATTTTGCGGAAGTAGTACACTCCTGCCTAGTCTAATAGATCTTAAGTAAATCTCACCACAGGGCTCGTGTGATTTTACTATACCATGATACCTTGGCCGTTGTGTAGAGGATACATGACTGTAAATGAATTTTGTCGTTCGGAAAAATAGAGAGATTAGGGTGCATTTTTTCACTAAAATTCAAATCCGGATTTTTAATCCGTAAATGGATATTTCTTTTCTTTACTAAAATCCAAAAACGGATTATTGATCCAAATGATCCACAACGGAGATGGATTCTTCGGATCATATCCAAAACCGGACACTTTGGATACATGATCCGAAGCGTTTCTTTACGACGGATCCGAAAAGAGTGAATACAGCAAGCGGTAACTCGAAACAATTTTAATACATTAGGGCCATTTATACGAGGAAATATAAGACGCGAACTTTCCGTATAAACGGCACATTTGGTCTAAAATAACACGCGGCTTAGCTAAGACGCGTCTTATTAGATAAGACATGCTCGTATAAATGGTACAGTTCGCGTCTTATTTAAGACGCGTCTTATGTAAGACGCGTCTTATGTAAGACGCGTCTCATTTTTCCTCTTATAAATGGCCCTATTGAGCAGCTGTTTGACAACTCTGCTCATCTTTACGGCCATTTTTGAACTCGAGTCATGGATTAAACGATCGATTTTATCCGTTTTATCGGGATATTAAACTCGCTATACAAACGGGACCAACATTGTTCTAGTTTACAACGACAAATCGAGACAAAACTGCTACACTACTTAGCTGGCGCGTCTTGCAACATTTATTTTTACTTTCCCAGTAGATATTTTATTTCAAGACTCATCTTCAAGCTGTATCCTTGAGCTAACCGTCCAGAATAAAATGAAAGATCAGTAAATTTGTGACATCATCAGCAGCCGTGTTATTCTTTCTCCAGGATACCGTCGATATTGTGGGTCGTTTCTATGGAAATTAATGAAAAATAATCCTTTTTTGGCTACAGCGTTTTTCTTTTAACGAAAAATCCTGATGATCCACATTTTCGATCCGATCTCGGATTTTAGTCAAGAAACGCACCCTTAGAATCACGTTTATGGCAAAAGTCAATTTGTACTACGTGACTAAATTTTCCCTTTACTTGCGGTTTAGTGTTGGTTATATCTACACGAAAGTTAGAACTTTAATGCCAGGTTCATCACTAAGAATGATTTTAGACAGGCTTTGTCTTCCCATTTTCAAATGCCAACTTGAATCTAACGTTTGTCGTTTGCTGTAAACGTTTGCCGCAAATCGCTCTAGTTAAATGCTAGCTGTTGCTGTTGTGCAGAAGTAGCCATTACGTAAATGTTTCCAAATCAATAATTATGAATGTAAGGACCGCTGGCCGCAACAATTTTTCGTGAGTGATACAGAGGGGTTATTAGGAAGCTTACGAAACTTCGGCGATGGCAACGAGAACGTCATAAAACAAATAAACAATAGATTTAGTAAGCAAAGCTAATTTCATTTAATCTGATTTAATTTATGAACGTGTATTTCGCAGATATGTATATGTAATAGGACTGAATGTTCTGCGAGCAGAGGTTTCTCTCAGTCTTGCACGCCTTTGAGCATTTACAACAACAACAACAACAACAACCTCTATTTATTTCACGTACAACAGAGCTGACTCGCAAAGTAGCCGCAACACTAATCGAGGCGGGTCAGGCATAGATAAAATATCAATTTACATATTTACATAAAGTATATACTAAAGTTAACGAAGTCGTGCGCGTCGCTTGTCAAGCGCATTGTGGGTTTTTTTACTCTCTCCGGGCGTAAACAAACCGAATACGCACGCTACTGGAATCCACTAGTTTAATTACAGGGTATGTGCTTCGTTTTAGATCTCTGTTAAGGAACCTGACTGGGGAGCAGTATGAAGATGTCATCAATGTTTGTTCCATGCTTCCCATTGTTGAAATGAAAGTCAAGCCACATGGTGAGTTTCGATCAATTTAGATTTCTAGGAAACTGCCCACCTACCCCTCCCCTAAGCCATCATTTTGCCATAAGTGAGAATTAAGAGTTAATGCTAGCTTAGGTGGTGGTGGTGGGGGTTGGGGGGGGGGGAGGTGGGGTAACCTAAATTGATCTGTGAGTTAATTTAGGGCGCTTTCCATTTGTCATAACTGACCGGCCAGACCCTTCCAGTCGTAACGAGAATTTCACTTTAAATCAAAACTATCCAGCCAGATCAGTCAAATCCTGAATAGTATGCACGAAGAAGGTGGTTTTTCAAGAAAATCTCTTGAAAAAAGTCGATTTCATTTTCATTTTTTCAAACTGACTAGTCCGGCAATGGACCGGCCGCCAGTTCTGACAAATGGAAAGCACCCTTAGACAGTAATGTAGCCCGTAAAACAGAAAGATGACCAAAAAATTGCCTTTTAGTCCCTTATTACGCTGCCGTTATTTCGGTCGTGTCGCAACTCTCCTTTCGAAGGGCGCATTTTCGGACGTAAAAAAGGTTAAGACTTCAGGTCAAAACGTTCTCGTGGACAACTTATTCCCGTTGAATTTTCGCGTTTTACGACCAAACAAGGCTGTACCGCTGTAATCGCCAACAGTAAGGAGTATGAGAACGTCGTTCGAGGCAGCGTTGTTTTTATACTTGCCAAATTTTTCCAAAAATATTCGTGAACTTGCTTAGAACGAAGATTATTGCATGATGGTAGGGTTTTGTCCTTTCTTAAATGTGCCGTTGTAAGTCTTAGCGTTTATTTTGTTGTGGTCATGTGAATTACAAAATATGTATCTTTGGTTCGAACAAATGAGTCTCTGTGTGCAAAGGTATTATTCAGCATTGCTGTAGTTACAAAGGTCGCCCCCCTTAAACCCTGTGACATGATCGTCTTGACCGAGCTTGAGAAGGAGACAAACTTAATACCAAGTGACTCACGCGCCCACACCAACTCACGGCTTTGCCGGTACCTAACGCATGCGCACATCCATATCCACCTTGTAGTGGCAGCCATGGACAGCTGTTTCTCATCAGCATGGCATAACCGCTGAACCCCTGTAGAGAGCTTCCGAACACGGCTTTGACCATGCAGGGGTCCGACGGCTATGCCATGCCGGTGGGCCTTAAGAAAGGGCGAACTGTCCAGGATATCCGAGTGGTATGGCTGTGCACATGGGTTGGGTACTAGCCAGGCCGTGGGCTGGTGTAGGTATGTCACTTGCTTTTGAGTTTTTCGTGAGAAGGAGACGTTCATCGCACTAAGTGTGCAAGCGAAAAAATTGAAATGAGAAAGTTGAGACCACGTAAATGTGGACTGAGAAATTATGAGAAATTCACAATTTGTCAGACTACGATTAGTCCCTCATTTTCCTCAAGGATAGCTGAGCGAGCGAAATTCGTGAGCGCGCCTTGTGAAAATCGCCGCGCGCGGGGAAAGGCAAGACGCGTGTCACCTTCCTCGACGGTGGCGGCGATTTTCACGCGTGCTCGCGTATTTCGCTCCCTGAGCAATCTCTGTGGAAAATGAGGAACTACTCGTTGCGTATCTTTTTAATGGACAATTTAAAGAAAGCAAGACGAGAAAGAGCGTAAAAATACTTTGTTCAGTGCACATTGTTCTTCACTCTCCTAACACGAGGGTAGAATTTTTGATATTTATTTGGTGTTTTTTTTTTACAGTCCTTGATGATGAAGATGAAGAAAGTGTTATTACAGCTGGTTCAATAGTAACAGTGTCTGTTATAGTCAAAAGGAGAAACCTAGCAGTGAGTTTGTTACATACTGTGTATTGATCTTGTGCTGTTTATGCCACTTTCACATTAACCATTATACACCTTGGTGACAACTCGCCTCTCCCCCCTCCCCCTCCATCCAAAGTTTGGCACGATAATTGTGTTTAATTTCATATGGGTATTACAGCCGTCCCTAGAGAAATCGAGAGCAATGCTTATGCGCAAACTTGGGGGGTAAACTAGTCGTGTCTTATGGGAAGAGGAGAAAATGTTGAATTTAGTCTGTATCCCCTCAGCGAACCTGTAAACAATATGAGCTCGCTCTTATGGGAATATGCTGTTTATCCATTGAGTCCTCAGTGGGTTATGTTTGCATTCTTGCTGTAACTGGCGTGCTTAAGCTTCACATATAGATACTTTCAATGATATTTCAGTCCGCGTTAGCCTCAGTGTAAGTTTCTCGCGTTAAGGCTTACTTAGGTGAGTTCAAAATGTTGCTCCAACTTCATCTTTCAAGTTGAAAGCCTTACTGAATGATGTTGGATTAGTTTTGAAGGAGATGAAACTTTTAGTCCCGTTCAAACGAGCCTGTTACCATTAAAAAATTTGGTGGACGATGTTCGGCCAACATGTTAACCTGCGCGGAGCGAGCTCTCCATTTTGGGGTACATCGAGAAAAGGCATGCGTGAGCGGCGGGCAAAACGAGACGCGAAAACCCCCTATGCACTGTGGGACCCAACATAGCGGAAGTGGTGAACGAGAGTGGAGAGGGAAAAAGGCCGAGAACTCGACTTTGACGTGAAAATTCTAGAAATTTCTTCAAGTTTTTTTAACATTTATTTTACGAATATTGTATCTCCAGTTATAACTACAGCGAGGATTCAAAGATTTAAAAGCCCTCTTTGCTTCTTTTTATCTTAAACAGGATTTCTTTGAGCAAGAAGCAGCTGACGAAACGAGTAATGCCCCACTGGTGGAAAGTGGCCAAAATGATGCTTTGGATCCCAAGGTGCGAATGATGATATTGATGAAATAATAGTAGAAGTGGTAGGAAAAGCAGTGTTAATGACGTGTTTATTATTATTACCTTCGAAATGTCGTAACAGTATGCCATAATCTTAATGCCGTGCATACAACAAAGCTCTACCCCAGCACATGAGTCCGTTTAAAGCGTTCACATTTTGCGTTCCGCATGACTTTATGGTTCCGTGGAAATCCGGGACTTTTAGGATCGCTTATTACATAAACATTCTTTGATGGTCCTTGCGGTCTTAGGTCTAGTTATCTTGGATCCCTCGTTCAATAGACCGTTCGCACATTCAGAGCACACAGTCGAGGGGGTGGGGAATGACACGATGCAGTGATTTGTAATTCCTCCCTCTTAAGCCTGGATTTTGTTTCATGGTATGTGCTCACTGTCTAAGACGGCCACCTCGCTAGAACGGACACCCTACAGTTGTTCCCTGCATTTTTTTTCTCTTTAACCACGGCAGGATTAGCTCATTCGCTGGAGCGCAGAAGACCCGTAGTTCTGTTTGTAATTTTGCTTATTTTTTTATTTGCAGGGTTCACCTCAACCAGGTGCGCAGAAAGTTTGGCAGAAAAACAAGAAGAAGGGCAAAAAAGCCAAGCCTCAAAAACAACAGCCCAAGAAAAAACCTGTTAAACAACAACCCAAGAAAAAGAACCCACAGAACGAAAAAGAGGTGAGTGGTTTGGACAGCTGGCTTTAATTTGAAGTCTGTTTTTCATTGTTTTTCATTGATTTGAGGGGGCTATGACATGGCGAGCTGCAATTGTAGCTAAACATTCTCAGTCATCGCTTTTCATACTTGGAACTCTAAGGGCATGTTTACATTTCAGCATGAGTCAGGAGATTTGCATGAGTTACTGAAATCATAAAATATGTCGAAAAGCTACTACTATTCGCCTGTTTAGTATTTTCTAGAACCTTATGTCAAACGGTATTCAAGTTCCAAGCGAGTTCTTTTGATGAACTAATTTTTCTCCCACGAGCTGGAGTGCTGTGTTTAGTCAAGTGTGACGAAGGGTCTGTGTTTACAAGTTGGCGGAAGTCGTAAGATATCTGAAGTTCAAGTGAGAGTTTGTTATTATTGGCAGAGGCTGTTTAGTTTTACTTAAGTTCAAGTCAAGTTTGTGTTGGTGGATGCTGTGTTTTAAAGCTCTGTAAAGACTATGTTCCTTTGGTATTAAAATTCCTTGTGTTAATCCGACATCCCTGCGAGCTGATAGTCAGTGAATAATTATCCTCAAAACATTCGAACTCGTAACATTGAGTTTTAGGTAATTCTGTGCTCAACGTAATCGACTCCTTACCCATGCCGTACATATCTTTAATCAGTACATGAGACTGCTATTCTATTTTTGAAGCCTGATGTGACTAAGAAAAATAGAGAATTCGTTTTTCACGGTCTGTTTTGTTAGACGTTTTATTCACCGCCAGTAACCTCATATGTGACTTAAATCTAAACGTTTATACCCAAGTCAAATTTGGAAGGATTTGTATGGAGTCATCAGAGCATAACTGGGCTGATATCACTGAGACAATTTGTCCCGGAATGCTAGTTTTTGGCAAGTAGGCCTATTGGATGTTGCTCTTTTCAGAATATCCTGACAAATCCCATATTTCAAAAATTAACACCTTAATCTTACCATATTTCATTTCTTACTATTCCTCCGCATTTACAATTAATCAGTTCCACAACCACGACGCCGAAGTGTACGCTCCGTAGCGTCTTGTCTTTTTTTATTCTCTTCCAATAAAACTCATAAACTCATTCTCGTAAGAAAGGTTTTGCACTTAGCCTCGTCTTGAAAGTTAGAGTTTTTGGAACTCGGAAATGGACTATTCATGTTTTCAAATTTTTTTTTTCCCCAGAAAACCGCCGAAGAGAAGGAAGAATCAAGTGGAAAGAAAAACAAAAACAAAACGGACAAAAGAAAAACGCAACAAGGGGATGATGAGGACAAAGAGGCAGAAGATTATGAAGATGGTGAGGCGGAGAAGGAAGCGCCAGAGACTGAAGAAGATGAAGAAGAGGATGAAACAGATGACAAAATAGAAGAAATCAAAAAACCAAAAAGAAAGGCAGCTGAAGAGGACGAGTCAGATTTGGATAGCAGTAGGTGTGTCAAGTCATCTATTTTAATCAAAAGCACTTTCCGGTCGTGTCTATAGAATCGATTAGCGCCAAAGTTCTACAAGCCATTTTAGCTTGACAAACATTCTACTTTGTTTGGACTTTCACCGTAGAGAGCAGAGTAGTCCAGGTTGTATTAGACAATAAACATTGATTACCATCATCTGTTTCCTCTCTCGGTCTGCGAGAGGTCCGGGGCGAATGTCAACGGGGACTGGTACTAGGCCCCTCGCTCTTAACGAACAATAGGACAATTGTACGATGACGTCATTTTACCACAAGTACGATACCAGAATCCTTCAGTTTGATGTTTTCGTGTGCAAATCAGGGCTCTTGCTGTTTAAACCTCAGCGGCATTGACAAATTTGAAAAAAGCAGTTAATTCTCAATCTGGTAGTTGTAGTCAAATGTCGTCATCGTGAAAATGGCCAATGCAATCTGGTACTGCATGTCTTCAAATATGACACACTTGATGGCCCACTTGAAAAGCGAGTTGCTGTGATGAAATACTGTATACAGCTATTTCGAGAAAGGTTGTCGGGAAAAGTGCACGCGACAATCCTGAAAGGCATTGTGGGTGGTTTTGAGTTCTCTTTTTTTCAAAGAAATTTGAAAGAATTGGCACGAAAGGCCATGGAAATGTGTTTGCGAGTGCTAAAGGAAAGCAACAAAAGTAGGTTCGATAGCTACAGTCGTCAGGAACAGTGTATTGATCATCTCCCATATTACCTTTCGGGATTGTCGAGTGCACATTTTTTCCGACAACCTTACTCGAAATAGCTGTAACTGATGACAACTAGACCGACAAAGTGAGTTGTTTGGATTAAAAATTTTTGACTGGAACTAACTCGTGCAATTCTAAGTTTCTCTAGTCGTCGGAGTGAACGTAAACCAAATCTCTTTCTGTTGTCTCTATAGCCTTGGCGAAGACGAAGACAGTGATGCTCCATTAGATGCTAGTACTCGGGATTCCGAAGATGAAGCCGAGTGGGACCGATTACAAGCCGACGTTAAAAGTCGGGATGCTGTCCTAGATCCCAAATCTAAAGAAAGTCATATTGTCCATGCGCCGTATTTCCCAGAGGTAACGACAAACTTTTAAACATTTCTTTTTCATTAGGTGCATGTCGATAAACTTTCTTGGAATTCTGTCATTTGTAAACGTAAGTCTGATCACCTTCTTTTGGCTTAAGGTGGAGATCTCAACTCTCACGTTTACGCATGGCCTTTCATATATTGCCTCTATTTAATTTACGCGCGTAAATTTTACGTCCGTCCGCACGGAAAAATTACGTGACAGTGGAAATCAACCCTTAAGCTTCCTTGTCTGGCTATAGAGAGGAGACGTTGCTACGCCACGTTGCCATGGTAGCAAAGTTTCTGGATCTCAACAATCCGTGGTCCTGCAAATATGGCGGACAAAAAAAAACGAAAAAATTGAGATTCATGACTTTCTTTTGCATGATTGCACAACAAAGCAGTAGTCCATGTTTTTCTTGCATCGTGCGACAATGCAAATAACCGTCTCTGTCAAGAAAGATTGTTGAGATCCGAAAATTTCGCTACCATAATAACATGACATCGTGCTTCTCCTCTCAATTCGGTAGTATGAGAGCCATTTCGCAGTACTTACTGCACTTAGGCTGCAATTAGTCACAAGAGATTTTTCGCATTCGTGACGAAACCGGAACATTTTAGTACCTGATTCGTTGTTTTCGTTTTTTTTAGCGTAGGCTCTTGAATCCGAAATAAGAATGTCCTTGTCTGGTCCCGTTGCGTGTCCAGAGACTTTTAATACGGAATCTGATGAAGTGGGCACTTTGCGTCCGAATGAAAGTTCTTGGGTTTGAGCAAACTTTTGCGACCCCCGAAAAATCCGGGAACATTAAAGAATCCGGGAAATCTTCCTTTAAGCCTTAGTCGTCTTAGGTGATGGTAAGCAGGTTAGTACGAAAGAATTCTTATTTCTTGTTCAGATTATTAATCTTTTTTATTGTTCGTTTTTCTACAGGAGAAGCAAGAATGGTGGTGGATTTACGTAACCGACCGCAGGAAAACAGAGCTTATAACTCCGCCTCAACAAATTTTTAACCTTAAAGACGAAGAAAAGGTAAAGTTTTTGTTTGATATTCTTGTCCGGTCAAAACCGTGACTTGCTTAATTTCTGTTCAATTTTTGAAAGGCCTTGATAGACCGACCCTACATTCCTTTGAACAAAGGCACCAACTCGAGGCTTGCTGACAATTTTGACCGCTGGGACTCTAGCAACCAGCCACTGAGGGCCTAAATAGAGGGTGGCCGCTTAATAGAATTATTTCCTCACCCTGTAATGTTTGAATTATATTGTCTGCTTTCATTAAAGGTTGATCTGAAGTTTCAAGCTCCCTACAAAGCTAAAACTTATCATTACACCGTGACGTTACGATCAGATTCCTATCTGGACCTGGACGTTCATCAAAATTTTAACGTAAGTAAAGCACCAAAGAGCGCGTAAAGAGGCAGTGATATTTTGATTATACCCGAAACTCTCAAATGTGAATAGAAGGCTTGGACGCCTGGCAATGCCATTGTGTAAAGTATTCTGTACACTTCCGGTTTCATCTTGTGACTATACTTCCGGTAACTCAAGTGGATTCGAGTTTCATTTTTCGACTAGACTCCGTTGGACTCCAGGTTTTGTCCACCGGAATCTAGTCGAGAGTATTGGTCATGAGTGGAAGAAAATTAATAAGCCTCCCCTCTCCATTAAGCCCCCCTATCAGGGGAAGGAAATTAATAAGCCCCTCAAATAAGCCCCCTCCCTCTAGGGTAGCATCATGTCTTGGTCATTTCGCTACTGAACCAGTTCTACGCGTTCAGGTTGTGGACTGCGGCGTGAAGTCATAGATGGGGAAAATATAATGCCAACCGCCAACCCCCCCCCCCCCCCCCCCCATCCCCCACCTCCCCTTAATGTCGCTGCTTTTCCTGCTTATATCTCTTTGCACCGTCCCCACAATTTGAACGCTTGGAACAGGCTGTATGTATGATTTTAGGTAACGCAAGACTACCATAATTTGTTTGTTACAGATTGACGTTGAAGAAGCAAAAGAAGTCGAAACCAAGCAATGGGACTTTGATTCAGATGAAGAGGACAAAGATGGCTTAGATGAGAGTGGAGAAAGCGAGGAAGAAGAATACAGCGACTAATAAAGATATTGATGTTTCTTCCTCTCTATGATCCAGTCCTTCAGGTGACGATGGCTAAGATAGAATTGAAGAAAGCGAAAAGGAAGAGTGTAATGACTAAAGAAATTATTGTGGACCGTTTTCCATTCTGACCGTCTTCCTCGTTAGACTTCCACCCTTCCTATCTTTCTTTGCGGCAAAAAGATGACACGTACAAACGGAGAAACAGAACTCGCAGTCAGGCGAGTAAAAAGTTATCTTGTTTCTTCCGCTGTTTTACTTGTTCTTGTCTGCTATAAGCGTTTCTCGAAATCCGCTTCTTGCTTTTTAAAGGTGATCTTTTGAGAAGATGGTATAATCGTGAATTGAAGTAAAGCTTCTAAAATGATATTTCGTCTCCCCCTATCAGTCTTAGAAGCGATATACGTGTTACTTGAAAGGTGAAAGTATGCTTTTAGCCGTCAGTGATCCTGATGTTCGTTAAAATAAAAAGAGAAGACATCAATTAACCTTTTAAGTCCCAAGATTGAACATCATCGCTTTTCTCCTAACATCGTCGAGCACATCATCAAGGAAAAAAGTTTTGAGAATTAATAAAATGATCACCAAAGGAAAAATGTTTTGATCTCTTATCGAATTCCCTGAACCATTTCTAAAAGGAAGTGTATGGAGATCAGTTTGGAGAATTTATTTAGAGACTGAATTTAAGGACGTTAAGTTAAGAGTGGAACATACCCGCGGTAGTTTTGTTTTGGCTGTGACATGTTTTCAATAAGCCATATCAGCCACTGGATCCGGTTCTTTCAAGTGCGATTTCGCTGAGACAGGATTAGTTTCAATTTTTAATGAATCGTTTATCGTTTATTAAGATTTCTCGTCTTAATGTACATTAAAGGGGTTATGCCACGTGCATGTTGCTGTTTTAGGTCAGTTCTATGCTGAAGTCATTATGCCTTCACCCATAAACAAACTGCTCCTGTAGAGGTGTGAAGAAGATAGCAAATAAATTCTTCAGGGCTTACTAACCATAATTATAGTTTTGGTGATTTTTGAAGGCATAGCATTAAAACTTGAAAAAGTTGCCCAACTTTTTCTCGTTTCAATCCATGTGTATCCCTGCCATCCTTAGCAACAAACGACAGGAAACAGTTTCAATGTCTAAATATAGCATTAAATAACAAATCTGGGCTATTATTTTTTTGAATCCAATTGATGCTAAGACAAGTTTTAGCTTTTAAAGAAAAAACAAATGGCTTGACGTAGCGCCTAGTTTTAGGCGGCTTTCACATGGTGTTTAGATATATGAGCTTAGTTCCTGTTTACATGGGGGTGGGGGACCCCAGGTAGGTGAGGTAACCCGTTTAGGTGGGGTAACCCGCCTGTCGATATAAACCCTCATTTTAATTTGATCACGGTCATATGTTAGGTGGGGTAACCCGCCACATCTTACCTCACCTACCTGGGGTCCCCCACCTTCATGTAAACAGGCCCTTACAGTCATGAGAGACAGTATCGATGGCTGCGATCCAGAACTGGAATTAGCGACATCTCTTTGGATTTAAACAGCTCTCATCAAGATGTCGTTTCCGTTGGGAATACGACTGGGCCTGCAGGAGCGAGCTTCACACCAGTGTACAACCATTTGACTTTGAACCAAAGCTGGAACGAAGTTAGCCAATTACCATAGATCAAAATGTAAGAAGAGTTGATCCGCAAAGGGTTACCACTAATGCTCGTTTGAATCTTATTACACGTTCCTAGCTCTGCGACAGAACCGCTCCTAGCACCCGGCTAAGGGAGGAAATTTGTTAAATGTTAACCCTCCACCCCCACCTTCCCCCCGCTTGGGCCTTGGGCTACCTTGTTTTTTGAATTGTGCGCCAGGGCATTCATGTGAAACTTTGGCCAAAGGGTGGGACGGGCGGCTCATTTAAGGGACGTGTTTTTCAGAGAGGGCGGGCGCTTGTTCAAGAATATGAGGTAGTTAATGTACTACATACGGCTAAAATGTACCCTAAAGTAATAACGTATAATCACTAATTACAGTTATTTCGTCTGTTACCGTATTCTCTAGTGTGGCAGTATTTATTCGCAAGTGAATAATCCAGTTAAGAGTGAATTTTTATTTTTTCCATTGTGTTTCATTAGTGCCTTTCGAGACTTAAGTTCGGTTGACATGATACGATTAGCCTGCGAGCAAGCTCTCCTATTTGGGCAAGCGAAGCGAGCCTCGCGAGAACTCGCCTGCCCTCCCCCTCTCAGCTTCGCCGCTCGCTTGCGCGTTCTCGCGAGCCTCGTGTCACTCGCCCAAATAGGAGAGCTTGCTCGCAGGCTATAACAAATAAAGGCTATGATTCGTCGTCCGATCTTTCTAGGTGAAATCGGTCGACTTTCGAGCCGAATTTTTGTTAGCCATAACATGTTTTGCTTGCAAGTCTGTTCCAATTAGAGCTAGGAAATTGTAGCATGTAAACCGGTTTCAGCGTAAACTAACCCGGATCCAAGATTAAAGTTAAATTTAATGTTATTTCTTACGTTTTAGATGCGTCTTGCGCTAGTCAAAGGTAGAAAATAGTTACCAGAGTAAGAAACAAAATTGAAATATCACAATAAACTCATTTAATTTATACACCTTGTTACCATAATATATACATTGAAAGAGTTAAGTTGTCTTAAAAAAAGTAAGGCCTAGGCCAAACGTCGAACGTTTTATGAGACAAACCAAACTTGGTGAGTTAAGTTCATGGAAAGGTCGACGTCTGGCTCATTTAAGTTCGTCTGAATGAGTTTGGATCATCCAACACGTCTTCTATCCGTCTGCTTCACGCCCCGGTTGTTCAAACGTTGGATAGCGCTATCCAACGTTTGAACAACCGGGGCCAGCAGGATAGAACGTCCGAAGATCGTCTCCGCGACAAACGTCGATCTTCACATGCGACGATTAAACAAATAAATGAAAAATTTGTTTTTAAATAATGTATCTTTAGTTTCGTTCGGGATAAAATTTATTACTAATCTGATTCAGTTGATTGGTGCGACGCGTCCTAAGTTCGTCGTCTGACCCAACAGACGATCGTCGTTTGGCCGAGGCCTAACTCTATATCCAGACCTACTTTTGAAAATTGAATTTTAGGTACCGTGAAGAAAATGGTTGCAATTAATAATTTATGTCCACTATTAAAAGCGTCCTTGTTATCCAGAAGAACGCAGTGTTTTGATGTTTAGCAGTTATTGGCTGAGTACGATACGAAGAATTATCCAGATCAAGGAGGGGATTTTATCTGCCGAGGCCTAGTCATTCAAAATATTTCCCTAGTGGGTACCCCTGGGAATTCTTGGTGGATGATGTGTACCGCCCGGTTCCTCAAATCCTGACCTTATTTTAGACCAAAAAATGTGTTCTTCCACACCCGCAACCTTGCCTCTAAAATCCAAACCCGTTCAGACCTGACCTCTGTCATCATTACTTAGATTAGATCGCCAACCAAAAGTTTTCTTAAAATCCATTTTGAATTCGCATATTACTCTTCCTTTCTTATTCACTTAGAATTGAAATAACAAATACGTCCATACACTTCCGCAGTTCCCTAGCCAAAATGGGCAGTCTTCACCCGTTTTTAGACCGAAATGGCGCAAAAACCATACCCTATAGGGCTGCACATGCCTTTATGGCTTATATATGGAATAAGCCCCCCGCCCCCACTGTCGGAAGCAACCCCTGGAGTCCTACTCAACTGCTACTTCCCGTGTTGTGTCGACGCCGATGGGAATGACGAAGCTGGGGTGTCCTCTCCAGGTTGTAGGCTGTTTGTTGGTGGATGGACGCCTGAACGCACCCGAAGGCTCATTCTCCCTGGTCAGTGTGTACCTCCCAATATTGTCCGCCACTCCTGACGCAGAAGATGAGTTCTACGAGAATCTTTCATCAACAATCTTGACCATCCCCAGCTCGGAACAATTTGTTCTTCTGGGTGACTTTAATGCCAGAGTGGGTGCAGACAACTATTCATGGCCCTCCTGCCTTGGTCCTTTTGGAGTAAGGAAAATGAATTAAAATGGTCAGCGACCGCTTGAGCTGTGTGCCTTCCACACCCCTTGCATCACTAACCCCTTCTTCAAGACAAAACCTCAGCCCAAAGTCTCCTGCAGACACCCGCGTTCAAGGCACTGGCACCAACTGGACCTGATTCTGGTTAGGCTAGTTACCATAAAGAACGTTCTTCACGCACGCTCTTATCACAGCGCAGACTGCGACACAGACCATTTCTTAGTATACTGCAAGATCAGACTGCAGCCAAAGAAGTTCTACCGTTCAAAAAAGACCAGGGAACCCCAGCATTGACGTCAACAAGATGTCTTAGCCAGACCCGAGCAGTTTGCCGAGGCTTGTCATCTTCAGAGTCGTATTTTTGATGTTATTCTTGTTATTCTTTTGAGGCAGTAATTCGGCTATTTCGTCTTTTCGTCCGCCATTTTCTTCAGCCCTGCACTGACAAAACAGCTACAAATGGCAAACCGGTTCCGCTAAAACCCGTAAAATAGTCATAAATGAGGCATAAGTCAGCCCAGGGACTACAAGAAACAATTTTAAAAACATAAACTGAGGTAGGGTAAGCCGGTTTAAAATTGAAAATTCTTTCATTAGCTTTGAGGTGTGAGAAATCTTCAGTAGCCGGAGAAAAAGCGGACATTTGCAGGACATTTGGTGATACCACCACTGGTTTCCCAGCGAAATGATCGATGACGTCTGAGGAACGAACGAAGAAATTCCATACTGATGACGTGTCACTACTTACTTGTGTTACTTGACATGCGTGAGTGTCTTGGTTTTTTTTACTCGAGTGTCTGGGCTTACTTCATTGAGTGACATGGCCTGCTTTAGTTAACTGATACGCTGGAGTGTCTTGCTCACTTCAATGTTACTTAATGGGTATCTTGGTTTAGTTGAGTTACTTGGCTTTCTTGAGTGACTTGGCCTGCCTGAGTTATCGAGGGCTCGAGTTGCCGACGCTTAAATTACAGCAAATTCAAATCTAATTCTAAATCTAAATCTAAATATGGTTTTGTCGGCAACATCCACGAGGGGCATCACTCGAAGTCTAAAACACCAGAAATATACAAGATGATAATAAAAGCTAAAACTACAAATAAAAACTAATATATAAACTACTAGTAAAAGATAACCTAAAGGAGTTTATTTCTAAAAATAGAGAGAGATTGACTGGTAACAGTTTCTTTCGGGAGTTTGTTCCAGTCAGTTATTGTGGGAAAGAAAGAAATGTGAAAATTTCTGCACATTAAATTTATATCAAGGCTTCCTCTAGCCTAAATTTCAGACGATTACTTCGAGTCGTTTTTACCCTCTCAGTAACAGTTGCTGAGGGGGTAAAAGCGACTCGAAGTCAGGCTGGGCTTCCTTGTCTTCTCCTTTCTCTATTTGGAATAAACTCGTCCGGGGGCACCCAACGACTGTTTTCTTCAAAATATCTGTTCGGAGAAGCAAACGCTGCCTATAATTTTCTGTTGCTTGAGGACGGCTAATAATATCTAGAAGAACGTTCCATTCGTGTACAATTTTCGAAGCTTATCAAATAAATTCCCTACGATTTTCTGAAGTTTAATTTTGCATATTTTACTACCAACGTTACACTATTTTTCTTAGAAAAAGGCGACCTAAAACTTTCGGATTGTAAAAAGTGTTGGAGAGAGGAATCAGAAAAATTCTCACCTTCGTAAAATGTTAAATTACACCTAAATTTTCGGAAAAATAATACTGAAGCCCTTGTAATTTCGAAAAGACTTAAGTTCTCCTAAGATGACCGAACAGATAAAAATTTTGTAGCACCGCTTAGAATGCATTTCGAGAGATCTAAAAGTACTCTGGATAGCCTAAAAAGTGTTTTCAACGTATTTTGAAGGAAACCGTCGTTGGGTGCCCCTGATCGTCCTCCCATTTCCCATCCAGAAAACCATAGCACATCTTGCAAATATATGAAGGAAATCCAGGGAAAATCGATTTTGGTTCGCGATAGCGAGGGCTCGATTTATCAGGAGTCGTCTGTCACCAAATTAAAAACACTCAGGAAGATATCGGTTCATTATTATTTCCATATTTGAAGTACCTTCTGCACCAACACATTTCGATGTTGGGCTACCTGTGGTTGTGCTAGGACGAGATTGGAAGAGGGACGAATCAAGATGGCGAGCGAAGTTAAGGCAAAGGTTGGCTTTCTCGGAGGAGGGAATATGGCGAAAGCCATGGCCAAAGGCTTTATAAAGTCAAAAACCGTTAATCCAGCGAACATCATTGTGAGTGCTACCACGGAAAAAACTTTGTCGCTTTGGAAGGTAATGTTAATTAAGGCTTAGTGTCGATCGGGGTCGTGGAAGTACGCTTTTGTTCTGGCACGTGGGAAACCCAAGAGAAAAGTATTGCTGTCCAACCACCATTTCCCACCGCAAAACATTAGCCAGAAAGTCAATTTTTAGGCAGCTGAGACAAAAGACTAAAATATTATGGCTGCTGGAGTGTCGGCAATATAATAAGGATTGTGAGGAAAAAAAAAAAAAGAAAAAAACATGTACACTGCAGAACTGCGAGGCATGTGGTCCAGTGACTTTCCCATTGATGCATATAGTATCTTCTCCACTATTCAAACCACCATGAAATTGTATTGTTAAGAGTTTAAAATCTAAATTGGCAGACCTTTATTTGGCCCATTTGCTTTATGTCCTTTCAATCTCTGGTATTTTGGGGGTTTTATCCCATAATTTTGGCATGATGGTCATGTGACGAGCTGGAAGGGGCTGCGGCGGTGTGCGACAAACGCGGACTGTAGAATTGCAGACTAGTAGCCAAGGTAAATGAGGTAAGCATTTTTGTGAAATGCTCTGACAGGTTCCCTATCCCCATACTTTTAGTCAGAGTCTAGTTTCGCGATAGGGAATCTGTCATCAGGCTGTTTTTGATCCTTTACTTGTTCCCAGTCTCTGGCACATTTCTTAATTGGAAAAAGAAGTCTTTGGACAGCATTTTTAGGGAGACACATTTTTAAAATTCAGACTTGTAAATTTAACTTATCTAAAAACCAAAATCAGTTCAAAAAAATCTGTACAATATACACTTAAATTGCTTGTGTTTACCTCCTGTGAGCAGAAGAGACTCATGGACACAAAACAGAGGCACAGAGAAACAGAAGGATAGAAGGAACAGTAATTCATGGCATAATTTCCATAGTAATTATCAACAAATTCGTGATTAGTGAACTATAGCCAACAGCATTTAGGATTGTAGAGAGAAAAGTTGCCACCCCAAAAATGGGCCATTTTGTTCTACTTTATATTTCAGGAGATGGGTTGTCAAACTACATTAGTCAACAAGGAAGTTGTTGAACATTCAGATGTCATTTTCATAGCGGTGAAGCCCAATTTAGTTATACAAGTTGCTCAAGAGATTGAATCATCTGTTGACCCATCTAAACACCTTATTGTTTCTATAGCGGTTGCCATTACCACAGATGTTATAGAAGCGGTGAGTAATTTAAGTACCTTAAAATTCCAGTTAAAAGCCCCCCCCCACTTATAACCCCCCCTGGTTATAGGCCTATCTACTTGGAAACAAAAAAAGGCATCTGGTTGTAAGGCCCCCCCTCCCCCTGGATATTAGCCTCCCTCTAGTTTTCCTTGCTTTCTTAATATTAAGTACTCTCGCAGAACCCTGTACTACTTCAAACACAACATTAGGAAAAATTGCGGAACAATAACTTTATTACTGACCAAGTGGGTGGGTAGGGAGTGGCAGGAAGTGCCATCGTAAGAAGTTTCGAGAAATGCAGAATTTCTTTGGATCTTAGTGGATCAGAAAATAATGAAATTAACATCGAAGGGATAAGTTTCATCTTAAGAGTGATGATTCAGACAATGACATTTATGATTATGATGGCAATGGGTTCGAAGCAGAAAGCCAGATCACTCAGTAAACTAAGACGACGTCAAATTTAAGTAACAGGAAACATTTTCCGTGTTTGCATAGCCTGATATAAACAGAAGAGGGGTTGGGAGAATTCAAGACAGTTATGCATAATAATAAAACAGCCCTCTTTCTTTTGCTTTTATAAAATAACTTTCCCGAGAAAAAACACAAAACTCTCTTGTTTAGAGCATTGATTAAACAAGAAATTCTTACCAGTTGCGAAGTCTTGTACACGAAGCTTCTACGCATAATCAGTCTTTGTTTTGCAAAAAAGATGCTTTCCAAAATTTGGGTTTTTCTCGGTTAAAATGTCAGCTCAAGCGAAAAAAAATTGACACAGCATGTTTCTAAAGAGTTTTCAAGTTTCAGCTGACGAGGAAATGGGTAAATAAAGTAAACTTGTCGGGTTTTTGAACTCAAAACCTTTTTCGAATTTGTGCTTGCATGATAAGCACGCGAAAGCAAAACATCTTGATGTCACAACCATGTTTACATACTCTCATGCAAACACACCTCTCAGCCAATCAGAGTGCGCATACTATCCTAGTTATTTTACAATTTAGTTTTAATAATAGACAAATGCAAATATACCACTATTTACTTTTTAACACGCACTCATTTAGTGAGTTTGGGATGCCTGTGGGTTTTCATATGTTTGAAAAATCCTCGATGATCATGGATTTTACTTTACCCAACCATCCCGACTTTTGCTGGTCTGCTGGGAAAAACTTAGAGTCTTGTTCCAGATGCAATTTTAATTTGTGATGGGGGAAACTTGGACTGATTAAGCAATCAGGGGATTAGCGGAAACCTGGTTCTCATATCCTTCTGACCTCCTCTTGACACATAGATTGGTAATGCCTGATGGTGTTCCTAGTTTTTTGAACAGAAGGTGCTTGCATGCCTGTGATAGTGATGCAAGTTCAACTTTGCAGGTGTGCTGGTAATGAAGACCTGTGGTGGCTCTTTTTTACCTGCGGCAAATAAACCCACATGTAGTATTCCCACCAGTACCAGCAGCACATGAGAATCGGGCTTAGAACAACTGCCAATTAACCAATTGCTGTCATTTAAGTCATTTAATTGCTGAACTGACACAGTCTGGAAATGGCTACACCTGTAAATCCTTAATTTTTCTGGACTTTTCGTGACATTTAATAACCGGGCTTTGAGCACGGGTATTTACATGTGCTGTGCATTCTTTTTGTTTTGGTTTACACTGTTGTAGCACTTGCCACGCAGTCGAGTCATAAGATGTCTGCCAAATCTAGCTTGTGAGGTTCAATGCGGGATATTTGCCTATTGTAGAGGGAAACATGTCCAGGAGAAAGATGTTGAGTTAATACATAAGCTTCTTGGAACCTCTGGTAGGTTAACTGTCAGTAAATATGAACATGGGTCTTGTGCAGCTTGCTGGAGAGCAAGAAACACATTGGGAAAGGCACATGAAGAACTTAGCCCCACCCCTAAAAAAAGTTAATGAGCAGGATTAATGATAATTAATCTAATTATTGTTTAATAATGGTAATAGGACTGGGGGGAGTCCAATTCGGTCTGTAATGGTACCAGTGCAATTATTTTGTTTAATCACAAGTATGATTACAGACTGAATTGGACGACACTAAGTCCTGTTACCAATTAATCATAACAAAATTTGTGATATTTAGGTTATTTTTAAAATTAAAATAATTCCTAGAGTTTTATTTTTTAAATTTTTTTTTGCATCACTGATTTACATGATATACATATAAAGCATATAGATACATAATTACATTGCTACTATACAGTAATTACTTAACAGTCCAGATATGTAATACATGGTAGCCAAAGTAACTTAAGTAGTTCTTGCATACTCACGTAAACAGGCAGACACACGCATTACGCACGATTACTGATTATCCGCCCAGAAACTTCCTGAAAGAGCCTCTAGAGAGTTAGCACGATTGCTATTCTCTGTACATCTCGACAAAGGAAATAAAGACTAAAGAACATTTTCCCAGATAAACGCTCCCCAGTTTGCATTGAATTTTCTGAAAATCCCAGTTTTAATTCATAACCAAGACAATTTAGAATGGTTCGAAACAAGAGCTCCCATGAAGGGTTAAGGCCATTTTGTTTGTAGAAATAGATGTGATACCTTGTAGTATTTGTAGTATTGTTCACGAGGCCTATGCAAGACAAAAAGGAGAATTCTTCGCTAAGAAAGCAAGAGCTTTTTTTATTTTTGCTGGCAGTGAAAAAAAGCCATTTAAGTGTGCACGTGGGATGGTACATACTATCCAATTACTTTGGCATGATGTGTACTGTCCTAAGACACTTGATAGCCAATCAGATTTGAGAATTTTGTTATAGTTATGATTGATTAATTAATTACACCAATGATTAAGTGCTAACTTTCTTCAATTATTAATTAATAGTAATAGTAAAGGTTGCAATAATTTCACTTTGTCAGAAAAAAAGCTTTCAATCCACATTAATTTATTAGGAATTTTAACAATTTGTCTTACAGTACTTCTTTAATTCAAAAAACTTCACTGAACACAATTCACTAGCCTAATGGCAAAATTCACCATCTTTGGGCCATTGGACACCATTGACTTTCTTTGCATGGCCTGCAGTTAACAGATGAGTGTAAGTGCTGAAATTTCTCCATACAAATGAAGCAAACAACAGCAAACGTTTTCAAACACCCAGTTAATAAAATTAAAATACATTGCATAAACTAGCAAACCCTAGACAACATAGAAAGAAAGGTCCTTCCATAATTTTGTTCAACCCTTATTATAATGATGTAAAAGTATGGTGGTCAGATTAATTAAAACTCGATCATCATTATTCATTCAAAATATTTCTCCGTTTCTGATTGGCTAAAAGCACACGCATAATTCACCCCATAACCAGCTATACTGTTGACCAAATTTGGAAGAATTTTGCGATTAATCAACGGATGAGATCAAAAGTGCAGCACAGTTGCAGGTTAATGCACTGTTAAGCAAGAAGACCTGGGGACGAGGTTGAGTTGTTTTGGTTGTGAAAAGAAAAATGGCCGAACAGTCGGTGGAACATTTTACTCGTTTCATGATGGGCTACTGTCTTAAAACATAGCAGGAAGACAACTCAACGGACAACATCTGCTATTTGGAGTATATTTGCAGACCTGAGCAGCCCTTTATCTGCTAAACATGCACTATCGAGATGAAGATAACATCGACGAAGGTAAGCATGGTTTAGCTTGTTTTTAAGCTAGGAATTATTTTGAAAGAGTAATAAAGCGATTAATGAATTCGGCTTTTGTAGGCTATAAAGAATTATGCAGATCTTGGAGAGTATTATCCACCAAGGCCAATAACACCCTCCTCGGTCTGCACAATTCTTCATATCCTACTCAGCCTCATTCATTAATTGCTAAATATTTTTTGGCCTCCTATTAAATTAGGTCTGTGCACAGAGGTAAAAGAATCTTACTCGAATGCCCTCTTATCAGTTAGTGGATGTGGGCTTGGCTTTGTGGGTCTTGTCATGGAAGCAATGAGCGATGGTGGTGTCAGGACAGGTTTACCAAGGGCTCTGTCAACTGAATTAGTAACTCAAACACTGATCGGAGCAGCTCGGCTAGTCCAAGAAACAGGAAAACACCCTGCACAGGTAGTAAAAAGTTCCATTGGTTTAAATTACAAAATAATAGAGTACATTACATGGCCGCGTGGAGATACGAAATTTCTCTTCGAGTGTTGAAAAATATTTCACAAGTGAGTGCAGCAAACGAGTGAAATATTTTTTCAACACAAGAAGAGAAATTTCGTATCTCCAAGCAGCCGTGTAATGTTCTATTTTTTTATTATATAAACACAAATGAAGTACCAAACCATTTCACTTTAATAGTTTTTTGGTGTGAAAGGTGCGATTTATTATGTAGCCATATCAACAGTGATATTTTCACTTGTGAAGATAACATGTTATTTTCACATGTGAAGATATCAAGTTTTCACACGAAAGCTCACCTGGTATTTCATTGGTGTTTATATAATAAAGACTTATAATACATGTAGGCCATTTGCATGATGACATCATTTTGATGCTTCTACCAAAATGTTGCCTGTAGAAAAAGAGTCACATTAACCTCCACTACAGTTATCGTTTTGAATGTAGTGCATGGTTAATGCTGCTTTGTGTGTTTAAATATGTATATTGTGAGAGGAAGGTCAGTGGAGGGCAGGCTGTCATGAAGAGCGGTGGACCGGGAATTTTCCCCGGCTACTATGAGTGTGGCCCCCGGCTACTTTTATTGGAAAATACAGTCAAACCTCTTTAATACGGACACCAAAGGGACAAAACCAAGTGTCCGCTTTACAGAGGTGTCCGTATTATAGAGGTAGGGAATATATGGTTTTCGGCATTGCTAGGACCAAACGAACTGTCCGTAATAGAGAGGTGTCCATATTATAGAGGTGTCCGTAAGGAGAGGTTAGACTGTAGAAGAAAAATAGAACCAAAAGAAATCTCTAGCGGTTTGATTCCCTATACAGTCTAACCTCTCCTTACGGACACCTCTATAATACGGACACCTTTCTATTATGGACAGTTCGTTTGGACCTAGAAATGCCGAAAACCATATATTCCCTACCTCTATAATACGGACACCTCTGTAAAGCGGACACTTGGCTCTGTCCCTTTGGTGTCCGTATTAAAGAGGTTTGACTGTATACTTGTTGTATTTACCCAGCAACATAAAATCTTAGTGACAAACCTGGTGTAGGGGGTGTATAGGTTATGCTAAGGGGAAAGGGGTAAGTTTTTCTCAGCCTAGGGTACATGTCACTCTAATTCCTGCCTCTCTCCCTTTTGCTTTTGGCCTTTTTTCCATCAAAAATCTTGCACATCGTTGCAAATTTAAGCCATTTCTTTATTGTTTGAATCCTGGTGACGGCAAAGAAATGTACAAAAAAGCGTGATGCACGTGCAAAGTTGTTGTTTTGCTAATCTAACCTATTGCCTTTTTGCCGTTTTCCTTGTCATCGCCATCATGAGTCCAGCTCATTTGTGTGATCATCGTAGTAGCTCCCTCTCCATTTCTACATAACAAATTTAGGCTTCGTCCACACGAATCCGGCTATTTTTGAAACCGCATACTTTTTTTTACACGAATCGGCCTTTCATCCGCACGAAATCAGTGAATCCGGTTACCAAAACCGCATTGTTTTGAAACCGCTCTCCAGTGCTGTTTAAGGCCTCGTCCACACGAATCCCGATAAAAAAATGTGCAGCTTAAAAAATGTCCGGTTTCGTGTGGACTTGGCCTTAGCTTGATAGAGAGGCCCAGACGGCCGGAGAACACGCACGTTTTGTCCCCTTTTCTATAAAACTTTAAAGTTTTAAAAACTTTAATAGGGAACTTAAGCAAAGACGAGGGCGACGGCGACGACAAGGAGAACTGCAAAAAAGTAATAGGTTTAGATTGGCAAAACAACAGCTTTACACGTGCATCACGCTTTTTTGTACCTTTGCTAGCCGTCGTTGCACGACTACAACTGGAAAGTGCCTAATTTCACGTTTTGTCGAGGACTGGAACACAAGACAACAACTTTCTTTTTCTTTTCCTGAACTTTGGCACAGTCCTTTAGAATTCAAGTTCAAAAAATTGCAAACATTTGACCAAAAAGTTCGAGCCCGAGCGAATTCACTTTTTAAGTGACGTTCTTGTACCCGTCGTCGTCGTCGTCGTTTTTTAAGCTCCTTATTATCACACAGGTAAAAGCATTCCAGTTTTAACAAGAAATAAAAGAAGTACAACAGTTAAAAATTAAAACGTTAAAGAGTGCTTAAAATACAGTCCATTTATACTTGCTTTGAAACGTCCTGGGTAGGCAGGATGCTTATCTTCCAGTAGACTGAAGTTGAACTTAAGCACTCGGAAAAATCGTAGATCTGTTTTTGGAAGAATTTGTAAGTAGCGTTTTTTTTTTTTACGCGATTCGCTTTTTTGTTCAGTTTGTTTTTTTTTTCTTTGTTTGCTGTTTCTCTCCTTCCTTCTTTCCTGTGTTTTGCTCGGGTTATTGCAGTTAAAAGATAAAGTTCTTTCTTTCCTGTATTTTTGTTCTCGGTATTGCAGTTAAAAGATGAAGTCTGTTCTCCAGGAGGCACAACAATCGCGGGAATACAGGTGCTGGAGAGATCAGGGTTAAGAAGTGCGCTTATTGATGCTGTGGATGCTGCAACGAAGCGAGCTGTGGAGATTGCAGATGCACAAAAAGCAAAAGAAAAATAATGGGGATAAGTGCAATGGAACTTTAAAATTGTCAGTGACTATGTGTAGTGTTTTTTTATTTGTTTCATCAAATGTTCAAATTAAAAAACAGCAGTCTTAGATAGCATTAATGATCATTTCAAATCCAAAGAGAGGGGCGGATCCAGGAATTTGTTATTGGGGGGTCCAAACTTTGGTTCAGAAAGGACTGTTGAACTTTTTTGTGGCAAGTTACTTCTCACGGAGACGACGACGTGTTGCTCAATCTGTGATCGCCAGTCGCCGTTGGCGTGGGAAATACTGCTTTGCGTGTAGAGGCGAGCAGATCACAGGAGGGTACCCAAAAACAATTACATTTTTTAATATCCCTGGAATTTAGTGCAACGCGCTTTTCGTTAAAAAAAAAATCAGCCAGTTAAAAAATGCTATACGATCCTATCGATGTAAGAATTTCAGTCTCAAACAAGCGCCAGGTCGATTTTGCCCCTTCTATGAGTATCGCTACACAACAAACATATGTTTTAGAATTTGTAAAGTGCTGACAACATAGGGGGTAAATTACTTTAAACTGAGCAGGTGACGAGGAAAATTTCTTTCGGCAAATTTTTAGCGCTTGTCGGTCTTTTCTCTTTCAGGAAGTTGTTTCTTTCTGGTCCAGCAAAAAGATTTGACCCCCTTCACTTTCTCTTCAATGACCAATGACGCGTACTTCTTTCTCTCGTGTCTGTCTTGTTACCATCTGCCTTTGCAGAATCAGAAAAGGTTAACAGTTATGTAAGATTGAAAAACCAAAAATTGCGCCTTACTGTTAGATGGGGCGAACGTGATTTAGGGGCACACATTATGTGACTGTAACATGTCCCATCGGGTGTGTTGAAATTGTTGGACAATCTTCTTTTTAGGAGGCATGTGTAGTTTCAAACGATTATTTATAAAGGATTGCCCACCACCTATTCTAAGGATAGCCTAAGTAAACGCCCAACGTTTCGCGGCGGTTTCCCCACGAAATAACGTCTGAGGAACGAGCCGCAGAAATTCTATACTGATGACGTGTAACTACCCAAATCTGGCTGGTGACACGTAATCAGTATGGATTTTCCGCCCTCGTTCCTTAGACGGTATTTCGCCGGGAAACCAGTGTTCGCGAAATGTCAGCAGTTTCTTCAGCTTATTTTGAGAGCTGGCCGGTTTTTTTTTTAGCACAAACCAAGTTCTTTTTGCGACGGAATAACCAAAAGCACGCTTTTGTAACAGCCCTCGCGCGCGCAATGTCGCGCCACAGGTTGTATCTTTTGAGGCAAGAGCAAATACGGGTTGAGGTGTTTAAATTCAAAAGAGTATGTGCACACTCACTTTGTTATAAATCTCAATGATGACTTGATGCGGTGAAGCTAGGCAGCGTGGAATATACCCGGCCGTGAAGCATTCTGGTCGGGTTACGACCTAACAATTGAATTACTGGCTGATGATCTTGGGACAAAGATTAAATATATTATTATGACCTAGATTAATATTCTTTTTCAAGTTTAGGCTGAACTGAGAATGCATTGATATATAAAAGGAATATTTCAAAAAAGGACTCTTACTATTCCATAGAGAGTCCATAGAAAGGTTATTGGAAAAGGACAGAGATTGCCGTGATTTAACTGCTTCACTCCCAGAGTAAATTGTTGATCCGGGGGTAGTCAGAAACGTTTTTTTTAGGAGCCCCACCCGAGTAGCAACCCCTGACCCTTTTTGCACTGTTTTTGATAGAAAACGTACCTTTTTCGTGTACCTTCTACTGCAAAATGATACACCTTTTAGATCCCTTACCATCAGGACTCTACACTCTAAATCAGAAAGATCTGTTTTAGCCCTAAAAACAGGGCCGTTTCGGTGAGTAAAATACAGTCCTATTTTTGGGTCTAATTTGGCTCCCTTAAATCAGGGCCAATACAATCCAATTAGCTAGGGCTGATTTGGTCCCAGGGCCTAAATTGTGCTCAAATGGCTCCAAGAAGGTCTGAATCAGACTTTGGCCTGCAGGGCCGAATTGACACTTTGGGGCTGAAACAGATCTTTTTAATTTACAGTGTACCTCACCTTTCCAAACATTTGGAAGGAAGTTAATGAACGTTTTTATGAGCGAACATCAAGCAACAAACAACAACAACCAACCATTTTCCATTTGCTCTCTTAAAAAACGTTTACAAAGAAACAGAATAAATTAAAATAGATCAGGACTACTCAGAATAGCATTACCGGGAGAGATGTTAACCGAAAAACAGTATTATTTTAATATTCCCATAGTCCATTTTCGAGTTCGCTATACCGCTGACTTAAAGAAGTGAAGACGCATTTTTTACAGCCTTAGCCTCAATCTGAAGTAATATATTCACAAATCCCAACGAGAAAAGGACCTGTTCATTACTCTGTCTATTGTGTATACTCAAATTTCAAACACTTACTTGCCAGAATTTCTGAATATTTTACTTTACGTCGAGGCTAACCCTGCATGAATGTGTCGTTAATGTTTATATTCAGTGGTAATTTTTAATTCGAAACTGGACTATTCAATTCAGGTTGGGCGAAGTCCTTAAAATCTTGGCTTCTTTCCCTTTTATTCCTACTCCCGGTCCTTAACCTGAGCTTCGCGGTGAGGTTCTACGATACACGTATTTCTAGTAAGTATCTAAAATGACAAATTTGCCGGCTACCCTTTCAAATACGTATGAATGAATGGGTGACACTTTTCAATACGGTGCATACATAACAGTCAGACTGTGGTCTCCCTTATGGCCCTATGAAACTTAGATACAACTATTACTAAAGTACGAAGACTGTCATACGTAAACTGTCGAGAAATCCATCCTATCCTTTTTTATACCTGGAGCCTGAAAAACCGAACCCTGTTGGGGGTTCAAAACATTACTGATGTTTGTTCAGTTTGTATTTTTCCAATCAAATAACAGCTATTTTGAATTTTGCCTGTTGGAATCCATATCTTGAATAGCTGTCTCGCTATTTTTTAATGTCGACTTTTTCCTCATGACCGTGGTTGTTAAGGTACCAACGGGGGGTTTTCAAGAAATAAAATCGTCATAAACAAAACACCAGAAAGTTCCTAACGCTACAAATTGGCATGTAAATTGCAAGAAAAACATGTCGAGGTCTTTAAGAGTCACTTGTCAGCAAATGCTTCAAAGGTGAGAATTTAAAAAAGAAAATATACGATTGTTACTGTTAATGTGGTAAAACAATTATTTTAAACTCACCTTTAAATATCCACTAAATGTATGATGTAATAAAGTGACGAAGATAGGCATAGGGGTTGTTCCAAGTCTTTCTGAGTTATCTTTTTTTTTTTGCCAATGAAATCGAAGATATAACGTTTTCATTGGGATAATAAATCAAAAGAGCTTCAATAAATCGAAAGAGCTTTTTGCAAAATCAAGGTTGCATCGTAGTCATACTATGACGAATTGACATAGCGGCTTTGTCAATTCGTTCAAAAAATGGCAGATTTCGGGACACATGAAAAGACTGGGCTATTTTCCATTATCAAACGACGAATTTGCGTTATCTCATTATTATTTGTTTTATTTAGGCTAGAATACTATTTTTAAATGGCAAAGAAGCGAAAAGAGGAAAATTGTTCATTGGCGTAAGGCCAAGGTTACAGCTAGGAGAGACTTCCAATAATTTGTATCACATCTGAGAACCACGAGGTGAGAAATTGCTTGTGGTTGTTTTTAGGTTTATCGTGAATGGAACAGGATATAGACTACATCCAGTCTCTCTTTATTTATTTATTTGTTTATTTGCCTTTTTATGGACCTCAACAGCTCAGCACAAAATTGCTTCTAAACCGCTATCTATGTAACTCTAGTCTATAAAATACACAATAAATAAAACTGAGCTTTTGTTCTTTTTGTTATGTAAATCCAAAAAGACAGTCCAAGGTAGTCTCTAAAACTCTGGGAGCTACAGTAGCTTCACACAACTAAAGTTTGAATATTGGTTTCTCATAGTTGTGTCCCAACCTCGTCCCCAGGGTCTTCTCATTTTCCAACATGGCGTCATATTGGAAAACGGGAAATTCGCCCTGGCAACGAAGTCGACCGTTATCTCGGGAAATAATAAAGAAAAAAAGACTCAAGTAGCTTAGCACCGGTATTAATAATGTCAATAAATAGGTAAAAAGCCCTGACCGATGTGCAAAATTCTACCATTCTGTTTAATTTTTTCGCACTGGTTTCTTATAAGAGAAATAGAAATTACATTATTTTCTCAAGAGAAAAAATTCTCTCTTGATTTTCTCCACTTGTGTGGCTACTATTATTACAAAAAGACTTCCAAAATCTCTCGTAGTCATGTTTTATTTTGCACTTTGTTTTTACTACTTATGGAAACAATTGTAATTGCAACAAGATAAATTTGCTTTTCCAATTCACTTATCTCTAAACAAAAGTGATTCAGTTGAATGAGTCCAAGTTTATTATGTTACTCTATTAAGAGCAGTGGTGTTAATTGATTTCATCGGCCTAGCAAATGACCTCGACGGAGTTGTAAAGGTTGCTGCCGGATCGTTGTACAATCTTTGAAAACTAGGACTGAACTAGTCATATGCGCTTTCAGAGACACACCTGGCCCTATGATAAACTGCACCCGACATTTACTTACACATCAAGAAGGCTGCATTTCTCACCTTCTCAGTTTGCAATCGTTAATTATCTAAATGTTTTAAGGTCTGTAAACACTGACTCACTCAAATATAACAAGGAATCAATATGCCCACGCTTAAAAACTGTTTGCGTTTTGTCGTACACAGACTGCCAGTTAAGAAGATTAATGTTGATGAACACAATATAAAAATATCACTCCCCTGGGAACCCTCCTTGTTTAAAAATTAAAGCAAATTTTCTTTAAGGTCAGTTTTTTTCCGCATCTTACTGTTTAATTAAAAATTAGTAATCTTGAGCAACGACTTGTTTATATTTATTTGTTCATTCAATTTAATTTTTGCCGGGATGTGGAAAGGCTTAGGTTAGAGTTGCACGAAATTGAGAATGTAAAATAAAGTTTTAATAGTGTCTTGATATTCCTGTTTTAACTTAAGAAATAGTAAACATAAATATCTAAAACTAATATTTTAGATTAAGATGGAGAAGTCTCATCGAAAACTCAGTGAAATGGTTTATTGAAAAAAAAATCCTTAATTCGCGGACAAGTGATTCTAATGTTGTTCCCTCAATTTTCTTTTCTTCTTTTATCTGCAGAAATACAAAAATCCTCGCGGAATTAGTTGAAAAGCTTCAAAGCGAAAAACAAACACTTTTACTGAAAAAGGTATTGAAAATCTCTTCTGCTCACTTATTAATGCTCTGAGCTTCTGGTTTGTTTGACTTGACTGGGGCACTTTTGATTCGTTGCTTTCGGCCGCCAGCTGTTGAAGTATTCTACTACTGAATGCAAATCCCCTAATTTTCCCATTTCTTTTTGGTAGCATAAAGAACCCCCTTTGCTAGCTTTCCGGCCGAAAACAAAGCTTGCTTCCCAAGTAGTCGAGCACTTGAGTCAGACTTAAATGGCACTTCCTATTGCAAATATCCTACTGCGAATCTTTGCGTTTTGAATTAATGTATGTCTGTTAAGAAGGGAGAACATCAGCGAAAAAATAGCCATAACGAAAGAAATAAACCAAATTACTCCAGCCCCGAGCTATCAAATGACAAAAAGGTAAGAAAATAACTCGATTGTGGTTTGAATTCCCTCTGTAACTCCTTTAAAAACATCAATATTCTAAGGTAAACATTACATTAAGCTCAGCGGACTACAAGGAACGGTCTCTTTCTTCATAAACTTTATGCTTTGAGTTTTGCATACTCGTCCTTAGATTTGATATTAAAAGTCTGGAACTGAATCGAAAGATCACCCACACAAATAGCTATCATGTTTATTCAAGCGGCAAGGGCAAAAGGGGAAAGTTAATCACTATAAGCTAAGTGTGTCAGTTATCTTGTTACAAACTCAATATCGAAACATTGTATTTTTCTGCGCAAAGGTTATTCGTTATGAACCGAAATGATTTTGCCTCATTGAAAAATGTCGCACAATGTAGAATGTTTCACTCCGACTTGGGGAAAGAATTACCAGTCACAAACGTACAAAATCCCGTCAGCGTAGAGAATAATTTCCGTGATACGAAATTGTCCATGTAAACGGAAATGTCCTTTGCAGATTAGGGCAAAATAATCTGAATATAAAATAAATAAATAAATGATTGAATGAATAAAAAAATAAAGCAATGAAACAGATGAACAGATAACCGTCTGTGTGCGAATAACTATTAAACAGATTGACAGATAACCGTCTGTGCGAATAACTATTTCAGTTTGGGTCCAAGCAGGATTAGTCATCAGTGCAAAGCCTTTAATGGTTATATGATTTTTTTATGATTCCGAAGGAAGTTAAAATTGAGGCGTAGAGGTCCAAATTGTCATTATCGACAGTCGGTTGAAAAAATCAGAAATACTGTATGTTATAATTTCTTCAGTTGGACTGTTCCTGAGGAAGTGGAGCAAATTCTGGTTCATGAAAATTGTCGCTCATTATAAGAGGAAACCAAAAACGTAATGTTTATCGAAGCACGTACTACATATGCAAATCTTTTACTGTTTGGGGCAGAACACAGTGGCTAATAATTTAATAACCTGTGTTATGCTTGTTCCTCAGTTTTTTCAGTGTGTGACAAAGTTCTAATTTTCTTTTTTACTTCCTGGCAGGGTCAAGGCGATTAAAGGTGCTGAAGTAAGTCCAAAGTGTTTTGTTTTTTTTTTTCCTTTTCATGATATTTTCTACAGAAATAGATGTTTTTTTCCATGTTGTTTTTTACCTTGGAAAGGACAGTTTTACCTTAAATTTGGAAGCAGCTATATTCCTATGCAATTATCACTTCCCTTTCTGAGTATAGCTGAGTGAAAACTATCCTGCAAAGTACAAGAGAAGACATTTGCTAGAAAAAGTGATTTGCTAGAAAAAGCAACGGAGTTGATTTCTCGAGTTTCCAGACGCTCTGGTGAGACTACTCCGTCAGATGATTTTTAAATAACACAGGAAAACGATTTCGATGTTAAATAATGTAGTGATCTGTAGCAATCAGCAACAAAGTACGGGACATGAAAACGTCAGAGTAGCGGGAATTATAGAAAAATAATTATTAAGAGAAAATTGCATAATTGCATTGCAGTTACATATAACAGTAAGGGTGGATCAGTTCGACTTTTGCGTAATTTTTACGTGTGCACGCGCGTTAAATAATTTACGTTCGTAACAGAGGCGATGTATGAAAGGGCCACCGTGCGTTAAAAAGGATGAAATTAAAGGTTTAAAGGCTTGTTTATAGTGGAAAGTACTCTTAGCTTATCCAGCTAGCTTACAGACACTCCGGTCAAATACTTAGAAACAAATCATTCAAATACAACATAACAGGATGAAAAACCCTAACTGGCAAGAGGCAACAAGTTGGCTATTTACGCCGTGGCCGACGATTTCAACTCGGGACGACCGAGAACTAATCCAACAAGTGACCAGAGCGTTACTCGAACCCGGGACCGCCGGACGACGCGCTGATCACTCGGCCAAGCTGCCTCCTTGTCGCCTAAACGTAAAAGTTGAGCGAGGTCCAACTTGAACGTTTTCGCGCGAACTTCCATAAGTTGCCTCTATTTTATTTACGCGGGTAAAATTTACGTGCGCACGTAGACAGTGGATGAATCCATGCACCTGTTTGATAAGCGAAAACAAAGCCAAGTGCGTGAAATATGGGAGGAACTTTCAGCACGTGCATGCCTTAGAAAATAGACCACATAATCCTCTTCGTTTTATCTGTTTGTCGGTGGTGATCATTTGCATATTACTTACTGTCACTGCGAACAGTTTGTCCTCGACATTTCAATAAGCCCTGGCAAATATCATACTGAAGCAAACCAAGGAAAAAAACTCCGACTTTTTCGGCGGAACCTACTATCGCGTAAGAGCGAATGTATGAAAGCTGATAAAATCGGGCCTGATCCCTGATTACCTGCGATTTATTTGAGGCAAGTTTGTATTTGTACAATGTCTGTATAATTGTAAATCTGATTCCGACCAACGCAGGTTGGCCCTTACTTGATATACACAGAATAGACTGGTCTCACTTCATACTGTGGAGGCATTCACGTATAAATATGTTCGGTTATCATTTAAAGTGTTAGAGATTTCAGAATGTAACAGATAATCAGTTTATGGCATATAAAAAAATATAATTCCAGCTTTTAATTTTTGCAAATGAAAGGCATCCGCTTGAATTAAAAGTTATCTCGAAGGGATCGAAAGTTACGCTCTCTTAGCTTGATTTTAGCTTAATTTAAATTTTTGCTCGTTTTTAAACTTTTTATAGTTTTCCGATTTCACGGAAAATTCATTTAAATGGAACACATTTTTCCGCTCAGTCAAAACGTTTATCAAGTCAAAACGACAGCACCGATGACGGCGACGGCAGCGAAAACGTCACTTTAAAAAATGAATTCTCGTTTTTTCAAACTTTTCCGCGTTTATTCCAGTTCGCTTGAAATGTCAAAAGTGGGCGAATTTCCCTGGAGTTGATTTCTTGGGGACCGCACCAAAGTTTAGAGAGAGAGAGAAAAATTTGTCGTCGCTTGTTTACGTCCTCCATAAAACGTGAAATTAGACATTTTCACGTCGTATTCTTGTAGAGGCGGCTGAGAAATGTACAAAAAAGCGAGATGCACGTGCAAGTTTGTTGTTTTGCTTAATAAGCTTATTGCTTTTTTGACGTTCTCGTTGCCGTCGCCGTCGTCGTTGCCAAAGCTCCTTAGTGTGCCGATTATGCGCACGCGCGAGCGTCATCAAGACAACAGAACTGTCATATTGACTGGACAAGATTTCCTTCCGGACCGCACCGTCGACGGAGATTTGTTGTCTACATTCTCAAGTAATATTTTAGACTTTCGAAGAAGCCTTTCGCCTTATTTCAAATTTGGCTCGCGGCATGAAGACTCATCGCGATTTTATCGCTAACAGGACCGCCTCTCGACCCAAAAATCTCGTTCCGCTGGCTTTAAAAACAGCTTTTCTAATGTGAAACTCGTGTCGGAGGTCAGTTGTTTTAAGTCCAGCAATATTTGCCTGCTGTGATTTGCTCGCGTTCTTGCCTCAAACGTTTGATATAAATAAAAAATCAATTTCAACGCTATGAATCATCGCAAAAAGAAAAAGGCTAGTCAAAAATTATGTTATGATTTCATTGCACTAGTTTTTCTTAACATGTAGCGCCTATTTGTTTGATTTTGTCAGCCGCAGGGAGGTTCAGTTAAAAGTTTACAAACTCGTCGTTGCAAAACATTTTGCTTCACGAAGCTTACTTCCACAAGATCTCCTCAGTCACATCAATGTCTCAATGCTTTCTTTCTTACAGTCTCTATTGTTGCTGTTTCATTTCTGCGTATTCCTTTCACAATTATCTGAGCTTGTATGGAAGTTGGCAGAAGAAATAAGCCTTCAATCGGCATAAAAGTGCTTCCCATCTTTTGGTCCTCCGGCCAACGGCAATAATAGTAACGCCAAAAAATCCCAATTTCGCCCAAATCGAGACTTAAAGGGAACAATATATCATTGATCTGTAATCGTGAGAAGTTTTAGTGTAGTATTCAACTCGGCCAAGCGCGATGCAAACGGATTTTTCCAGGTTCTCTCACTCTCCTCGCATCTTTTGATTTCGCGACATCCTGTCATTCTCATCCCCAGAGCCACTCAGCTTAATTTGAAACCGACCCATCGTTTCCCGACCACGTGACCAAGAAACGACGGGCTCTGGGGACGAGAATGGACATCCTGTCCGAAAATCAAAGTTTGGTGCATGCGCGGTAACGGGATACTGTTCCTTTAAGCCTTAAAAGACATTTTCCAGCAAATTTTAAATGGGAATTCCAAAGTTTAAATTCAATGGATGGAATGAATTAAACGAAAATGTCAAAGTTTAAACCATAATTTAATCGAAGATTAAATGGTTTTCCGTGAGAAGTTTAAATGAAATTTCCAAAGGAATCTGAATGAGACTCTTTTAAATGTAAATAAATTTTAGATTAAATTTTAAATTTTAAAAGAAATTATGTCCAAATCAAATATAAATCAACAAGGATTAAATATTGCTACATATGGGCAGGCATAGTATACTCTGCTATGCATGTGCTCCAACATTTTCAACTGGGATTAACTGATCAGTTCTTGTTGCTTTGATCTTCTGAGGTACTTATTGATAAAATTCTACTACCACATTTTTTTCTAATGCTGCTACCCTTGATAGCTTTGTGTGGTTTAAAGCGGATTATATAAACAATGAATAAGTTTGCATTTCACCATGTGTATTCATGATCCTAAAAACTCTAATCTACTTTTAAACAATGTGAGTAACGTTTAAAAAACGCAGTGGCAAATGCAATTAAACACCATTTTGCACTCAATTAGCTAACGAGGCGGAAAAATGGTCTTTCAAATTCCGTTTCATCGGAAGAACTCTATTTTTCAGGGTGAGTTTACGCACTTATATAGGCTCAACTATGAATTATTTTTTTTGCTCCCCAATCTTGTCTATTGACCCACTAAGCACAGTCTGTAGCCTGCATCACAGGCGCTTTATGAGCCAAGCGAGGCGAACGCAACATTTAGCGCGAAACGAGTGCGAAGTAGGCCGCGTAGCAGGCGCTTGGAAGTAGTGGGCGAAAGAGAGAACGGGCGCGCGCGAGGGAGACACGCGAGGAGCGAGGGAGCCAGGTAATTAGGTTGGGGGCGGGAAACGATTTTCGGGGGCCTTCCGTGCAGGTGCTCCCTCTCCCCTTGCGTGTCTCCTTCTCGCGCGCTCGTTCTCTTTTTCGCCCACTACTTCCAAGCGCCTGCTACGCAGACTAAGTGCGAAGCGCCTGTTATGCAGACTAAAGGTCAGTGATCTTGTTTCTCACTAATTTTGTAAAGGCATCAAACGCTCAGTTGTCTATAAACTGTCACAGTAGTTATTATCTAATTGCATCTGTTAATAATTGCAATAATACTTGAAAATCTTGTTCCACTTTTAACAGATGTAGTCACATAAGATCTTGAAAATAATTTACAGCGCGGAATCCTTATTTATTTATCAGTTATTTAATTCAGTTTTCTAATGATCTGAAAAAAACGAACCTAGGAGAGTAACCCCCTCTTCGATCTGCATAATTCTTCACATCATACGAAAGCAGAATTCTATAATTGTTTTCATTATTCATTCAACATAATTCGTATGCTTCTGATATACTTTAAAAACAACCTAACATATGCATGCGTCGATCGATGTCAAGTTACCGCCTTCATTTGTTTGGACACCTTATGATAGCAAATCAACGCTCCATGAAATATAGGTACTGCACTGGAAATTAACGCGACTTAAATTATCGCGAATATTAAAGTGGGAAAAGACATTCGAATAAAGGAAATTAACGCGAAAGAGACACTTTCTGAGAGGGTGACATTTCAAAATAAAGGAAATTAACGGGACGTTAACAAAGAACAAAACTTGTTGAGACACAAACAGGGACAAACTTCAACGTATAATCCAAAATGGATTGGACACTTTGTTCGTGGGACTTTCCGTAAACGTACGAAGGGAAAATTTGGCCTGGGCCAAAATAATAGAAATTAAGGTCGCGGAAATTAACGTATACAAAAATAAACGACATAATTAAACGCGAATTTTTGAAATCCGGGTTAATTTCATGAAGTTTTAATTTCCTATAATACGGTGTGTAGCAGATATTCTTCAACATAGCAGTTGTCATCCTTTGAGTATTATTTTTCCTTTTCTTGCTGTTTTAAAGCAGTAGTTCGTGTATTCCTTCTATGCAAAATGTGTGAAATTTTCCGCCATTTTCTTTGGCTGGCTGCCATAACTCAGCTTCGTCCCAGGGGCTCTCGCGACCGATTGCCGTGACTTTTCGTGTAGTTATCCTGCACTGTTGATGTCATTCCATCGGATATCGCTAACATGTTCCAAATTTGGTCAACGCTATATGGTTATGAAGAACTAGCCGAGGGTTTTATCCAATCAGAAATGGAGCTGAGATATCTTTTGAATGAATATTAATGTGCATTATCCTCCATTGTCCTCTGTAATACCTGGCATTAACCAGCGTCTTATAAACTGTGCATGATAATGACTTATTCAACTATAACACAAAATTACAGGTTCAGACAAAAAAGAGGTTCCTTACATGCCAGCTGCTGGAGAAACTGAATTACCAAACTGAAGAACTCGAAAAACCAGGTTTTCAAAAATCCTTCCGGTGAAAAATTTTAAGCGGTACACACGTTTATCTACAGTCATCACACTTTTTTAAGATTTCATTTTGTCTGCTGTTCTTGGCAGATTTACATTGATATCTGATATAATTCCATCGCTGCTTTTAGCTATTCTAGTGTGCACAGAAGTATTCATAGAAAATTATGTTAAACAGATCGGGCAATAGATGTATTGATTTGCCAAGTCTTATAGAATTTGAAATTTGTTGGTTCTACGCTGTAGACTCCTCACAATGTCTGAATTAACGTTGTCATACTTGTGCCATCACATGAGTGTGGTCAAAGGCAATCGAAATCTTTTAAGGAAGCTCGAAGGCCGTGAAAGTTGTGCCCAACTACCTTAATTTTTCACAGGTTCCAACCAGCTAATATATTGCATATGATTGTAAGGATCAGAAAGACAAGTGATGGACTTCAATTGAAGTTTCATTATAGCGGTCGCAGTGTGGGGACATTAATAATTAACGAATGAAAAAACGGCCAACGTCACGTTATTTCCAGCCTCCCCAGCAGACGTTCTTAGGGGTTTGTCACGCATTCCTGCCTTACGAACGACGTTCCTTGGACAGGAACGCGTGACGAACTCTTAAGAACGTCTGCGGGAGAGGCTACGTTATTTCTTTCCCGTTATGGTTACGGTTAAGATCTCGGTTAAAAACATAAAATAATAATAGTAGATTTCAATCGTTGTAAATCGCATTAATTTAAGACCTCGTCTCGTATCCGGATACTTTTAAAACGGAGCCGGATTTTTTTAACGTATTCGAATCGTTTTCGTTCTTCCACACGGAAACGCAGGGCATGCGCTGTACGATGCATGACATCCTCATCTTTTTACGTCTAACTGTGAAGATGTTTCTATTGTTACGACAAGCCACCAAACAGTTATCGGCCAATACGGTTAACCAGTTCATCACACTTTAAAAGACGTTCATCATTTCACTGAACCTCTAGTTCATTCTAGCCCTTTACGGAATTTTCCAAATAGAATTCGGAAAAATCATTTAGAAAATTACCGGGGATAAACTCAACTTTCATTTGTGGCGTTTGGAGATGATTCGTCGGGGCCTCTGAGTAAACCCGGTTGCAATTCTGTCCGACCAAAATGACCATGCTAAACATATCGGTGATGCGTCGTCCCATCGTCTTTTTATCATGTTTGTACTCGGAAGAACTATTCCTAAAAAGGTGGAGTTTTCAGGCTTGCGAGCATGCGTTTGATAGCTACTAGAATTCCGCAATTAAGATCGATTTCTTTCGCTTACATTCACTCGGTATGGACCCATATGACGTAGAAGCTAGATTGTAAGTCAAATAGTCATTCTTGTCGGAAAAAATATAAAAAAAACTTTAACTGATTAAATGCTTTCTTATCTGTTGTATATAATGAAAAATATGCAAATATCAGGCGTGTTTCTCTTGACGTATTCACTTGGTGAAACAAGTGTAAACGTGTAAAAAATAAGCGTAAAATACAATAATCCGCTAATTAACACGTCCTGTTTTAGACTGCCGTCAAATTTATTACTATAAATAATTTACAAAGGTAATTTAAGTTAAAATTCTGGGAATATTCGCCCTCGGTACGAAGCAATAAGAAAATCATTTACGACTGATTTTGAAAGCCATGATTGCGTAGACAAGTGTACTACAGTACGTACTTCAAATTGTCTGCGGCGGAGGACAATGACTTTTATATTTTTGTTCAAGTGAAACTCTCCCTTGGAAGTACTTTAATATGGTACAATTTTTTTCAAGTGTGATTTAGACGCAATATTCTTCGCTAATGGGTTAATGCCTAATGTATTCTATACGGTTAAAGAAATTTTTCATTGTATATGTTCTTGTCCAATCACAGGACAGTGGTCAATATTAGTGGCATTTTACCTCTAATAGGGACCTTAAGCAAAGACGTTTTTGAGCGACGCACGTCAACCGGAAGTGAGGCCTTCTCCCTTTTTATATGCCTTGACGCTAACAAACTTGTATTGCTGAGTTTCTTTTCTCTTTTAAAGACGATTTACCCGAGAGTTTCAACCAAACCACTGCCCAATGATGCAAAAAGTCCACTTCCGGTTGACGTCCGTCGCTCAAAAACGCTGTTGCTTAAGCTCCCTAATGAAAGGCGCGCCTCGCCGCTTAGCTCAAAGATGAAACTTCGTACTTGAAACAAGTTCGTGCTTCATTCTGACAACTTTGCTAACCATCAGACCAAATCGAAGTAAGTAATCCTTCAATTTATACTTTGTGACTCGATCAGTGAGGCCTAAACAGCCAGCCAGGGAATGGTATATTTTTGAATAACACTCTCAGAGACCCATCCGGTAGTTGAATAAAAGCTACTCGGGGCAAGCTGGACGTGTCTTTGCTAATTGGTTTCTAAAGATTTAGTCTTTAAAGCAAAGTTCCTTACAAGGACTGCATGTGTTACCACTTCAACACTGATTTCTGGGAACTTTATAGAAACCAAAGTAATTTTTACCCTTTACAAAAAAATCATTTTTAATGAAACTCTTTTTCTGTAATAATACTCCGTCATGCGCTGCCTTTGGGGCGAATAATACCAAATATTTGCTTAATTCCTCGCGTTTGAATTTCAGTTTACCGAAAAATAACGATCCCGCTTTTTATAGCCTGAACAGAGGGTCTGTGATGTTGGCTTTCTGTGCATGATTTATTAGACTGTATAAAATTGGAGACTTATCTGCCCTAAGTCAACTCAAGTTTACATGTACACTCAATACATAGTCACTACCGAAGACCATCGAAATAAGACCTATTAACTATAACCAATCAGTGGAGGTCGGAGGGCCATAAATAGTGGTTCTAGACTTCATTATTTTACGTTAGTGAATCACTCGATTACATTAATTTTAGCAAATATATTAGACCATGTCTAAATGCGGGCATTTAAAAACTAAGACAGACTCTTGTTCATTTAACCTTATAATTTATACATAATTTTTCTTCATATCCTGCTTTGTCCGCCCAAATTTAGAAGATGATTAATCATGCTCTCATTGAAGTCAGTAAGTTAGACGTCAATGGTAGTAGTCACAAACTATCCACAATTGATGTCACGATAGCCAGCGGTGCGGCAAGTCTGTTTGGCACGGGGGCTTTGTTGATAACAACCTCCTCGATACGCAAAACGATTCTTCATATCATACTCATCTACTCAGCCTCATGTTTTCTGTGTGTTTGTAAACGGGAAAATAAGGGCCCGTCCACACGTATCCGGATATCTTTGAATGCGCAACTTTTTTTTTCCGGATTAAAAAAATTTCCACGTCCACACGTATCCGAATTCAAATCGAATTTGCCCGTCCACACGTTTCCGGCGGATTTGTATGCCTGATTCACCGTACTTGAGGACGGAAGCAGTATCCGGAAAGAAAAAGTTGCGGATTCAAAGATAGCCGGATACGCGTGGACGGGGCCTGAGTGTTTATTTTGACTCGGGAGAAGACTGAAGTTTGGAAAGCCTGCATGATTCTTTTACTTCACGTGAGTTTTTCGAGCAACCTCGTGCCCAGGGCTTTTCCTGTACTCCGCCCCTTCCATGGGAACGAGGTTGTTTTTCGAGGTGAATGAACAATAAAGAACAGAAATCTATCCATGCATTACACTTTTCTAAAAAATATCATTTCGAAGGGGCTAAATGATCTTCTTCTCTTTCAGCAATGAGGGAAATTAATTCTTCGATTAAGCTGAATATTTCAACAATACCGCCACATCTACACCACTGGAGACAAGATCAACATGGAGCGACAGTAGGGGACATTATCCAAGCAGTGTTTTTAGCCTTTGTTATTCTTGTGGGAGTTACAACCAACTCGCTTGTCTGCTTGATCATCTACAAGCGTAGAAGCCTTCGCACTGTCCTTTACAGCTTTCTTGTAAGTCTCTCCGTTTCTGATCTCCTTCACGCTGCTCTTAAGATGCCAACCACACTATTATCTACGCTTCATGTTCGTTGGTACCCTCACACGTCTTTCTGCTACATCACAACTCCGTTTGGCGTCCTTTTCGGTGCCGCGACCGTCTTCAACTTGTGCGCGGTGGCGCTTAACCAATATTTCATCATCGTAAAACCATTACACTACCCCATGGTAATGACTGCTAGACATGCTGGTCACGTTATCGCGGGCCTTTGGGCCGGCAGCTTTGCAATATCATTACCGCCAATATTTTGGCGTACAGCGGACACCATCTGCAAAAGTGGGGCTGTATCCAGATATAACTACCTCTCTGAAGTGCTGTATTTTTCTTCCCTGTGGACATTTGTCGTTCTCTTACCATCCGTCGTCATGGCAACAAGCTACACCAAGATCTTCCTGGTAGCGCGCCGACAGATATTCAAAATGAGAGAAGACACTGATTTGAAGCGCCAATTAAAGGCCGCGCGAATACGCAGAAAGGAATTTCGCGCAGCAGGGCTACTTGCTTTAGTTGGTGGTGTATTCATATTATGTTGGCTTCCTTTTTTCATCGTTCAGACGCTACACAAGTTTTCTAACGCGACGATCGCGCCTTTTTATTTTCGGCTGTTCCTTTGCGTTATGTACTCTAAATCAGCCATTAATCCCCTGTTGTACACAGCACTGAACAAAGAACTTCGAAAGTCTTTATTACAGTTTTTATGCCCTAATAGAAACCGCTCCTTCAACGACGACAGCGTTCGGATGATAAACTACCAAAATGGCGCAAGAAGTGGCGAGAGTTCTTTGTAATCGGTATAGTTTTAACCCTTTCACTTTCAAAACTGATTGGCAAAAGGCAAAATTTAACAAAATTTCCAAATTCAATTCAACGAAAACAATCAGCACCCGAGCTGTGAAAGAACTACTAAAGAGGTTTCATGAGTCGTGAGTCGTAAGTAGACTGCGACCAGTCTCTCTTTTTCCTCAGATTTAGAGAGCAATGCACGCGCTCGGGAGCGGCGAAGCTGCGACACGCGTGAAACGAAGGCGGCAGCGCCATCAGTCACGCGCGTGGCCATTTGCGTGTCTCGCGTTTTGCTCAACGGATCACAGAAAAAAGAGAGACTGCTCGTAGTCTAGAGCTTAAGCAATGACGTCGACGACGGCAGTGAAAAGGTCGCTAAAAAAGGAATTTGCGTCATGCAGTTGAATTCTTAAGGACTCTATCCAGGTTCAAAATGAAAAGAGAAAGGAAAATTCGTGGTCGTATGTTCACCTCCTCCATAAAACATTGCACCAGGAACTTGCATCAGGAGGTTTCACGTCGTAGTCGTGTAGAGCATAGAAAAATACTAAAAAGCGTGATGCAAGTGTAGAGCTGTTGTTTTGCTCATTAAGCCAATTAGCTTTTGACGTTGGCGTTGTCGTCGTCGTTCCTTTAAAAGCTCCTTATTTATATCATTGTCTCTGGAAGTGAAAGAGTTCGCTGCGATTCATGACTGATTTTGCGAAAAAAGATGAAAAAAAAAACTCAGTTCGTTAAATATAATAAAATTAAAGATGAATGAATATTTGCATTATTTGATTATTTGGGACAGATCACCAAGGACTGTTTTTCATTAAACAGAGCTCGAGTTGGCCTGTTTTTAACAAAGCTAGTCGCAAGCGTTTTCGATTTGGTCAACTATAACGCTTTCATTTTGTTAAATGTGACAAGTGTCAAAAACGCATCAGTTAAGACAAAAAAACCCAAACATTTATTTGCTTTATAGTTATTGCTGCGGAGCGACCGTAGGGAGCGAGCAGCAACATAATCAGGGTTTAAGCGAAACATATAAGGGGCGACGAATTCTCGAATTCATCACTTTTTACCACGATGCATTGCATTTCACCACAATTTTTACCACAATGCATTGCATTTAACCAGAGTGCATTGCGCCACGAACAACTCAAATAAAAACACGGGAAGTTCGCATCGTTCACTGCCCAGACTCATAGTTTTCTTTGTAGCAAATTTTCTACAGCACGGTTAGAGGTCCTACCAAATTTAAGACACGCAGGAGTCTTTCAGATGAGTACGATGGTTAACTAGGGGATTGGATTTCAATTCAAGAGCCTTTGACTCGTCCAGGTGTTAAACCTGATGAGAAAATGAGCATTTGCTCTTCGACTCCGCAACACGGGGGATATACAAATTCCAGCTTGCTAGAAGGTGATGTGAAAGTGAGAGAATGTCATGCCATGCTGTTCTTAAGAACCTGTATGAGCCGAAAATGGATGTGATTTTGACCATTCGCTTCAAAATAACAGCGGAAATCGAGATAACAAAACATATGTTTTGTGTCCTACGTAAACAAACAAAACAATAACATCAACAACAACAGCAACATTTCTCTAAACAAAACAAACAAATAACAATCAATTCGTTTTCCAGTTGTTCCCTAAAGCAAGTTTTTTGGCGGTGGGTTTGCTCGTGGGCGAATTCAACGGTTTCAATATTCCGTTCACAAGTTTTCAAAATGTAAGCTGCCAGCTTAGGGGTATCCCTATTTCCCCACGAACATGTTGAATAACAACATTGGAGCAGTCCTCTCTATACTAGAGCACGCTCTTTGGTCAGTGGATGGCGTTCCGAAAAGCCCTGGCGACGAGGGTGTTGATGGGCCGCAGTCGACCCGGGTGGACTTTTTGTATGATATTGGTCCTGTATTTGATCGATTCACAAACAAGTGAGAACGTGCCTAGGTACTTTTATATTTATTTTACTCATAGCCGGAAACTCTTCTCATGATGAGGAGTTTTATGTATGAGCAAAAATCGCTGCGTAGCGGAAAAAGGGGAAGATTTACCACTTAACATATCCGTCGCGATCGAGTTCGTGTTCTTGGTTTTATTTAACCATTACGGCTCTGAGCGTACTTGAGGTTGCTGGGGCAAGTGGGCAGGCTGACGAGTCGTCAATTTCAAAGTGGTATAGGGGTCCTCGGCCCTACGAGGGATAAAAAACAAACCTCAAATATTGTCTACCATTACTTAAGTTTTTATCAATTTGTTTATTCCCTTGTCTTACAGGATTATGATGGGTCTAAAAGACAGTTATTTTTTCTTTATACTTGAACAATACCAACCTCTATGATCTCGGATTTCTCGTGACATTAAATAATACAAGTATAACCTTGATTACGACAAATAATGTAGTCTGTTTTCAGGGGAAATCCAATCGGCGTCCTCTCATCTAGTAACCCATATTAGAGAGTAGTCCCCCTGGTTCTAAGACTGTTCTGAGTACAATGCACCCCCGTACGACCAGCTTTGGGTTACCCTGTTGTGGTAATGTTTGTTAATTCACTTAGCTTTCACTGGAAATCTTACAAAACTGTTAAAATATCTGACAACGATTAGTGATTACTGCCCTGCTAATTCGCGCATTGAATGTAACTCTCTAAACACCCGGAAAGGTAAACTAAGAAAAAAAATATAATTATCGTGAAAAAATCTTCCATAGCCCAACGAAACATAGAAGTTTTCAGTCGAACGTAAGTGATTACGGAGCGTTTACCATTTGTCTTAATGAAAACTGTAATTTTAGGATGTCCTTCACAATCAAATTCGAACTTAGACCAACTCAAATTAAATTAGGCCGGCTAAATTAATTCAGACGCGGAATGATTTCAGCCGAACTAAATTCAAAAGGAAAAAATGCGCGTTTCGGTGAACTTCATAAATGATTTGTACATTTGGTTTGGCTTAGTCCACAGCCGTAATTCCCGGCTAAGCCAGGCGTGAAGAACGGCAGAACCGAGCCAAACTCAATTCGCCGTTTCCAACTGAATCATTGAATTTGATTCGGTCCATGTGAGGTACAGCTTCTGAGACGGGTGTTAAATGTTGCCTATTAAGAGGCAACTTGTTCTTGTGCACTTGGAAGGAGCTATCATGTCTAGAAATTAGGGAGCTTCAGCAACGACGATGGCGACGGCAACGAGAACGTCAAAAAAACAATAGGCTTATTAAGCAAAACAACAAACTTGCACGTGCATCTCGCTTTTTTGTACATTTCTCAGCCGCCTCTACAAGAATACGACGTGAAAATGCCTAATTTCACGTTTTATGGAGGACGTAAACAAGCGACGACAAATTTTTCTCTCTCTAAACTTTAGTGCGGTCCCAAAGAAATCAACTCCAAGGAAATTCGCCCACTTTTGACATTTCAAGCGAATTGGCATAAACGCGGAAAAGTTTGAAAAAACGAGAATTCATTTTTAAAGTGACGTTTTCGCTGTCGTCGCCCGTCGTCGTCGGTGCTAAAGCTCCCTATTGTAATGAGATAGGAAAAATCTATTCCTTATGATCCTTGGATCTTGAGGGGTGTTCAAGTTTAAAGCTTTTTTCTGATGCGCGGTGATCACTGAATCCCTTGTTCCCTTTGTTGAAGGAATTAGGTCCTGCTGATGTAGGCGTGTCTCTGAAAAAGACAAACAATGGAGAACTCATCACAATAGGCTATTTCCGAGTCCCTCGGGCCTCTGTATCAAAAACAGGTTGAGTGGTCAGCCTTTGATATGATAACGATTTTTCATTCTCATGTAAAGAAAGTCATTTTCACAAGAACGGTTGTGCACTTGCCCTCATTTTGAAAGTGAGGGATTTTGGAACTCGGAAGTGGCCTATTTTCATTGGCACTCAATCGTCCTTTGTAATAACGGTTACCCAAGACATTCTTGGATTCTGGATTCCACCCTGTGGATTCCGGATTGTTCAACAGTAAAAATTGGATTTCGAATTTCAATCGCTAGTACGATTCTGTTTCCCGGATCACGAATTCCACAAGCAAAGATTTCTCAGATTGTGGAATCTGGATTACCTTAAATGAGACAAACTCAAAGAAATCAAATTTGACACAAACTGATGAATTCACAGTCTAATAATTGATGAGAGTAACAGCATGCTCCAACCGCATGAATAGCAGTCATTTTTCTGTTAGGGACGGACCATTAGAAAAGTTATGGGGGGCGGGGGGGGATTTTCGAACCGCAGGAATTTTTTTTCGTTGTCCAATTCCTAGTATGAATTTTTTTTAGGCCATAGCATGAATATCTTCTAGGATTAATTGGCGTGCAAGAATCTTTTTTAATTTAATGTTCCCTTGCGCGAATATTTTTTTGTACTTCGCAAGCCCCCCCACCCCTAATCCATAAGTTTTCTAATGGTCCGTCCCTTAAGGTTCACCTTTTATCATTAGTGAGCTTAAGCAACGACGACGGCAAAAAAGCAAAATAGGTTTAGATTGGCAAAACAGCAACTTTGCACGTGCATCACGCTTTTTGTACATTTCTTCGTCGTCGCTGCTGCACGACTACAACGCGAAAGTGCCTTATTTCACGTTCGGTCGAGGACGCGAACACAAGACAACGACTTTCTTTTTCTTTTCCTGAACTTTGATACAGTCTTTAGAATTCAACTACTAAAAAATTTGCCAAAATTTTACGAATTAAACGAGATGGAATAAGCGTGATAAATTTAGAGGCAGCGTGCATTCCCTTTTTAAGTGACGTTTTCGTAACTGTCGCCGTTGTTGTTGCTTGCTCTCTATTCTTAATTTGTCAGGTTTCATTAACAATATTGAGGTCAATTTAATAACACTTTAAAAAAGTAATAATTATTTATGAGTGTAAAATGTAAAGAATGAACTTTATTGATCCATGAACTTAAAACATTTTGCATCATTATCCCTGAAGAAATTTATTTCTAATAATCATGCCATTCTCAAATAATATTGGCTGCATATTTCTTACTCTACCTTCCAATATTTCGCATCTTCATTTTGGCTTCTGCTGGCATTTCCTCTTCCTCGTCACTCTGACATAACAAACAAGCAAGACATTTTGAGAATGATATGTCAGAAATATCTTATCACTTGGGCATAACAAAGGAAGGACTTTGGCTGCTGCAAATGTAACTGCAAAGGATTTCAAAACTTGACAAGGATGCTTTTTCATGTGCTTGTCACACGCACCCAACTTAAAATTCAAAAATAGGAGCTGTTTTTTAGGATCAACTGAATGCCCTTATTCATGGAACAAGTCTGTATGAAAATCGATTCCTCTCTGAATTTAATTGATAATGTGATCACCAATGACTGTTCCTAGTGGTCATATAGGCTGCTTATTTGATGCACATTTCATCTATGACCTAAATTTACTGCTAATAATAACAACAATACTATCAGAGTTCCCACTAACTCACAGGTGTGCATAATATCCACACAAAAATGAAAAGGAAACACAGTTTTTTGCCAAAGTGTAGCCTTGGGACGCAGGAAAACTGGGTCTGGCTGGCCCTACCCAAAAATTTGTGATCATCATGGCATGTCCTTAAAGCCCCTATTTTGTCTCTCGTTGGGTCATGTCTATACAAAAGAGTTTATTCGATATTGCCAGGCCTTCAACATTGAGGAAACCTGAAAAAAGGAAACCTGAAAGTGATACAGATCAGGGGGATGATACCCAGGTGAATGAACACAAATTTTGTCCTAAATGGCTGGGGGAGTTTCACTGGTTAAAATATGATTCCACTGCAAAACAAATGAAGTGCAAAGTTTGTCTTGAAATCATGTGTATGGCTGAAAACCTAATCCTTCACAAAATTTTCTGCATGGAGCAAATAATTTGGTCTTGATTCTTGCTTCTCTGTTGAATACAATAACATTCAAATTTTTATTGATGATGATAATGTAGTAACAACGGCAGGGATAATGACCCCCAAAAAAAAAATCAAAAAACAAAATAATTTGACCCCTGAACTTTTTTTGGAACTGGGGTGATCCAGTGGCTGTTGTTAAACAACACTTTTTCTTTAAGTCTTTGACAATATTAGAGTCTATTTCTAATTGTCAAAACTAAAAGAAAAACAAAAATTTATACCTAAGATAAAATATTAATTATAACATATAAATAAGTACAACAATTCTCATGTTTGGCTAGTCTGCTACACAGTCATTTTTAGGGTCGTCACGCAACAGAGTCATTTTTAGGGTCGTCACGCAATGCTCCTCCCCAAGTTGTTTGAATCAGTACCCTTGAGAGTTTAGTCTTCACATGTACAGCAACACAATGAGCACATCCAGAACATAAAATTCATTATACATATGCATGTTAAAAAAAAAAAACAACAACCAATTCTGGTAAGAGTCTTGTAGGCCTATCAAACCTTTTTTTCACTTGAAACTTTGTTAACTGCTTACATTGTAAAACAAACTTTTCTGCAAATTAACCTTTTGGTTGCTTGCAGATACAAAGCCCGTCCAAATTCAGCGACAATGGATTGATGCATCAAAAATTGAGAAGCGCCCTGCATCTCACATAATGTCAAGTTTCTTTTACATGATTGGTTTGTTTGTTAGCCCTCACAACAAACACAAAGGGAAAGGAATGTGGTTCGATTCTGACAGCAGCCATTTGTGGGAGGAACGTTGTGTGACGACACTATTAAAAAACAGCTGTGTAGCAGATTAATGTTTGGCTGAAACACATACTTCAAACAAGAAAAGCAAGCCTTTCCTTTCTCCCCAACCCTAAAAAGTGTTGTGCAGCTGCTCAAACTACCAGTAGGAAATAACAAAACAAGCTCACAATCAAGGCTCACAATGGTTTTGTGGGTGGGTGAAGGAAAGGGTCTACATTGTTTTGTTTTCCGAACAATACACCACTTGGTGTCAGTGCGTCAACAATTTTGTTGCGGACAGTAATTACAAAAGTGAGCTGTGTAAGCATACTAACAAACTATTGACTAAATGACTGACTTGATAAATTAAAAATACAACATTACTGTAAGATTAATTTGCCAACATGATGTGATTCAGAAGTTAACATTTTAAGTACCAGTCCTTCATCAGTGTTAAGACCTGGCACTCAGAATATCAGCAATTGAATCACTTTATGATGGTAAATAAATCTTTTCAGTTTCGATAACTGAACTAAATTTTTACATTCCACTCCATTATGGATGTAGAAACGCAGTTTCTTCAAAAACTATAAACCAGTCTACTCATTTGTAAATACCGTAAAATTATGAAAATAAGCCCCGGGGCTTACATTTTTCAAAGGCCCTTTTTGAGGGGCTTATTTTTGGAGGGGCTTATATTTGGAGGGGCTTATCTACGGAGGGAAATTTGCGTTTCAAACTCGATAGGGCTAGCCTTATAGTTGGAAGTAAATTTACCATTTTTTCTTTGTTTTACATTGTATTTGAGGGCAATTTTCCAAGACAGTACAAGCCCCTGGGGGGCTTATATTTGGAAGGGCGATTTAACGCAATGTTTTTTATGTTACTGGCTTGGGGGGCTTATATTTGGAGGGGCTTATACATGGAGGGGCTTATACATGGAGGGGCTTATTTTCGGAATTTTATAGTATTTTTAATAATAATGATTTTGTACCTCATCATTAAATACTGATGCAAGTTCCTTTTTTCGTTGCACTAAAAGTGGTTCTTTTTTTGGTTTCTTTGGATCTGATCCCTATTGAAGAGAAATGATAATCATAATATTAATAATAGAGATAATTTTTAACCATTTTCTGTTTCAGGAATGGTGCTTTTAATTGGCAGTGTATTATTTATGTAATTTTCTACAGTTCATCTGTAAGATGCTTTGGTTCTGCCAACAACTGGTCATGGAAAGCCCTTGAATGGAGTACCAGACACTCCCTTTAAGTTAGAGCACCCCAATAAAGGGCTGGTACCTGAAATGTCAACACCTATAGTGAGTGCTTTAAGCTATGCACTTTAGGATAAAAACAGCACCAGCACCAAAAAATGATAAATCTAATACCATAGTGAAGAAAATTTGCAATCTCAAATATGACATAAAATGCATTAGTCACTTCCAAGAGCAGTCATCATCTCCAACCTACTTTCAACCCAGGACAAATCCCAGGAATCTGGCTATTTTGAGAAATTGTGGTCAAAGTCCCTGTTATATGTATGTTGACCATCAAGATGGTCAGACGGGTGCCCTTGGAATTGACTGATACATCTTGCCAAATCCAGGAAATAGGGTGTTTAATTTAAACTGCTTAAAGACAAATAATAAAACAGCTGTTTTCCTTGCTCCTTGTTGCTGAGGATGTTTCACAAGGAGGAACGTCTGCAACCCAGTGGCAGAAATTCCATACTGATGACGTAAATCAACGTTTGCATAATAAAGCCAGTAGTTATGGGGTCCCAAATGCAAATTTGTTCAATTTTATGTTTCTCTTTGTCAATTTTGGTAAAGTGTTGTGTTCATCTGTGAACGAGCTTCAGCAAAACTCAAATGCTTCTAGAGAAGAATATATTCCACAAATATTGACTGTTTTGTTATAGATTCATGGCACTTACATTTGCCCTCAGTACATGTAGCATTTTGTGTCTCATTAGTAAGTAGTTAGCTAAAACAATGTAACCACTCCGCCATCCAATCACTGCTTATGACCAGATTCTGGACAGATTTTACGCTATTAGTATGAAATTTCTGTTGGTGAGTTGCAGAAACGTCCCCACCAGCGAGGAGCGAGTAGAAATGGCGGTTTTCGGAGGTCAATACATGGCATGTAAAAAATTTCTGATTGAAAAAACTAACACATTTGTAGCTGGTAGTTTCACTGGATAATTCAAGATTCAGCAATGTTTAGGGTGTGTTGCCAGTTTTTAGCAGATAACTGAAAGCATGGAAACATCCCAAGAAATAAAAGATGAAAGTGAATGTGGGATTTAGTACTCAAGAAAAATACATTTATTAAGCTTAACTGAAAACTAAACTCTTGGTTTAAATTTTTTAACCCAGGTTGATTCTCAGTTTCCTTAGTCTCCTAGCCCTGATTCATGAATAATTAGAGCTAGGAGACAAAGGAAATTGAGAATCAGCCTATTGTAGGTTTTAAATTTTAACCTGAATATAATTTTGACTAAGCTTATAACATATAAGCTTATATTTTAAAAACTTATTGATCAAGTTACTGATTCCTCAAGGGTCAATTTTATGCGGAAAAATGTCTTTGGGCGTTTCCTAGCAAATATGCTCCGTAATCAAAGTCTAGCTTCCTTAAATAGATAAGCTGATAAAGCTTTACTCAGCGGAAACCATTAAGCATACATTGTAGTTCCGCATCACATTTTCCCAGTTCATTCCTAAATTATATTCATTTTCAAGTTAAAGCCAACTTGCAACATTATAAAAAAAACATTACCAGCGTTAAACTGACTCCTATTGGTTTTTTCTGTGTAGATCCAGACAGATTCATCGAGATTTTGGGTTTTTGCGTGACTTTAGAGTCAGAGATCTGTGGCAGTTTTCTCTTCTCACCAACAGTTGCGATCTTATCGGTGGCACTCCCTGTACATTAGACACAGATACTGCACAAGGTCAGTATAACTGGAAAATACGCATTTCTTCTACAGTTGGAAAACCAAAGAAGGGATTTTAAACCTTCGTTTTCTAGCGTTTTGTCCGGCAGCTTCGAAGAACTCAATTGTACTTTCGGTTCCGCCATCTTGCTTAGTGGCCTCGCGTTGCGAGGCTTGGATGCCAGGCCATTTAATCGGAAGTGATGAAGTTGTTGCGACGCAAAGGACAGATTTAGAAAAACCCGCCTTTTCAAAGCAATTTTTGTTTTCTTCCGTTAGCTGCTGAAAGCCAGCAGATTACCGTTGCTTTCTCGTTCGCGATGCACGCAATTTTCGAGCGACATAGGAGATGAGCAGCTCCGTAGAAGATTGGCTCCGATCGCTGGGTTTCATTCACTACACGCAAGCCTTTCTTGACAATGGCTACGACGAACTGGACATTTGCAAAGAAATTGGCAAAGAGGACTTGGACGCGATCGGAGTGAGAAATTTTAAGGACAGAACTGATATTCTAAATGCAGTAGAACGCTTAAAACAAAGTGGAACAGCAGTGTACTTTGTATTGGAAGGCAATGCCGATAGCGAGTCTTTGGCAGCTCAACCGGAGCGAGAATCTTACCCTCCTATTCAGTTGAAAATGATGCTACGCGATAAACTCGAAGAAGACAAAATTGATCTTACTGCTCTTCCTTATACACTACCGGTGAGTACTTGTTGATTTATTTTATTATTTATTTTTTCAATTAATATTGATCGCCCGGACATATACTCGATCAATGTCCAAGGCCAAACAGTTTCTCGCGCAGGCATCGAAAATGTGCAATCGAATGGGTGTTTCGCGTCCACACGTAATGTACGAGGCTAATCAATTTGCTAAGGCAGTGAATGGACGTGTGGGGTGCTTCGAATTCTACTCACGTACATCTTTCGTGAACAATCAAACACAGTAGAGTGCTTGATTTATTAATCTCCTAAGCTAACATGTACTCATATTGCCCGGATTTGAAGGTTATGGGAATTTCAAAATTGCTATACTTTGGTTTAGATTACTTGTATACACAATAACTGTTTAATCCCGTCAGGAAGTCACAATTATTCATCGGAAATCATCATTCTTTACTGGAAATGAATTAACATAATAACGTGATATTGCTTTGACTGCACATTTCAGGACGCTTGGACAGGTTGAAATTTGCACGTTGGCTTTACTTTAGACTCCTAAAATTATTTGTTTATTGATTCCAAGGTCTCAAAAATAATCCTACATAATTGTAGCATTTATTGAAGCTCTAATAATCTTTTAAATGACAAACATTTCCTTTGATAGTTTTTTAAATAGTTCAGGTAAACAAGGAGCATCGAGACTTTGGCATACATTGTTAAACATGTTTGTAACTGCAGATGAACTCTGAACCCTGTGATGTTTTTTTGTCTTAGTTCATGCATAAGATTGTTGTGAACTTTGAGATAAATTAGTTGTTAAATTAATTAGTGCGATCTCATGGTGTTTTAGGGAAAGAAACTGAAATATTTTTTTCCAATTTCGACTAAGGTTAGCCACTAAGTTACCTATCGAAAATCAATGGAATGATGATAGCACCAATAAACTTACTTTTATATCATAATTATTGGTAAATGTGAGTGTTATTTTTAATACAATATCATGGGCGATGAATTACTCCTTAATTTTGGTGTGAAATTTCAGTGTTAATTATGATAATTATTTCACATGGAAAATAAAAAATTGCTATGGCAACCTTCTGTACATTTCAGTGCCAATATGGTGAGGAAGTTTTAAAATGTTATTAATGAAGTTGTAAAGACATTAAAAGAGGCGTTATAAAACCAAATAGACAAAAGAACACATCAAGAAGGATTCTAACAAGAATTTTGTTGAAAAATTCTAAACTTAAGCTAAATTTAAGCTCTGAACTTTTGAGAGCATGGATTCCTTGGTCGATACGGATAAATATGTCAAAAATCCTTGATTGGGAATGTAATTCATCTCGTATGATATTAAAAAGTAATCAAACGGTTAACTCGTAAAATTAGGGAATAATTTCACTCATGTTTTGTTCAAATCCCAATAATTTCCTGAGCCTTTTGGACAAAACGTGTGTGAAATCATTCCCTAATTTCACTCGTTACCATTTGATCACACATACTAACATTGTAACCACCAGGATTACACACACCTGGACAATCATATTCCTTTCTTATGACCTTTAAAAATATTTTTGTTTGTTATTTTAAAAGGTCTCACTCATTTAGCCTAAATTAATGTTATCTGTACAGTCATGTAATCCTTTATTGAATTTGTTGTGTTCACTGTGGTTGAACTTTTCTAGAAGATCATTGTCATCATCAGTCTCTTTTTGCTGAGTGGGAAGCATGTTTAGGTCTATTGCATGACTCTTTGAGTCTGAATAGTGACCAACATCAGTTTTCACCCGACAATGTCAATACATAATCAAGAGAAAAAGGTTAAGAGAGTTTATGAAATAATCACCAAAAGAAAATGCGATGATCTTTTAACAAATTGTCTCAACCAATTTTTCAAGGAAATATATGAAGATCAGTCTGGAGAATTTGTATTTGGACATTTGGACTTAAAGGGTGAACAATGTTCTTTCCTTAAGATCTCAATCTTAACTCCTTTAGTTTATACTTCACTTAATGCATCTCAACATCTCCCTCTGATCTCTTTCTCCTGCAGCCATAGTGCAGGAAGCAGGGCAGGAATGTCCAGGTTTGGGGTTCATTACAACAACAGAGACCTCTACCCAAGATCTCATTCTTGACTTTTGTAGTTGATTGGAACTTCCCTTTTGCTTCTCATCATCTCCCTCTCTTTGTGGTGTCCCAGTACATTACAGCACCCTCAGTTATTTTCACTTGTGTTTTGGTTAGTTATCATTTTTGTATGGACAAACAACTCTCTTTTAATGAAGACCTCTGTTTATATGTAGTCGTTCAATTTTATTCTTGTTTTAAATTTTCTTTTCTTTTGTTTCAAACTCATTATCATGTTATTATGATCATACATTACCATACCCAAAAGCAAAAGAAAATAAATTTTGAATCAAGGATAAAATTTAACCACAACACAGGGTTGTAGTAAAGGAAATTGCCTGCTGAAAAGAAAATGGAGGCGGCAAAAAGAAGGCAGCATGGCGCCTTTTTGGCCAACATTGGGGACTGTATGGGTGTTTTCCTCTGTTTCATACCGATCACTGCTCAAAATCCAGCCGGTGATAGCCTCTGACTAAGCTGGCTAATTTTGCCCGCAGTCGGCACTTAGTGACAACCCTGTCAGTGTATTGCTGGGTCGAGTTGTTTGAAAGGTGGATAATGCTATCCACTGGTTAAATCTCTATCCAGAGGATAATGTAATTTGTTCCCTAGTGCTTAACTGCTGGATATCTAGTTATTTATCTGGTGGATAGTAAGTGTTGTCAGAAAGTTTTGAAGTAGACGGCTGAGTTGTCAAAGTAAGAGGCCAGTCCAGGGATATTTAATTTAAAAAGACACCATCCATAAAGAAATTCCAAGCAGAGTAGCTGGCCAATACTAACCAAGTAGGCGGTGATTTGTTACTTTTGACAACCCTGGATAGTGCTATTCACTTTTGAACAACCAGGGCTTGAATCTCTCTTATCTGAACCCTGATTAACAAGACTTTTCATTTATCTGGCTTTTTTCTCCTTTGGTCCCACATTTTGTTGAAAATTGATGACAACAGGAAAATCTGAGGTTATGATTCTTTTCGTCATGAAATAATTATACCATTGAAGCTTATTTCATTTCATTTTTTTTCAGTCCATACTTGTGTTGTAAACAATGAAGGGAATTTTGCCATCAATAAATTGTACAGCAAATGACAGATGAATACATTTTAGCTAGTGTTATTTGATACTTGATCTTTTGAAACTACAAAAGTGGCAACCAGTATTTTTGACTATCCATACTCTTTAAATATTCTGTTATTTACCCCCAGTCCTGTCAGAATCGGATAATAAATAATGAGGTTCAACTGTTAATTCACTCTCTACAAAATACTTGCAGAGTCTCATTACTGTTGTTAAAACTTAAGGTTATTGATATTTTGTGGTAATCTCCTCTGATAGGATGGTTCTGAGGGATCTTTGGATACTTTGGTTACCCTATACGCTGATAAGTTTTATACTTATGAGGATCAGGTGCTGTCAGCACTGAGAAGTTTACGGCAACGGCAAGCTGAAAAGGAGGAAGCATCTGATCTTCCAGTTCCTGTACATGCGGCGCCGGTAAGAATGAGTTGGAAGCATTGAGTTATGATTAAGTTGGATTAATAATATTCCCATAAAGTAATAAAACTCATCAGCTATGCCACCTTTGTTGTGGGTGGTCCTTTCCCCCACGGAAAATACTGCTGCTGTCAGCATTACCATCAAAATAGACTTTTCCACAGTTGTTTCAACTTTTGATATGGACCAGTTAGGAAAAATCCGTCGATACTACTGCAAAGAGTGCCTAGTTAAAATTGGTGAAATTGCTAAATTTCAAAGTGATATGTCGTAAGCAAGCAAAGATATAGCTCCACAGAGTTGTGAAAATTTTCAGGCATTTGCAAGGTGGGGGGCAAGTTTGTGCTCCCCACCATAAAAAACGTCTGTAAAATTTTGCTACTTTGAGATGCTATAATATGTCTGTTAGTTTTCAACTTATCACTTTCAAACTTGGCAGTTTTACTCATTATAAGGCGTTCTTTTTAGTGATGTTGATGGATTTTCCCTGATGTGTCCATGTCAAAAGTTGTGTACAGTACCTACAAGTTCTGTAGATACATGTATAATACTACCAGTTATGATTAAAGCTACACTTAAACTGAGTGACTAATATTTTTATCTTTTAAACCTTTAGCTCTCCCCACCTGTTACATGCACACGGGTATTTAGACACTCGTCAAAACATAGTTCTCGTGGGTCAAAGGGATCAGATAAAGAGGGACATGGGGTGGCTTCAGAAGATGAAGACAAAACAAGTCCTGCAAGAGCTGTAAGTATTGCACAGAACTTGAGAAGGTTTTGTTAAGTTTGTACTGGGACTAATTCATGATTGTTTTCTAAGTTTTCTGCTGTTGCATTTGAAGAGGAGTTTGAAGTTCTGAAAAAAGTCATGTTACATATATTGAATGCATGTTTTGTGCACCATGTGTAGTTATTCCCAGCAGTGGCAGATTGAGATCTTCAAGTTAGTGGGAAGGGGAGAAGATGGGGGTGCTCATCTAGGCCCTGAGAGAAGAGGTGGCTGGCCGTGAAAATATTTTTTCTCACCCTGCGGGATTAATTATTATTGTTTTAGTTTGGTGTGAAAATAAGGTTTGGACCCCTCCCCTAGATCTGCCAATGCCTAGTGTACTTGTATGACTGCAAAATATGTATCTGTTTCTTTGCTTACCTCATAATCTTTCAATTTGTGAGTTTCAATGTACATTGTGACACTTTGACTCGATGTTTTAACCCAAGCTGATAATGGTCAGGTAGCCATACAATCATAAACATCTCGGAGTATTAAAAGACATGGCATATGTCTGCAAGAACATGTTTTCACGTTATCAAGGAGGGTTACAATATTTCATATAGTATCATTATACATTGCATTTTTTGCTTCATTACAGGGAATGAACCCTGCGGACTATTTAGATGTTGAAAGTCCTTTCCAGCGTGGTAATAAAAAAAGTAAGAAACGGAGAAAAGTTGAACGAAACACTAAACTTTCCAGGAGTTTGGATTCTCTGAAAGAGTTACATGGTAAGTGAAGATGATGTTATGGTACTTGTTAACATAATGTTTAATTCCAGTCTTTTATGTCCCAACTCCAGTTATTCTATGTTTTCAATTTGAATCATGAATAATCTTACTAATAATCTAGTTACTAGTCTAAGAAGACAAAATTTGGAATAGTTATTAAACTAGGTTGCAACCTTTGTCATCAGAAAATTTTTGTTTTTGAACTACAATTCCGATAAAATTGGTCCTGGTTTTTCAAAAGGTGCATTAAGAAACGGTCCAGATAAGAATGATAGCAACAATGGCAACAAACATGTTAGAATGCAAAAAAGGTGCTAACTTTTCTATTGTCTGTACTTCTGATTGGCTTAAACAAAACTTCATAAAGCGGTACATATATTCATCCTTACTTTCTAACCATCTTCCATTTAACAAAATCTGGTCTCAGTTTGAATAACAAAGAAATCCTATGTGGGGAACGTGTAAAATTGTAAACTTTTCTTGGCTATTGTTTTCAACTCTTGTGATTGGTCAAAATCTTTTAACACAAAAAAACACCCTTTCAAAGTGGAGTGTACATGCATTTTATTGCATAAACGGCCTTCATGTAGGTTTATGCATTCTCTGTGTAAAAATGAGAACATTCCTATGTGGGGAAAGCACCGTTGCCGCATAACAAAAGAAATTGCTATCCACCTTACTCGGATCATTACTTAAGTGCTATCCACTTGATGTTATATAGGGCTGTCAATAAGGGCTGGTAGCCAGTCAAAACCACCGGCTAGTTGGCCATCCTTATAGTTGGCATACTTTCATCCCCTTCTACCATAACTGTTAGCAAAAAATAAGCACCATCAAATAAAATTGTAGAGCATCTGTTTCCCAGTTTTGAATGACCTTGAGCGCATATTTAAACAGAGAGTGAAATGTTCGTACTGTGCTATTTTGTGGAACCCTTGGGACATTTCAACAGCACTTCCCGGTGTTGCGTGTATTCTGACGAAACAACATGCATATGTTGTCTGGGGTGGAAAATACCTGGAGATGCCTCGGCACTCCAGAACCTGTGCCTTTGGTTAGAGTTCCAAAGCCGCCTACTATTCGTCATCAGCCTGCTACTTAAAAAACTTTTTGACAGCCGTAATTGTAGATACAAAGGATGCAGTACCCTTATCCTTCACTGAAAAGTTAGGCTTTAGGTGTATACAGCACTATCCAGCACATTCCAGCTTTTAAACTATTATTGTTCCAGGTTAGTGCTCAGATCCCACTATCATCAAAGCATTTTGTTTTACACGTATGTATTTTTTGTTTCAGTCAATGTTGATCCAAAGACCCGAGAACGGGAACAGTCATCTTTCAAATCCCGGTTCAAGTTGTTTCATGGAACAAAGAAAAAGCACCACAGTACTTCTAGTAGTGACATGAGAAAGCAAGCCTTGGAGAAAAAGCTATCAAATCCAAATACTACCAAAGATTATGACTTGCTTGCTTCCGCTATTAAGATGAGCGAGGAAGATCGCATGGCATTGATGATCATGGTTAAACAAGGAGAACTTACTGTGGAAGAAGCTGTAGAACAGTTAAAAAAGTGAGACACATTACATTCACTGTGTGGTACACTTCTTCAGGACTGATAATTTTTCGGAAAAAAAGTGCAAACAAAGGATTTTAAGGGCAGGGAAAAGTCAAGAAATCTGGTGAAACATCTGAGAAACTTTCAGTTGGTCTAGACAGCAGTCCATTGTTACAGTGAAACCTTGATCTAACGAACCTCTATATAACCCTTTAATTCCCAATAGTGCTCAAGATCAATTTTCTCCTAACGATATCCATAGACTGTCATGAGCAAAGTCTATGAGAATTAACAAAATGATCACAAAGAGAAAAATATTTGATCTTTTACCAAATTCTCTCAAATAAATTCTTCAAGGAAATGTATGGAGACCAGTTTGGAGAATTTGTATGTGGATTTTGGGACTTAAAGGGTTAATGAAGTCCTAAGCATAACAAACAATTTTCTTTAACCCAGTAACAGTAAAATAAATGGAAAAGAACCTTGATATAGCGAAACCTTGTTATAAGAAACATATTTTGCCAATCCCTTGGCCCTTCGTGATATCGAGGTTCCACTGTAGTTAAGAAGAAAATAGCAAAAAGAGAGATGTGAAGTTGTTTGAAGGAAAGATCCACATCCCTCTTATTTCTTTTATGTTATTTTGCACTTCCCTACTTCCTAAAACAGGCTTGATACCCCAGTTACAAATGACTTGTATGCTACTTCAGTATTAGTAAATATATAGCTGTATGCCATGACAAGCATACACAGTTGTTCACATCTATCTCTATTAATTTTGTGTAAACTCGTGGAGCAGGGCTGTCACTCGCTGGGCAAAAGCAACATGTGGGCAGCAAATCAAGCAGCTATATTTTTATTTTATTTTCCCTTGAAAGTAACCAAGGGCCATGTTCATAGTAGTGGAGAAAATCGCTGGCCCCTGACCCTGCATGTAAATGACAGCCCTGCAGAGGGGATCACAATCAGTTATAGCTGTTATAATCACTAACGAAATATTTAATCATAACTATAACAAACTTCTGAAATCTGATTGGCGATCAGTTGTACTGATTTCAGCACTAACAGTGTAACTGGACAGTATGTATCATGCCTAATTAATTGGACAGTATGTGCCGTCATGTGTGCGCTTAAATGGCTTAATTTTTCACTGTTAGCAAAAAACTTGTGCTTTGATTTAAAAAAGCTTAAAATTCAAAAATTTTATTATAGTCATGATTAATTGGTAACAGAACTTCATTTCATCCAATTTGTATGTGTAATCAAATGGTGACGAGTGAAATTAGGGAATAATTTCACGTGCGTTTTGTCCAAATCCTAAGGATTAGAAATTATTAGGATTTGGACAAAACGCAAGTGAAATTATTCCCTAATTTCACGAGTATACCATTTGATTATCTATTAATATCATAGGTGACAAATTACGTTAGCAATCTTGGATTTTTGACATCTTTATCCTGGATCGTATTGATCACGAACTCCACTCTCTCAAATGTTTAGACCTTAAATTTGGCTTATAAAGTTTAGAATTTTTCAGACTTTTTTGGCAAAATACCTGTTTTTCTGTTGTTCTTGTTGTTCTCTTGTGTGTTCAGGTTTTCTAAAGCGTCTTTTTGTGCCCTGACATTTTCTTCATTCACGGCATTATAAAACTTCATCGCCATCTTGACCCTGAGACATACGGAAGGGTTGCCATGGCAATTTGTGAAATTACAAATTAACGCTGAAATTTCGCGCCAAAATTAAGGAGTAATTTGTCACCTATGGTATTAGGTCAGTAATCCTACTCGTGATTAAACAAATCAGACTCCCGCTACATGGAAGTCTGATTTTGTATATCACTCTTATGATTACAGGCCGAATTGGACTCCACTCAGTACCATTATTACATGTAATCATGTTGATAAAACTATCATGCTTTCTAGATATGAAGAGGACTGTCAAAAAGGGGATTATATTAAACCAAAGGTAGAGTGCAAGTAATTGTATAACATTTCTCTTATTATGTTTATACAATGGTAGATGTACTGTACACATCCTATTTTTGAAATCAGTAATTTCCTCTTTGATTCAATGTGGCAGTTTGTTGTGAACATCTTTCCTAAAGACACCCAGATATAGGCTGGGTTATGTAGTTGCATTATCTTATGTTTAAGTTATATTCTGTTTTTGAAACCAAGGATTTACATTGTACGATGTAACAACTAGAGGTACTCATTCCTGGCCGAGATGCCCCTGATAAAATCAGTAGGGGTAGTTAATTGGTAGTCACCTGCGATACCTCAGAAAATTTGTGGCTTTGTACCACAGGAACACCAAGATTAGGATGACCTGCTGACATCACCATTTTTTTATTTCCTTTACTAAAAGAAAATATGCAAACAAACAAACAAAATAATAAACTTACTTGGTTGATATATCAGATTTGGATTCCCAGAAAATGCAAAGATTGTGACATTATGATTTCAATGTTCTTCAGAGTGAAGAAATTATTGATGATGAAAAGTCAGAGAAACCTAAATTAAAACGTGGCTTGTTTGGGAGGAGCACCAAAAGAAAGTCTGGCAGCCGGCCATCATCTGAGTTTATAGCATCTGAAATGACAACTATGAGTGAAGAAGACAGAATCATCTTGATGAGATGTGTTAAGAGTGGAGAAATGAGCGTTGATCAAGCTCTCAAGCGGTTTATAAGGTAAGCACATAAAGGCGTTTATTGGTTGTGACAAGCACCAGCAACTGACTTATGTCTGAACAATCGATCAAGGTGAATAAAATTGTCATTGTTAAATCAAGCAACAAAATCGGTATTGTGCTCGTATATATAATATTGTTATTAGCAGGTGATGCGTTTGTTATACGTGAATTACTATGAACGTAATAAAGTTTTAACCTATTCCAGTACATGCTGGCCTGCAAAATACAACTGTTTTTTCTTCAGTCCTTGCTGTTAGGGAAGTTACGTGGGGGAGATGTCTGTTCTCAACTACAAAAATGCCATACTGATGATGTAAACTCTCTCCAGAATCTGTTTATGAGCTCAGGTTGTTTGCATTGTAGTGATATTCTTTTAGCTATTGTTGACGAATGACACAAAGGTCAAAATGTAAGTGTGGTGAATCTACTGTAAACAGTTTATATTCTTGGAATAAATCCTTCTTTAGTGCACTGCAGTTGAGTTTCGCTGCTGCACATTGGCAGAAGAACTCAAACTTTATGATATTAGAAACATAAATCTGCATTTGGAACCCCATATCTACCAGATAAATAATGTTAACATTAATGCACATCATTAGTATGGCATATGTGTCACTGCACTGCAAACATCTCATCTGGGAAATGTCGCGAAGAGCAAGGAGAGATGGCTGTATTCGCAGGCTAAGTACATTTTACAAACGGATTGCAGAGAGCACTTTCAGCTTTATAGTGACAGATTATGTAATAATATTATTGCCTCCTAAACAGGGAATAAAAAGTTGGCAACAACATGTTTTCTCATTTATATTTTTTTCTCAGTTATGAGGAAAAACACAAGAAATCAGAGTCAGATGATTCTGCCCCTCAAAAGGTATGAAATTGTAAAACGAGTACCATTCATAAATAAAGAGGTAAACAGAAGAATTGTGCAGCCAACTTGAAGACTGATTGATAGAAGCACTGTAAAACCAGCTGTTAAAATGTGTGGTGAATACAGGGTTCACACGCACCTTGAAAGTCCTTGAAACTCCTTGAATGTTAAAATATAAATTCAAGGCCTTGAAAGTCCTTGAAAATTGCAGTCGGTGCTGGTAAGTCCTTGAATTTCAATGCTAACTTAAAAGTTTAGGTAGAACTCCAAAGAAAAAGAAGCAAACACAGAAAGACCTTAGGAATAAATTTACTCATGTTGTGGAAGAACAAAAAAAGACATAGAGTCAAGGCTCTCTTTTACACTGAATGGAGTCCTTGAAAAATTAACGGGAAATGTGTCCTTGAAAGTCCTAGAAAAGTCCTTGAATTTTTTGTTCAAAAAAGGGTAGGAACCCTGTGAATAGGTGTCAATCAAGTTGATGTACATCCAATTACTAGGGAGAGTTGGCTGGATGTTTTAACCGTAAACAAGGATGCCGAGCTTAGCTTATCATTAATATCATTAACTATTAGGCCTTTCGCAAAGAACTGCCTCTGGTTGTTTTAAAGGTGGACAACGCTAGCCATTGCATAAATCTTTATACAGTGGGTAACGCCATACTGGTTTCCCTAATACTTATTCACTCTCCAACTGGGGTCTACTTTTTGAGGTGTCCAAATTTGTCTAGCCACTATCCAAATGTACCAAAATTATTTGCAACTTGACTACTAAGCCATTTCTGCTTCTAAGACAAATGATGTGTACATGTATGTTGCTACATATGTATTTGTTTTTGTGGTATGTGTCCAAAGCAAAACTTTGATTTAGAGTTTGAATGGAAACAAGCATGCTTCATGTTTTTTGTATCCCTTGTTGCTATAATATTATTGCGCTAATTTGAATGGGCGTACTTTCAAAGATCAGTTTGTCCTGTACAAGTTTTGTCTTAAAGTCACCTTTCAGAGTTAAATTTGATGATAAGTGGAGAAAGAATCATGAACGATAGTCTCATTTGGGCAATCAGTGATATTTATTTGTCTGTGGGTTAACTGGATTATGCAGAGTACGTAAGTGATGGCATTACTTCAAAAAATTTAAAATAACAAATATTTTTGTTTTGTTTCTTTACCAAATCAGCCGTCCCCCAAGTTGCCGAAGTCATCAAGTGGATTTTCCCGCATCAGTATCAAGAGAGTCTCTGGCGTTCTTTCATCCTCCTTTAAACTGCCTACTTCTTCTGTTAATGAGCCAAATGCAGTGTTTTACACTGGTATGTTGTGAAGCTTTTACCATCTACATGTACAATCGGTGACAATATTAGTTGGAACACTCTGCCCTCAAGGACCTTTCTCATGTTTCGTTGACACTATCTACTTGTGGTTCAAATTGGGAAATGAGGGGCGTTTGTTCTAAGTTAGTTAACCACTTTCTAAAGTGAGCTGTTGATGGTAGTCTGTAGAATACGCTATGCATGTCGCAGAGTCCCAGTCGATTTGATGCTTCATCAATAAATGGTGTTCAGCAATGTGACTGTTGACATCTACGACGACTGCTTACGAATGTCAAGGACAAAGACAGACCGGAGGACAGACAGGGAGCAGTATACAAGATCAAATGCTTCGACTGCCCGACCCCTTAAATCCTTCAGACCGGCAGAAACCTTAGTACGCGACTGACTGAACGCAAACGATCGACAAGAATTGTTGATGTCAACAACAATCGTATTCAGGTCTACGATCACCCGGACGGTCACATGCCTCACCTAGCTATGAAATGACTCCTGGGTTCAAACCTGTCATAGTTTTAAGTGATTATTGTAATCTCTGCTAAGATACAAGGTGCTGGATTGCAGAAAAATTGTCTCTCCAGTACTCATCCACATTTAATGAGAAACAATAGAGAGTATTTCTCGTACATATTTTACCAAACTGTTTGTGAGATCTAAATCTATTTGGCTTTTTCCAGGCTCACAAAAAATAAATGAATGGAACTGGGGATACACTTTCTCCAGTCTTTTTCTCACCCTGTACTTCCTTGATGTTCGCTTTCTTCAGCTTTGCTACTACAACAATTTGAGAACTTACTTCAGGCTGAAATTTATCCGCTGTGGATGTTGCTTACATGTACGATAATTCTTAACTTTTTTTGTTTATTCTTTTCGCAGGAGAAGATGGTGGGAGTGTTGATGGTAGCGTGAGTTCAGGGGATGAGGTCCTGGGAATAGATTCTTCCCCAGCTCCCTCTCCTCTTCTCGCAAACGTTCAAGGCAAAAACAAGGTAAAATACTTGTAACTACAACTTGATGACTGAAAACTGCACCGCAAGGAACGTAGGTGCAAGTGCTAATGTTTCTCGCTAAAAGACTTGATTAATTTTCTGTTAATCTTATGTTTGAGCTTGACAAATTAAAAGCAAAAAAACAGATTTGCTCCTCAAGAAAGTATTGCTCTACATTAACTAGTGATAGTTGACACAGGGGCGGATCCAGGATTTTTCTTAGGAGGGGGTGCACCACTAACTGACCGATGACGTAAAAAATTTTAAAAGCGAATACGAAGAAGAGGGCTTTTGACTAGGAAATAACATAATGTGAACTGCTGAGAATACATATCAAACGATAGAGCAGATTTTGTATGTCTGTCAAGCGACTGCACAGTGTTAATTAGAAAGCGGCCGCAGGTCATCCCGGGGGTTGGGCTGCGCACCCCCTGCACCCTCCCCCTGGATCCGCCCCTGTGACACTACAGCTGCCCCCGCTCTGTATATTGTCGGTTAATAGTATTCTTGCTCGTTGCGTAGCTCTGTTAAATATACCGATTCATAATGAAGATTTTCACACATATTCCATACAATTGGTGAGATAAAAACAGGGAACGCAAGGTCCCACGCACTGATTCAGTTCGATTTACCCAGCCGGCTTTGATCAAAAGATTCTCAGTTCGCGAATATTTTATTCTAAACCGTAAGAAAAGATCTCATTAGAAGTTGGAATTTTTCCCAATTTCTCTTTCACTTTTTACATACAGCTCATTTTATTAGCCGGAAAGTGAGCCTTAGAAATGAAAAAGTTTAAATAATTGTCGGCGAATTTCTGTAATCGTCCATCGTCCTGCTCGACGATAAGTTAGCCGTTGAATTACTCGTCTTGCTTGTTTGTTGACTGAGTCTTATTCCCCCAAAGACAGAGAAAGAGTGCCTGGCGAATTGTTTCCAAGCATAGGTTTGTGAATGATAAACTAGCGTCTGGGAAACTGTCCAAGTGTTTATATGAACACAGTTATACGCACCCGCTTATAACGAGCGCTTAACGAGTGTCTTTTGGTCCATAACTTTCAAAACAGCTGCTCCACAGAATGTCACTGATAACACGTAACGCAAAAGAGTATCGAAGTGTGCTGTACAATAAGTGTCACAAAATCAACCTAAGAGGTCCCTGCGGGGATTTTCTGTCTTACTCCATCTCTTGCGGGCGGGAACTAATATAAAAACGTCATCATTACCAAACGATTCCATGCTTTTCTGGTACACTGACTGTATATTTCAGCTGTAAGTACTTTTCTAGATATACGCACGAGCTACCAGGATGCCTTTTCGAGTTTTCGCCCGCGACTACCTTCTTTGGAATGATTCCAACCGTTTTGTGCAACTCCCACCACAAAATTGGGTTGATGCGCATCGTACCACAATTTTAGTACACTAAAACTAATGAAAACTGTTTTCCACTATCAGGTCTTGAAATTAATTGCAACTCTAAAACTTGGCTCAGTGCCACGTTAAGTTTTTATCAAGTAGCAATCACACTCCTCTTTGTTCCTTTCAAAAAGTTTTAATAATTCACATAGGAAATGCGAAAGAGAGGTGGGGGGGGTCTCCGCATATGAAAGGGGTGGGGATGCTCGTCGTCTCGCTTAGGGTGTAAATTTCGGATTTTGGTCTGACTTGGGGTGTTTTGGGCAAAACGCCATAGTGTTCAGTCGTGAAGGTCTCGTTTAGGGTTGCACGCGAAAGAATATAAAAATATATATTTGATATGTATATTTTTAATTCGTTTTATTTGCTCTATTCATATAATCTAAGTTTCCTCATTTGTCTGTGTCTTCACATGGTCTCTTTTAGGGGTCAAAAAAGCTTGGGCCACGCCCAGATCGGTCTCCTTCAGGGGGTTAATTCAAAATTTCCAACGAGCATCCCCACCTATTTCAAATGTGGAGTCCCCCCCGGTGTCTATACATCTACATCTGTTTTAAACACGGCTGAATAGACCCTTCCAAGGTTATTTTTTTGGTATAAATTTGGCTGTGTTAACTGTTATTGTCAAGTCTAAACGCCGCATCGTTGTAACTTGATAAAATGGTGTTGCGTGTTCGAGCAATGTCGTTGCAAAAACAATGTTTATAACAGCCTCGAAGGTAAGAGATGTATAGGGTACAGGGGTTGATGCACGACAGTAAATGATTGACGAGGTGCACTAATGGTTGTCAAACTTATTTATCTTAGTCACAACGCAGTTCATCCAGCAGCGTGGACAGCTTGGAGAAAGTTGAAGGGAAGTCTGCACCTATTCCCATGCAAAACCAGCAACCCAACTTCCTCTCTGAAATGAAGGTCGTACTAGGAAAACAAAATCGATCAGAAAGCGGAGAACGGCCAGAAGGTACAAACGTGCCACATCGCAGTTTCATTAGACCTTTAGATTCGAAGACGAGGACGAGCTTAAACTTAAAAGTATTATCGCGTATGCTGAAAGCATCATTTTACCTTTTTTCAAGAGAAAAGGTAACACGTTTGTTTTAATTGAAGAGGAGAGAAAGCCCTCTCCCGCCCCCAAAATGATTAAACTTCTGTTATTAAATATAAGTTGTGGTCTGTCACTACGACATTTTCGCAAAAACTCGTTGTAGAATGACGACTGCTATTGCGTTTACCCGCTGGTTCACGCGCGCACTACTTAGTATTGAGAAAATCTCGTTCCCATAGTCGCCCTCGTCTACGAATCTAAAAGTCTCTATTAGCCCACACTGCAATTATCCAACCTGCTACCTTTTCATACACTTAAGGCAGGGAGCATGATCAAAGAAAAGTCTAAATTAACCCTTCAATCCGATTGTCATGCTTTGTTGATCTGCTTATGAGCGATGGGAAATGTACCAAAATTTTAGGACGCTTGGCACGAGCAAGAGGGAAGAAAGGAAAGGACGATTTCTTCTCGGCTGAAGCGTAAGAAGCGTAGAAGGATTGTGGAAAGTTTAGGTGAAATAGAGGGAGGCTCCGTTTACCCTCTCCTCTTGCACTCTTCTTATTCCAAGCGTCCGATTCCCCTCTTCCCCAATTTTTCTCGCGTCGTCCAATTGTAATTGTGCAAATCATTGTGCAGTTTTAACGAATTCTTTTGTACAGGATCTTGATACGCATCCCCTCCATAACGATCACATTTCCCTCCCAGCTACTACATCGTTACTCTGCTTTCAGTTCTTCTTTTAGAGCAACCCCTTTTAAGGTATCCCTGGAGGCTAATTGTTCCATTTTGACCACACTTCGTCATGCGTGATATCATGGGAAGCAACTGTACAAAATCTATCACATTTACACAAGTTAAACTTTATAACGTGTAAATACTGTGAAAGTTAATAGAAATTGATGAAAATGAAAGGAATTCTAAACTTTAATATTTTAATGGTGTGGTAAACACCTTTCAGTTTCACTCTTTTCAAAATATCTCTAAGAGATTTCCTTCCATGTCGAAAGCTTTTGCCAACAGATACATAACATTCAAACCTAAAATTGTACGGGATTAAGTCTCGATAAACGCTAACGAAACAAAAATAAGCACCCCAGAAATCTTGTCATGCACGTTTGAAGAAACTGTGATCTAAAATGCCTTGTTTGCTTGTGTTTTTTTTTCTAACAGATGCTGTCCACCCAGATTTAAAGTCCCTTCGTGTCTGTGATAAATATCAGAAGCCTCCTCCACCCCCTCCGGGAAGAAAAACCTCAATGCCCTTAGTGGAAACTCAAAAAGTTGTACCTCCGCCCAACTCCATTATCTCCCTCAACAGGACTCCACCGGTGGTTCCAATGAGACCTGGGCCTGCTGTGGCACACCCACACAGGCCTCCACCCCCTGTACCTTTGCGACCCTCAAAGAGTTCGGATGATGTAGAAAATCAGACTGCCATCGGGAAGAAAGTGCAGCCTGAACTTAATAATACGGAAGCTGGGCCTGCAAAATCTGATTTAACAAAGTTTAAAAATGATTCGAGACAATCAGAAACTAAGCCAAGGCTAAAGTCAGTTAATGGTTCGGCTGGTTTGGAGCGTGAAAAATTAGAACAGAATAATGCCGGAGATGTGGTACTTAAGAGACCAAATAAACCGCCTCCCCTTCCTCCACGTCCTACAAGTTCAAACTTAAATGAGAAGCCTGATATTGCCGAGGGACGTGATGAGTCTCAAGCAACCCTCCTTGATTCTGAAGAGAAAGTTTCCCCGACGGAGTCTGCGAGCGACGTCTCCGGTAGAGAGCCTCCTGTTGTTAAACCGAATCTGAAACCCAAGCCAAAACCCAGGCCAAGACCACGCCCTAAAATGGAGGACGATGAACAATATAAAGTACCTGCTCCCCGCCCTGTTAGGGTGCCTCAGAAAAAAGAGGTGCAAACTTCGGACAGTGACGATGATGCTTATAACCCCGTACCTCCTCCTCGCCCCGTTGGTAGAGTGACAGGAACAAATGACACCTCTGATAAGCCATACAATCAAGTGCCCCCACCCCGCCCTGTGGGGCAATCCCAAGGGGAGGAAGCGTCTGATGATGATGACGAACCGTATACCGCTGTTCCCCCACCCCGTCCAGTTGTCTCTCCAGGGGTTACACGTACCCAAGGGGAACCTAGCGGAAACGGAGTGCAAACCAACGTGGAAAGAGACAACAATGAACTGTTGGCTGGCCAACATATTGAACAGAAACTGTCTCGAAGTGAATCTGGTGGTGATAAGATTCCAGTTCCCGCGCCAAGAATCAAACGGCCATCACACTCACTGGGTGAAATGGTTGAAAGAAAACTGCATTTAGAACGCATTGATTTGACTCAAAGACCTTACTCTGATGACGTAAGTATCTACGGTTTAGTCTAACATTAACCCTTTAACTCATGAGTGTGTTACACCTTGGTGTAGTTGAGTTCGAACTTTTGAGTTCTGTGGAGACAATTCTGTGGTGTGAAACCACCTCAGCAGTTTTTACATGGGACTATTTATTTAGTATGTAGCTCTAACATGTGAGTTTGTGGATGCAATCCTATGGAATGACCGCTCAATAGAAACCTCTTCAGCAGTACTTTCACACAGTATTATTTATTTAGTATGTAGTATGTAGTTGTAACTTTTGAGTCCGTGGATGAAACCCTATGGTGTTACCATTCAAATGAAACCTCTTCAGTAGTACTTTCACACAGTACTATTTATTTAGTATGTAGTTGTAACTTTTGAGTCCGTGGATGAAACCCTATGGTGTTACCATTCAAATGAAACCTCTTCAGTAGTACTTTCACACAGTACTATTTATTTAGTATGTAGTTGTAACTTTTGAGTCTGTGGATGAAACCCTATGGTGTTACCATTCAAATGAAACCTCTTCAGTAGTACTTTCACACAGTACTATTTATTTAGTATGTAGTTCTAACTTTTGAGTCTGTGGATGAAACCCTATGATGTTACCATTCAAATGAAACCTCTTCAGCAGTACTTTCACACAGTACTATTTATTTAGTATGTAGTTCTAACTTTTGAGTCTGTGGATGAAACCCTATGGTGTTACCATTCAAATGAAACCTCTTCAGTAGTCCTTTCACATGGTACTATATATTTAGTATGTAGTTCTAACTTTTGAGTCTGTGTATGAAATCCTATGGTGTTACCATTCAAATGAAACCTCTTCAGTAGTACTTTCACACAGTACTATTTATTTAGTATGTAGTTCTAACTTTTGAGTCTGTGGATGAAACCCTATGGTGTTACCATTCAAATGAAACCTCTTCAGTAGTACTTTCACACAGTACTATTTATTTAGTATGTAGTTCTAACTTTTGAGTCTGTGGATGAAACCCTATGGTGTTACCATTCAAATGAAACCTCTTCAGTAGTACTTTCACACAGTACTATTTATTTAGTATGTAGTTCTAACTTTTGAGTCTGTGGATGAAACCCTATGGTGTTACCATTCAAATGAAACCTCTTCAGCAGTACTTTGACATGGTACTTTTTATCTAGTATGTAGTATGTAGTTGTAACTTTTGAGGCTGTGGATGAAATCGGTGTGACAGTTGTAATGAAACGTCGTCAGCAGTACTTTCAAATGGTACTATTTTAGTAATAGTTTCTAACTTTTGAGTTTGTCTAAACTCCTATGGTGAGACCGTTCAAGTGGCAAGGCCTTTTACATGAGACTATTTGTTCAGCTGATTTGTTTAATAGGATTTTGCAAAATAAAATTTGGAATTATTCCGGACTATTACTGTTAAAGCCACCATTAAGAGTCAAAGGTCTAAGTACCTTGAAACTTGTTGACTTATTCTAAAGGGTCATAGAGATTTATTTTTACCAACACTTTAAAAAATTCCAATAACATTTTTTATCAGTGACAAATACTTATACATATAGGCTATCAAATTTCATTGAAAGCGGCTACTTAAGTGTGATTTTAAGTACTCACTAAAACTTATTTGCTTGCCCATAAATATTCCGTGGATAAAGTGTCTTCGACATTTTTCCACTGACAAGCAATGTATTTTTGTTGGGCGTCGTGTCCCACTGAAGACAGGACCGCCATTTACCGTGGTCATCCGTGCTACGCGAAGCTCTAGCCTTTTGCAGGCCTACGTTTCTCAGTTACAGTGAACACCCGCCTATAAGAACCTACATTTTTTGAGGTCTGACAAAAAAGGTTTGGGTAGTTATTGGCAAGTTAGGCTAAGCAGGTTCTTAATAAGGTTCTTTAATTCTAAGGAAGAGATTTAGTTGTTGATTACTAGAAATATAAAGAAACTTTAGATTGGTCCTTAAATCTGTAGTATTTATTCACAACCGTACATTGTAAACCTCCTTTATGCAAGGTCCATGAAGACAATTGTAACAGTATGTACTTTTTATAACCTGTTTTCGTTGTAGAAATTACTATTTTTATCATTACCTGTAACCCACATATAACAACCCGCTTGATTTTGCTTGGTGGAACAGGTTCTTATATTTTTGGGCATTAAAGTGCCAAATTTCTGCCGGTAGGTTCTTAACCTAATAGGCTCTTATTAGCGGGTGTTTACGGTATTTTAAGAATCCTAGTGTTACTCCGGCCCCAGACTGGTGGATTAAATGTTACATCAGCACTTTTAAACGAGTTTACATCACTCTGTTGTGTGTTGTCTTTAGACTGGTTCCTGGGGTGTTCCAGTGAACTTGGTTGATCGTTACGCCGAAGAGCTTCACCGTTCACAACAAGAGCTCGCTGGTATAATCGACAAAATTAGAGTAAGGAAGCTGAAGCTAGCCGGGCAACAAGCGGTGAGTAGGATGTATATAAAAAGCTTTACGTATGCTGTTTTTTTTTTTCCCTGTTGCCTCCTTGCGATGTATTATGTACAGTCAAATCCCTTTTAATACGGACTCCCCGTTCTTACGGACACTTTGCTTTATTCACGGGGAAAGAAAGCCCTTGCATTTGCTCTAAAATCAACCCGTTTAATACGGACACCCCGTTAATACGGACACTTTCTATTGCCCCCACAGTGTCCTTATTAACGGATTTTGACGGCACAGAGTCATTCGTTTCCTCCCTTAGGAAACATCGCCGTGACAACGATAGCTTATGACTGATGTCACCCCAGCATCGTTAAGCGAGGACGACCTCCAGTTGTTCTCGAACCGTTCTGTTTGTCTTTCTCTGTGGACGTCTCTTTCTTAAAGCTTGTCTCGCCACAAAGCCTGTGTACAGCCGCCCCTTCCCCTCCCCCCTTAAAAATCGGGGAGAAGAACTCTCTCCCTAATTTTGTTTGAGGGGAAGGGGCGGCTGTACGCAGACTACTCGCCACACTGTCTCTGCCTTTTGCGTACATTCGCCGCTTTGGAAACGAGAAGGGAAATGCAGTCGAAATGCCTCCCGCCATTTTTTGGGGGGATCGTTACTGGGGACTCGTCGGTCAGCTATTGGCCAAATGTTAACAGTCCCAGAAGTCTCTGCGAAGGTTACCTCGGCCCAGTTTCCCTCTCGTTTTTAAAGTGGCGGCAAAAAATTTCCCATCACTTCTTATGAATACCATTTCCTTGTAGACTTCTTGCAACGTTTCCGAGCTAGACTTCACAAGCGACCCTTTGGGAAACCTGGAAAGTTTGAGCGACTGGCTGACGTCATTAGGACTTCCCATGTATTACAACGGCCTAAAGGAGGTGGAGTATGATGACATGGGTGCCATGCCTTATATGGAAGAAAAGCACTTTCTGTTCGCAGGCATATCGGATCCAAGGCACATGAGGCGCCTTCTCGCGTCAGTCCAGAGGATGCCTAGGTGACAAGGAATTGGGGACTGTTGTTACTGTCCTCACACCGATATAGAGTCACTTGTCAGAAACCGATTGGTGCTAATCCTGGGAAAGAACATGGTTCATGGAAACTAACGTGCATTGAACCGATTAGAACTTGGAGTTAATGCATGTGACTGGCGCGAAGCGCGGGGAAATTGTCGGTGAAAAACTGTCTTATTACTGTAGGGTAAAGTCACTCACACAAGTGCTGGGCCACTTACAGCGCACTGATACAGTAAAAACCCGGGTGGAAGGACCGATAATAGCCTGAGAAAACAGCCGACATTTGGCGACGCTACCGCTGGTTTCCCCGCCAAATGACGTCTGAGAAACGAGCGCAGAAATTCCATACTGATGACGCGTCACTACCCCGATCTGGATAGTGCTTCTGATTGGTGGTGCCGCGTGGAAAATTTGATTCAACCAAAGAATTTCTGTGCTCGTTTCTCAGACTTCATTTGGCGGGGAAACCAGTGGTAGCATTGCCAAATGTCGGCTGTTTTCTCAGGGTAAAGAACCTACAGTTTTTCAAGTCTGGGAAAATAGGCTCTTGTATTTTGGGGTAGTTATTGGCAATTTAGGCTAAGTAGGGTCATAATTACTTTTGTCTTTGAAGGAGACATTGTTCAGTTGTTTTGCTCACCGGAAAAAACGGTTTGGCTTAGTCCTTAAATGTACAGTATTAATTCACTACAGCTAACTGTACCATGATAAGCCTAACAAGACAGAATTTACAAATGCAATGTTATCTATTAGTATTTTCTTGAAATGTAAAGTCAAGCTCGGTGGTTAAAATGTTTATAATCAGAATTTAGCTGTAACCCACAAATAAGAATCCTCTTGACCGTGTTCGGTTAAAACGGCAAGTTTTAGGCAGCAGGTTCTTTAACAACTAGGTTGTTACACACGGGTTTTTGCTATCCCAAAGTAAGCGTGTACTGCTTCGACATACAGTAAAAGTGGTTAGTTAGGACAAGGAATGGGTCATGTGCAGTAGGTTAGCAAAAATGACTCATTTGATTTCAGTTCTATCGAAAGTGGCTATCCGGTATTCATGCTCGTATTCTCTCATTAATTTCCATCAAGGCAAAGAATCGCATCTCGTGAGATTACGTGGTATACAATGGGGCCACAAAACAAGCATTCGAATAAGGTCTATTGAGTGGACACCCGTGTTACAGACAGCGGTAGTTTTCCTGGGGGATTGTAAAGGAGGCGGGAAAAAATTGCTTCCCGAGAGAAGAGTCGACACGTGGAATTTTCCCGCGCGCATACTTCGCCCACTCTACTATCCCTAATTGACTAATCCCTGTGGAGAACTTTCGTAGTTTACCTCTATTATTTCAAATTGTGTTGAAGCCATTTTGCCTGAATACTGCCAGAATTGGTGACGGAAGAGACAAATTTTACCAATTTTGAAGTTGATCCTCATCCCGGGTTTTCCTGGATCAGCCGAATCGTGGATGGTTTTGCCGAAAATCCTGCTTTCGACAACCAGTCTGTGAAGCAGTACGAAACGTCCGGGAGCAGAACTACGTTGTAGGGTAATGGACGTGTGGCTCAAAATTTCACACACGTACTGTAGCAGAAATTGTAATTAATTAAATCTCAAATTGAAAATGCTAGAGTATTGCAATGAAGAAAGAGAGTCAAAAATATTATTAAAAATAAGTAATTTTTATTGAATGTATTCAAATGCGTTTTACTTGGAATTGTCACGTCGTTATGCGTTTAGCATCACGGCCTGATCGCGTATGTTTTAGAAAACGCGATCCCAGGTTAACAGAAAACTATAATTACACAAGTCAATGGTCTTTTTTGTTGCATTTGATTTACTTTGTTTTTATTCTGATGTCTTTCGTTTACCTGTTGTTTTAATACAAAATACGCTTGTATACAAACTTCAATGTTTTCGGTAGCAAAAAATTTTCTTTTATTATTTTGGCATATTAAACAAAGTTGCTTTGATTTAGGCTGCAACATTTTTTTTGTTTTTGTTTTGTTTTATTTTTTGTTGCGTCTATAATTTTTTAACTCCTGTCACAATGTTAGTGAGATGTTAAATTAAAGAATTTTCGCCACTTTGCTAATTTTTTCTTGTATTCATCTCTCCATCCATAAATCCAGTCGTTTCCCTTGCTCGCTTCATCATCTCTCCTTAAAGGGAACCTCGACTTCAACAAAAAGATAACTTTAAATCACAGGAAATAACTGTTACAGTCAAGTCAATCTAAAATATTTTTAAAGAAAGCGTTTGTATCCGAAAGAAATAACTTTTAGATTTGCCTATTTTTGTTTTCAAATTGCGCGGGCGTCGCCATCTTGAATAATTGTGAAGTGTTACGGTTGCCCTATTGTTATTAAACAAAAGCTCTTTGTGTCAGAGCAACTGTAACACGTCACAATTATTCAAGATGGCGGCGCCCGCGAAATTTGAAAGTGAAAATAAGCGATTTTAAAATTCACTTTTCCTGATATAAACACTTTTTTTAAGGACCAATTTCGAACAAATTTGTTTATCAACATAATTTTATTCGATTTAAACTTATTCTGTAGTAAGAGTGGAGGTTCCCTTTAATCACTCATTTACTTTGTATTTAGTGCCTCCGTGCATTTGTTATCCCTAGAAAATAGCTTTAAAAAGACACTACTGGTTTTCTAGTCTGCTACACAGCCGTTTTTAGAGTCGTCACGCAACGCTCCTCCCGACAGAGGAGCGTTGCGTGACGACACTAAAAACGGCTGTATAGCAGACTACTGGTTTCCTCGCGAAATGACGTCTGAGGAATGACCGCAAAAATACCATACTATGACTTGTCACTACCCGGATCTGGATGGTACCCCTGATTGGTTGTCGCAAATTTCCCACCAAAAGCATTACCTAGATAAGCCTAGACAAGCCTGGTGGTTTCTTGAGGTCTCCTCGCCTAACAACCTGCTGTGTCCTGTAAAATTTGCTGTAAAAAAAAGGCTAATAAATGATGATGATGATAGATCTGGGTAGTGAATTAGGGATACGTCATCAGTATGGAATCTCAGCACTCGTTCATTTCGCGGGGGAACCAGTTGAGAAATGTCAGCTGTTTTCTCAGGCTGTGCCCTTTTTTATGCCTCCTGACAATATTTAGTTTATATTTGACTCTAAAGATCTTTTAACGTGGAAAGATGGGCTAACATTCAACCAGTACTAACCAGCGGTCAGAGCGATCAAGCGGCAACTATTTACTTTCTACCTATATTAAAGTGAACGCGCATTGACTTTCCCGCTGGAATGTTATTTTCTAGGCGGAAAGATCTCCGGTTACAACTGGGGTCCAGCTGAGAGAATCGACACATTGGTTATAGCCTCTTTCGTCGCTCAACGGAAAATGATTGTATATGTTTTGTCGATTAAAGGAATGACACTTTGATTAAAAGGTCAAGTTTGATGCGAAGCCTTTCCGCTCACAAAGTTTTATATCACAGGAAAGACTACATGTGGTTTAATGTTTACTCTTGATTGGTCTTCCACTATCCATTAGAGTTCAAGTGACTATGTTTTCTTGTACAAAGTGAGACACGCGAGTGCACGGAAAGCGGCTGTCGTTTTTTTGCTCTCTCTGACAAATATGAGATTAGTTGTAGTCTAACTATAAAGTACCAAGCTTTTAGAACCTTAGATGCCTCTTGTTCCGGGTTAACTGTGAACAAAGCATATGACAGATCTAGAGCTGTCGTAAGCACTGGGGTCGAGAATGGCAGAGATCAGGAATTATCACTGAACTGCGCTTGCACTTGAATCCGAGCGCACAGTTTGTGGGAGAAAACTGTGAAAATTTTCTAAGCTTACAGAAAGCTCCGCGTATTATTCTTGATGTAACGAGGTTAAGTGAAGTTGTTTCACTTAAAAGTGTTGCCGGGATTCAAACTGCAACTTGGGATGGTGAATGCACGAGTACTCCTCCTCCCTTTGCCGCCTTTCCCTCACAATGCAGACAATGGGTGAAACACGGAACCCTTTTAAGAAAAGGTACGAGTAAGAATATAAAAGTTTTCATTCTTTTCCGTTTTACTGAGTTTGAAAAAAATGTTACCATTTTACAAAAACATATAGCGACGAATCGATTGAAATGTGAGTACATGTGAAAATGTGAAGTTGTTGTGCCTTGAATTTATGCTCGAGTCTGCGGCGGAACAGCATGGGCTGATTCTTTGAATTCGAGTGGTTATGTTCTTTTTTTTTTGCAAGTCACTTTCCGAATATGAGTATATCTTTGGTATCACGATCACTGTGCAAAAAATTTCTCAACACAATGATATCAGAGGACGCCATCTTGAATTTTATTTCCACACGGGTATCGGGAACTGGTTTCAGTGCTTCCTAGTTTACCCCGGTCTCAATTTAAGTTCCGGTTCCGGCTCCGGTTCCGTTTCCGGCTCCGGTTCCGGATTCCGGATTCCTGCTTTTCCATACGCCCGTCTAAAAATATCGCAGTAAGAAATAAGCGTTGACAGGCCAAACACGACTCATAAGCTCGTGATAATGTGAAACGTGACCTTGAGAGTCTGCTTGAACAGTGGTTCTCTTTCTTTTTGAACGCATGAATGAATGAATAAGCACTTTATCACCGAGTACAGCCTGACATTACATTACACACTGATTAAAGTTAAAACTGGTAAACTTCAGAATCTTGTCAGCTGACAGTCGTGCGGTTAGCTGATTTCCTTTGATCGTAGCGGTGAATTTTTCATATTTCAGATATTTTTGAGAGAAGAACTCTCCAGAACGTCGGCTGAGAACATTTTCTGCGACAAGAATCCCAACTGGAATTTTCCCTTTTTACAGTGGACCGGGCGCGACCAATTCTGGACGCAAAATGACATTTTTTAATGTCCGGAGCTTGGAAAAGGCTGAAATGGCAAGATACCAAAAGCGTTTCCTTGACATTTTGATTAAACCCCCATGTCTTCCTAAAATACCAGAAATACACCGTCACCTAGACACTGCCCAGAGGAATCTAAAATCGCTTCTTCTATTTAAGAAACAAAGAAGAAAACTGTCGAGATTATCTTGAAAGACTCTTTTCTAGGGCGGGAAATGGTATTGAATGGTCTGTGTATTCTGTTTAGCCAAGGTTTCCTTGAAGGTTTTTTTTTTTGGGGGGTCTTGTCACCCCACCTCCGGTTTTTTCTACACTGTTTCTATAAATGGTCCGTCCCTTCACTGTCCCTTAGCTGCTTATCGATGCTTAGATCATGGAAGATGTTGGAGAGATATCTCTCATAGCTCCAGATAGCTCTGACGCCTATCATACCTCTGACAACAAGCGGAGTAGATTGTGGTTAAATCTGATCTTGCTGATTGGTTCGCATTCATGGCATGGATCAAGAAAACGTTGCCGATGACGGGAAGATGACGGGTAAAGCAACCGAGAGGTGAAATGTCATCCGTTAAAAAATTATGTTCTTGTGCGCGTATCCCCTATCACTTCACTTCTCCTGGATCATGCATGAACCACGTATCAGACGTATCGTGTGCACGTTCATGTGGCAAACAGAAATAGAAAGGTTCGTGTAATAATTTCTTATTTGCCTTGGGGGCAGTTTAACAGTTATCTCTGAAAACACAAGTGTCACTGAAGCATATGTGTATGCTCGTTTTCAGCGACACGAATTCAAAGACAGCGTTCCCTTCATGATGTTCCTTTGATTAGAGATCTGATCACACGTGGCGATACTGTGTAAGTATAAGCCTGACAAGCTTCTATAATACTTTCCTTTCTCCTTAAGCTCAAACGATTACTTTAAGACAATGTGGTTTTATTTCCATTCATTCAGTAGCTTTTCCATTTTTTTTCTTCGAATCTTGATTGGACCGACTGAAGTAAAGAACAAACTGAACAAAGTGGGGTGTCATCGGTGTAATTTGCGAGTGACAGCGCGCACACGTATAACCGCATAACTATATGCTTGGTATTTCGAAGATCAACTCAGTGATCAACTGTCAAAATCTTGCTTTGAATTCAAACTAACTTAAGTTTCGCGCTAGATAGACTGCTTTCTTCTAGAAATAAGGCTTGTTTGTAGTGACCACTGAGTGACGCCGTCTTGTTCAAGACGAAAGTTACGCGAATTGCGACTCATGAGCGTGAAACCTTTTCCCCCTTTTTTTCGATAGATATATATGTATATATATATATATATATATTGCTCTGATTGTTGTGCGAGTCACAGATTGTAAAAATGAATTTATTTTAAGATAATATTCAAGTCGACCGTCGACTATCTCCAAAGTCTAAAGTCCAATGACGGTAGTCTTTCGCACTTGACCGTAAAAGTAAGACGTCACAGCTGCTGAATTTTAGATACCAAAAATACGCGCCTGGAGACCGCTGTGAAATCTCAAGTAACCACTCTTTGGGTCTCACTTAATCGGAAAGTTGAAGCGATTCTAGAAAGCTTCAAGTGACTCGAAACGGAATTAGAAAACTTGCGGAGCTTTGTCAGTCCAGTGTCAGTCAATCTTAAAATCGCGTGGAAAATTGATTTTAAGTTAACTAGAGGTAAAGAAAGCGACAATTCCACGTGCCTTGAAAATGGACACAAAAGACAAATAATCGATAATCTTCGCTAGTGAGAACAATGCAAACGGCATTGTTTCACGATGGTGTACACTGTTGTACTCCGGTTTCGAATGAAAACACAAATCAGTGGTAGCACTATACAGTAAAATGCAATCAGCTTATCTTCCAACAGTTCCACGCAAATCGCGAAACAGGCAAGAAATTGCCTAGCCTCCCACGCAAGACGTTTTTAGGGGTGCTCGTTTTTCGTCCTTCCCCAAAACGCTTGCGTGGGAGGCTAGAAATCGCCTGAACAGATTGAGGATGTTAATTCCTTATCAAATCGGAGTGCGTTATGCGCGTTTTCTACGTTATTTGAAGCAAAGGTTAAACAAGACAAAACTTTACACAGAACCTAAATTAGCTAAATTAGCTGAGAAATTTTTCAAGACAAGTAAATTTTAAAGTAAAACTGGTAGTAATCGAGGATTACACGCTCGCTTTAGGCACTTACAGTAGTAAGGTTGAAAGAATAGTCAATACGTTCCTGCTCAGGATTGCTCTGCGAAATATTTAAGAAAGAAAAGGATCGGAACAATGTGACGTTTTAAGATGGCGCTGATTTTTTCCGCTGATTTATTGTGCTTAGGAACGTGCACAGAGTGCCCAGGAAACCACAGAACACCAAACAACTCAATTAATTAAAAAGCGCTCTTTCTTCAAAGCAATAAAGCTTTACAAACAAACCGGTTTTCATTTCCCTCAAGTTGAAACTTTAGACTATTTTTGATTAACACAGGTATGGACAGCTGTATTGGGCAAAAGTGGCTGAGAAATATTTTGTTGGCTGTGAGGGTCAATGGTTCAAAAGTAGTTTGTTGAATTGATTAATATTTTCAATGGTCCCAAAATCGTTAATGAAGGGCGAATTCAAAATATGTTGGACGATCAAGAAAACTTTTTCATTGTTTAAAAAAAAATTTCAGCGGATAATTTCTGTAGGTTGAGAAATAAATATTCTTTTCGACAAGATTTTTATTGTTGATCGAGATTGATTGAGATTTTTTGTGTCAAACAAGAATTTTTCATTGATTGCTGTGAACTTTTTTGGAGGTCACGAGTGCCAACCGTCATGCTGTTTCACAATTTCTCAGTCAACAAAATATTTCTCGACCGCTTTCGTCCAGTGTGGCTTTCCAAGCATGATGAAAAATTAAACAACTTGATCCATGAGATTCCTTATGCCTTAAATTCACTACATAATTTTGTTATTAAAGTACCACTTAGTCATGATCAGCTTCGTGGCTATCAATTTATACTGTCAAGTGTAAAGACTACCAATACACTGTCTTCCAGAAAGACACAAATTCCCATTTTTAAAAATGCTGTTTCACAAAGGACTTTTGATTCCTTTTAACTGTATACTACACCTATCCAATCCTTTTGTTAAAATTAACATTATGTCTGGCCTTGGGACGTGAAGTTTGTTGGTAGATAAACTTTTTGTAAGTCAAACATGTTATTTCTTCGTAAGCTGTCGAATCATATGCAAGGTTGGCACAGTGCATGATTCACAAAGAGAAATGAAAAAATTTGCAGAAAACAGCTTAATAATTATTCCTTATTTCTTATTTTTATCTTCAGATTGCTTTTTTAGTTTTGTTCAAGGTGGCTTCTGAGGTGAGGTTTAACTGAGATTTACAGACTCATTTAATATTTTTTTTGTAAACCATTATGTGTCACAGAAGTTCCCTTATCACTTCCTGGAAGAAAGTTTGCCGTTACTTTCAAGTGACATACAGTGGCATATAAAAATTCTTAAAAGTGGAACATTTGGCTCAGAATTCTATTTCCTTTTTGTTAAACCATTATGTGTCACAGAAGTTCCCGCATCACTTCCTGGAAGAAAGTTTGCCGTTACTTTCAAGTGACATACAGTGGCATATAAAAATTCTTAACAGTGGAACATTTGGCTCAGAATTCTTTTTTTGTGAACCATTATGTGTCACAGAAGTTCCCGCATCACTGAAAATACGTTGTAATAATTTATGCATTAGGTTCGGTACATGAAAAGTTCGGCGTCTGAATCAAAGCCGTTCGAAAGTCGCTCCAAAGGCGAAATTTCCGACCGGGCTAGGCGAAAAGAACGGCTAAGCCATTCCAAATTGAAACAGGCGTTCGTAATTGATTCAGACGCCGAACTTTTCATGTACTTAATTCAATGTAGTAGAAGAATGTAGTAGTAGTAGAAGTATTAACAAGACCCCAAATAACAAGAAAAATCTTGTTGCCAGTTTTGTAACCCGCACTGAGGCTTTTCAGGGGGGGTTTTCAGGGGGGCATTGGTAAAGGTCGAACAAGGGCAGTTTGAGACCGCCATCTTGATCCTTCACAATTTTTTCGTCTTTTATTACGGGTACAGGTGTTTGGAAGCATTACATAAAATATCTTCATGATTCAAACGCTGTGAACAGTGAAGCAGCCGTTTAAGGGTTAATATTTAAGTGTGGATGCTGCTTCGAGGCATTTGTGACCTAATTCGGCTATCGGTACAACGCACGTCAGTATGAGTCCTGTTTCACCTGCTACAACTGGGTAGAGTATAGAAGATCATATATTTTAAAATCTCTTCCAGTGAAGTAATATAGACTTTAATTCGAAAGTATGCGCCCTATAAAACGTGGTTTTAGAAGCTTAAAAGGTAGCTCATTTTTTTGAAAGCTGTATCGAGTATTGTTAATCCTGTAAATAAGCTTTAAAAATATTATTCTCTCGCTTACAAAGATCAACCGACCTTTTTCGTTCTATTTAGTAAAGATGCGTAACTTAAGTAGAAACAGTAGCGTTAGGGAATAAAATTGGAAGAAGCTAGTTGACACAATAATTAGATACTGTTATATTGAATGGAGTAACATGATATAAGTAGAAATATATTTTGGCAGTTTGATAATTTTCTTGTAGGTTAATAAATGTTAGGCTATCAACCTTGACGTTGCATGAAACATAATCTAATTACAGATGTTGTAATAAAGCCGAGGTGATTTCTTAAAATCGTTTGAGAAAATTTTGTAGTAAAACAATTTGCCTCTTTTTTACGTACGAATTGTCAAAGGGCCACAGACCAACATCTTCACATGCAAATTGTGTGCATGAGTTATTTTTATAATTCTGTTTACTAGATTACTGTGTGATAACTCGAATTCCCTCACGTACGAACCACGAAAGGGGGCAAAGTCCAACACTTTCAGGTGCCCGCTGTGTGACTGTACATCTCATGCAGATTGGCTTTTCACAATAAGAATAATAACTTGGACGTATGAAGACCTGTTTCGTTTAGTAACCAATGCCTTAAAAAAGGCTTTTGTCTTTTAAGAAGCAATAGCTTTTAAAACATGACGAAATAAGTTGTCGGAGTTAAAGACTGTTTCACAAATGTTAATAAATGTTAGGTTATCAACCTTGACGTTGCATGAAACATAATTTAATTGCAGATGTTATAATGAAGCCGAGGTGATTTCTTAAAATCGTTTGAGAAAATTTTGTAGTAAAGAATTTGCCTTTTTTTAACGTACGAATTGTAAAAAGGCGAAAGACCAACATCTTCACGTGCAAATTGTGTGCGTGAGTTATTTTTATAATTCTGTTTACTAGTTTACTATGTGATAACTCGAATTCCCTCACATACGAACGACGAAAGGGGGCAAAGTCCAACACTTTCACGTGCCAGCTGTGTGACTGTACATCTCATGCAGATTGGCTTTTCACAATGATAAATAGTAACTTGGACGTAAGAAGACCTGTTTGGTTTTGTAACCAATGCCTTTAAAAAGGCTCTTGTCTTTTGAGAAGCAATAGCTTTTAAAACATGAAGAAATAAGTTGTCGGAGTTAGAGACTGTTTCACTGAGTAGAATCGCACGTGAAAACCTCGTGAATTATGATGATGCAACCATCTACCACCATGATAAAAATCCTGGTATTTCGTAACTATTCAGTATTCGGGGAGTCACATTTTGGCTTAAGAAACTCCGAGGAAACCTTAGAGTTTTCCTTCTAATCAACGTTTGGTGAGTAGAAATTTATTTCACTTTATTTGTTGAACTTGCACCAGATGTAACAGGGAAAGACAGAGGAAAGTGAATATATAGCTTTAGGATCGACTCAGCTGAGCGTTTCGCGTTTGCATTTATGTACTGCAATACGCAATTTCGCACAAAAACCCAATCTACATTTAGATGAAAGAGGTAGATTCATCACTCTTGGTAAGGTTACACCGAAGCATTAAAGTTACACTGACGCATTCAAAATAGCTCATGCACGTTTAACGTGCCTATGTTATATAAATAGCATTGCACTATATCACAATTAGAATTCTGCTGCATAAGAGCCCGGGGCGAGAGACGAATACATTTTTGCGTAGCCGAGAAAACAAAAGCGTAAAATATGATAGAGTTAGAAGAACCGGATGGCAAATAACAACAATAAAGATATCGAAAAAAACCCCTAATTTTGGTAAAGTTTTCCAGTTTGATCCAACCTTGATAGCTCGTTATATTTCGTATTATTATTATTATCATCATTAGCATATTCATCATCATCATCATTATTATTATTTTGGTGAATAACAAAAACAAATACCTAATTTCATACAACGTGGTGATAGTCTATTGTTCTCTTTTCAGGAGATGAAACTAGTTCTATATAAACCCGCAGAAAAAATGCCGCCGATTGCGTTGTTCCTGTGTTTTGCAGTCCTGACAGTTCATAGTGAGAATTCCGATATTCCTAGTACTTTGCATAAAATATATCTAAATGTACTACTGTAACAATGTTACGAGTTCACAACAAGATTTAAAATTGGATCTAGTTAAGTTTTGGTTTACAACTGGCGTTACAAGGCGATCATGTTGGGTGACGGGTTGTTGACAAGAAGGGGACTTTGCATAAAAAAAAAATAGTTTAGTTACTAACCGGGGAACCTCTGTGTTTTTGTGCCAACCAACGTGGCAGCCGTGACGTTAGCTGCAAACCATAAATATCGTCTTGAGTCAGTGAAGCTTGGTGTTACTAATATTCCAACGTTCCTGCACGACCTACAATGAAGTTATACCATCCTAAGTGTCATTTCAAAGTAATACCATTATAACAAGACCATTCATTTGTCTTCTCTAACCAGCCACGACATCAGCCACATCATCATCAACTGTTTGCCCTCAGAAGACAACATCAGGCAAATGTTGCAGTATTCCATTCAAATACAGGGGAGTGACCTTCAATTCTTGCACTTCTGCTGATTATCACAGACCCTGGTGCTCCTTGGATCCTGTGTATAAGGGGAGATGGGGCAACTGCAGTAAGTTTAATTTAACTCAACTAAAGCATGACTTTAGTGTGTATTTCAAAGTTACATTATCATTATATCAAAAGAATTCTGTGTTTTGTTTCATAGCGTTACCAGTCACCAGAACGTCACCAACTGTTTGCCCTCAGAAGACAAGATCAGGCAAATGTTGCAGTATTCCATTCAAATACAGGGGAGTGACCTTCAATTCTTGCACTTCTGCTGATTATCACAGACCCTGGTGCTCCTTGGATCCTGTGTATGAGGGGAGATGGGGCAACTGCAGTAAGTTTAATTTGACTCAACTAAAGCTTGACTGTAGTGTGTATTTGAAAGTTACATTATCATTAGATCAAAAGAATTTTGTGTTTTGTTTCATAGCGTTACCAGTCACCAGAACGTCACAAAATGTTTGCCCTCAACAGACAACATCAGGCAAATGTTGCAATATTCCATTCAAATACAGGGGAGTGACCTTCAATTCTTGCACTTCTGCTGATTATCACAGACCCTGGTGCTCCTTGGATCCTGTGTATGAGGGGAGATGGGGCAACTGCAGTAAGTTTAATTTAACTCAACTAAAGCATGACTGTAGTGTGTATTTCAAAGTTACATTATCATTATATCAAAAGAATTTTGTGTTTTGTTTCATAGCGTTACCAGTCACCAGAACGTCACCAACTGTTTGCCCTCAGAAGACAACATCAGGCAAATGTTGCAGTATTCCATTCAAATACAGGGGAGTGACCTTCAATTCTTGCACTTCTGCTGATTATCACAGACCCTGGTGCTCCTTGGATCCTGTGTATAAGAGGAGATGGGGCAACTGCAGTAAGTTTAATTTGACTCCGGTAAAGCATGACTTTAGTGTGTATTTCAAAGTTACATTATCATTATATCAAAAGAATTTTGTGTTTTGTTTTATAGCGTTACCAGTCACCAGAACGTCACCAACTGTTTGCCCTCAGAAGACAAGATCAGGCAAATGTTGCAGTATTCCATTCAAATACAGGGGAGTGACCTTCAATTCTTGCACTTCTGCTGATTATCACAGACCCTGGTGCTCCTTGGATCCTGTGTATAAGGGGAGATGGGGCAACTGCAGTAAGTTTAATTTGACTCCGGTAAAGCATGACTTTAGTGTGTATTTGAAAGTTACATTATCATTATATCAAAAGAATTCTGTGTTTTGTTTCATAGCGTTACCAGTCACCAGAACGTCACAAAATGTTTGCCCTCAACAGACAACATCAGGCAAATGTTGCAATATTCCATTCAAATACAGGGGAGTGACCTTCAATTCTTGCACTTCTGCTGATTATCACAGACCCTGGTGCTCCTTGGATCCTGTGTATGAGGGGAGATGGGGCAACTGCAGTAAGTTTAATTTAACTCAACTAAAGCATGACTGTAGTGTGTATTTGAAAGTTACATTATCATTATATCAAAAGAATTTTGTGTTTTGTTTCATAGCGTTACCAGTCACCAGAACGTCACAAAATGTTTGCCCTCAACAGACAACATCAGGCAAATGTTGCAATATTCCATTCAAATACAGGGGAGTGACCTTCAATTCTTGCACTTCTGCTGATTATCACAGACCCTGGTGCTCCTTGGATCCTGTGTATAAGGGGAGATGGGGCAACTGCAGTAAGTTTAATTTAACTCAACTAAAGCATGACTGTAGTGTGTATTTGAAAGTTACATTATCATTATATCAAAAGAATTCTGTGTTTTGTTTCATAGCGTTACCAGTCACCAGAACGTCACCAACTGTTTGCCCTCAGAAGACAAGATCAGGCAAATGTTGCAGTATGCCATTCAAATACAGGGGAGTGACCTTCAATTCTTGCACTTCTGCTGATTATCACAGACCCTGGTGCTCCTTGGATCCTGTGTATAAGAGGAGATGGGGCAACTGCAGTAAGTTTAATTTGACTCCGGTAAAGCATGACTTTAGTGTGTATTTCAAAGTTACATTATCATTATATCAAAAGAATTTTGTGTTTTGTTTTATAGCGTTACCAGTCACCAGAACGTCACCAACTGTTTGCCCTCAGAAGACAAGATCAGGCAAATGTTGCAGTATTCCATTCAAATACAGGGGAGTGACCTTCAATTCTTGCACTTCTGCTGATTATCACAGACCCTGGTGCTCCTTGGATCCTGTGTATAAGGGGGGCAGATGGGGCAACTGCAGTAAGTTTAATTTGACTCATAGCGTTACCAGTAAAACGTCACAAAATGTTTGCAACAGACTTTGCAGTGTGTATTTGAAAGTTACATTGTCATTATATCAAAAAGAATTCTGTGTTTTGTTTTGTTTCATAGCGTTACCAGTCACCAGAACGTCACAAAATGTTTGCCCTCAACAGACAACATCAGGCAAATGTTGCAATATTCCATTCAAATACAGGGGAGTGACCTTCAATTCTTGCACTTCTGCTGATTATCACAGACCCTGGTGCTCCTTGGATCCTGTGTATAAGGGGAGATGGGGCAACTGCAGTAAGTTTAATTTGACTCAACTAAAGCTTGACTTTAGTGTGTATTTCAAAGTTACATTATCATTAGATCAAAAGAATTCTGTGTTTTGTTTCATAGCGTTACCAGTCACCAGAACGTCACCAACTGTTTGCCCTCAGAAGACAAGATCAGGCAAATGTTGCAGTATTCCATTCAAATACAGGGGAGTGACCTTCAATTCTTGCTTTTCTGCTGATTATCACAGACCCTGGTGCTCCTTGGATCCTGTGTATAAGGGGAGATGGGGCAACTGCAGTAAGTTTAATTTGACTCCGGTAAAGCATGACTTTAGTCTGTATTTGAAAGTTACATTGTTATTATATCAAAAGAATTCTGTGTTTTGTTTCATAGCGTTACCAGTCACCAGAACGTCACAAAATGTTTGCCCTCAACAGACAACATCAGGCAAATGTTGCAATATTCCATTCAAATACAGAGGAGTGACCTTCAATTCTTGCACTTCTGCTGATTATCACAGACCCTGGTGCTCCTTGGATCCTGTGTATAAGGGGAGATGGGGCAACTGCAGTAAGTTTAATTTGACTCAACTAAAGCATGACTTTAGTGTGTATTTCAAAGTTACATTATCATTAGATCAAAAGAATTCTGTGTTTTGTTTCATAGCTTTACCAGTCACCAGAACGTCACCAACTGTTTGCCCTCAACAGACAACATCAGGCAAATGTTGCAATATTCCATTCAAATACAGGGGAGTGACCTTCAATTCTTGCACTTCTGGTGATTATCACAGACCCTGGTGCTCCTTGGATCCTGTGTATAAGGGTAGATGGGACAACTGCAGTAAGTTTAACTTGACTCCGCTAAAGCATGACTTTAGTGTGTATTTCAAAGTTACATTATCATTATATTAAAAGCATTCTGTGTTTTGTTTCATAGCGTTGCCAGTCACCAAAACGTCACCAACTGTTTGCCCTCAACAGACAACATCAGGCAAATGTTGCAGTGTTCCATTTAAATACAAGGCAGTGACCTACAATTCTTGCACTAATGCTGATCACAACAGACCCTGGTGCTCATTGGATTCTGTGTATAAGGGAAGATGGGGCTACTGCCGTGAGTATAAATTGACTTAGCTAAAGCATCTTTTAATGATATTATCAGTACGTAAAGACCGCTTTTCTCTTTGTTAGTGTTACCAACCACCCCATCAGTTTGCTTTCCAAAGACAACATCAGGTCAATGTTGCAGTGTTCCATTTAAATACAAGCAAGTGACCTTCAACTCTTGCACTACTGCTGATTACAACAGACCTTGGTGCTCCTTGGATCCTGTGTACAAAGGACGTTGGGGAATCTGCCGTGAGTTTTAGACTGGCACTATTAAGGCATTCTTGTTGTCTATTCATTAATGTTCTGTTATCATTATATATCAAGACCTTGAAATCAATCATTAATTAAGTAGAATTAACATTGTGAACGGTTTGAACCCAAGAGTCATTTCATAAAGTAGGTGGAATAAGATCGTCCACGTCAGTGTAGTCCTAAATAGGACTGTTGACTGACGTTTCGACAACCTGTGCGGTAGTCATCTTCAGAGTCAAAGTGAGTTGTATCACGTCCTGACTGATGGTATTAAACTCAGGTTAATGACCCAAAGTCCAGTTGTTTCTTCAGTATCCTGCTTGCTGGCACGCTTTGGAGGGGTCTTACTTATCGGTAGTTGAAACAAAATGCAATTAATATCGTATCACAACTTTTTTTTCGTAGGTGGTTGACTTTGGTGGCATTTAAATTACTAACAAAACCAGTGAGTATAAACGCTCTTTTAGCATTTGCTTTAGAACTGGTAAATTTGAATTATAAAGTAACTCCAGTACTGTTTGAAAATCCTTGACCTGATGTTTAGTTGTTCTTCATCTTCATCTACATCTAGACCCCGGAATTTAATTTCTCTCTTTAGGCATGTACCATTCCTACGCTCTAACCCATCTTGTCTAACTCTACTCATGAAGCACGTGGTTTCTCTTCAGTACTCATCTACTGGAGAAGCAGATTTTTCTCACTTTCTTTATCTGTTGATTCCAAATAAATATTTGGTTAATTCAGTTTCAATACATGTAAATAACGCTGGACCCGATTAAAAAGCTCCGAAAGTAAAACAAATCCAGCTGAAGTAATTATCGAAAGTGAACTATCACCACTATAAACTTACTGCATTTTCCTCACTTGCTTTAGATTCTGCCTGAAGTTTCACATCTGAATGATTGGTTAATTTGAACACACTACCACAAGTATTTTTGTAGTTGTTCAGAATCATGTGTCGTCTTATGCTCCAGCGTAATTTCGCTTGTTCTCACTACCTATCTACTTCTTTATCCGCTCGCGATGGTGAATACTACAAATTTGGCTACCATTATTCGTGTTTGCATCTGAAAGCGACTGGCACGACGACAGAACCTGGCAGAGCTTTTATTTTACCTCCGAGCTTCTCGGAAGTTCCTAAAAGAAGAACGAACAGAGCGTTTATGAATTGCCGAGTTCCCTACGACGTGTCAGGAATGTGTTCATTCCAACTAAAGAAGCTCTCTGGTGATGTTCATCCAAACCCTGGCCCATCTCGGACGGGCATAAAGTTCCCTTGTGGTGAATGTCAGAGGTCTGTCCGAAGCAATCAAGACGCCATTTTGTGCGCTGCCTGCGATCAGTGGTTTCACGCAAGATGCATTGGCATAGGAAAGCAAGTTTTTAAATACTACTTGGAAAACCATCACCTTGACTGGGAATGTGCTTTTAGCTCCCTGCCCAAGTTCAGTGATTCTTTCTTCGACCAAACTGGGAATGAGTCGTTAATAGAGTGGGACAGCATTCAAAATGAGTCCAGCACTAATGTAGTAGCTTCGCTGGATAAAGCGAATCCTAGGGATGATGCAGAGAATTATCTCCAACAAGCTGCCCTACATCTGAACTCCTCAACAAAGGATTTAAACATTGCTCATCTGAACGTTTGCAGTATCCGCAACAAGATCGACGAGTTAAGAGTACTACAGTCCATTTGCGCTTTTGATATTATTGCAATTACAGAAAACGCATCTGGATGGCTCAATTCCTGATAACTTTTTGTACATAGATGGGATGAAGCTCTTTCGCCAAGACAGAACTAAATGCAAGGGAGGTAGTTGTATCATGTACTGTGCTGGATATTTGCAGACGACCCATCGTAGAGATTTGGCCTCTACGGAACTGGAGGAAATTTGGGTTCAGATTAAATTTCCTACTACTTCTGCATTATTTTCAGTTATTTACAGATCGGAACTTGAATGCCCTAACTTTTTTGAGGACATATATGGTGTTTTCGAAAAGGCGTGGATGAAGTCTGACACTATCATCCTACTTGGCGACTTTAACTGCGATCTTCAAGGTATTGAGAGCAAAATAGGATCTGAAACTCAACCTAAAACTAGAAGACTGTTGACTTTGTTTCAGCTTTTCGGTATGCAAAACATTGTCAATATGCCCACCAGGATCACACCTGGTTCAAGCACGTTAATTGATTTGATAGTAAAAACAAAGCCTGACCTAATCAACCGTAAAGGTGTTCTACCTTTGGGAATTCTGATCATTGCCTAATACATGCAACTCTTAATCTCAAGCACAAACGGCCGCCGCCAAAAGTGATAAATGTAAGAAACTATAAACAATTTCAGGTTGATCAGTTTCGGGCTTATATTACAGCTGCGCCTTTTCACGTCGCTCGGGTTTTTGAGGATAAGGATGATGTTCTCTGGGCATGGAATAAGTTATTCAAAGTTATTTGTGACTTCCATGCACCTACAAAGCGCGTCAAGATCCGGAGTCAATCTTCTCCTTGGATAAATAATGACATCAGACGAAAGATGAACTTAAGGTATAAGCTGTTTAAGAGAGCTGTTAGCACTAAAGATCAAGAAATCTATGCAAGATACAAGAAAGTTAGAAATGAGATCACATCCGAGATAAGAAACGCGAGGGCGCAGTTCTTCAAGGAAAAGGTAGCTGAAGTTAAATCTGTAGCGGCTTACTGGAATTTAATTGCAGAAGCGACAAATCCTGTTAGAAGAAACAGAATGGGACCTTTAAAGAGGGAGGATGGAAGCCTTGCCGTCAACGACGTAGAAAAGGCTAACCTAATAAATGATTTCTTTGCCAATATCGGCACTAGATTTGGACGAGCCAATAGAAATTTTCCGCACCAGAGCGATTGCATCGGTTGTTCAGTGCCCTCTGTGACTGATATCACCATCTGCGAAGACTTGGTCCGACGTAAATTAAAAGCCATTAAGCCAAATAAATCTGCGGGTCCTGATGACATTGCACCTAAATTATTAAAACTAGCTGAAACTGCCATCGTCTCTCCCTTGACTGGTCTATTCTCATTCTGTGCTCACCATGGAGAAACCTTTACTGATTGGAAGAAAGCTCGTCTGATCCCGGTGTATAAAAAGGATGATGAAGCTGACACAAATAACTATAGACCAATATCGCTTCTTAGTGTTCCAAGCAAAATAATGGAATCTTGTGTATCAGAATCTGTCGTTCGACATGTTTTCCAAAATAACCTGGTTACAGACAAACACTGGGCTTACCGTGAGGGCCATTCTACTGAACTATTGCTTGTACACCTGTCAGAAATCTGGAGAACAGCTATTGATGCCGATAAAGTGGTTGCTGTGGCGTTTGTTGACTTCAAAAAAGCTTTTGACTGTGTATCTCATGCTATCCTACTGCATAAGCTGAATTTTCAATTTGGAGTTCAAGGTTGTCTTCTATCATGGCTGACAGACTACCTAACTGATCGAACTCAATTCTCGGTAGTAAACGGCCAGCACTCAATTGTGCTAAATGTCACTTGCGGGATTCCCCAAGGATCAGCACTTGGCCCGACGTTGTTTGCCTTGTACACCAATGACCTACCAAGTGCTGTTACCTCTGGCTCTGTCTTTATGTAAGCAGATAACACCACCGTTTATTGCATCGGGGACACTGTTGATAACACTGTCACTTCTTTAAATAAAGCTTTATCGGAATTGAACAGTTGGTGCCTAGAGAACTCTTTAACCCCTCACTCGGCAAAGTGCGAAGCTATGCTGTTGATGAGAAAACCGCACATCGGGCCGCTAAATTCTGTGACTATTGGAGAGGATCGGATCGAGTGGGTGAAACACTCTCGTCTTTTGGGCGTTACTATCGATGAGAGGCTTTCCTGGTCACGTCACCTTACAGATGTAAAAAAGATTTTCGTAAACAAACCGAACCTCCTGGAAAGGAGTTCGCTCTTGAGCAGAAACGCCCTATTGGACTTGTACTTCAAGATAATATTACCATCAGTTCTATAAGGACTAGTCGTTTGGGGCGGCTGCCCTAATGCAGAGCTTCTACATTCTCTGGAAGTACTTCACCGTAGGGCAGCCAGAATTATATACAACTTGCCCCGAGATATGCCTACCGAGGAAGTTTACCGACATTCGAACTGGAATACTTTAACCCTCTCTTATAAACTTCGATTAATTAAACTATTCCATAGCGTGTTTATAGGTGAAGCACCTACGGCTCTTTCATACTTGACAAATAAACCCTGCACTGCATACAACTTCAGAAGGAGTAATAACATAATCGTCCCGCGTTTTAACTCGCAGTTTCTTAAAAACTCTATTAGCTATAGAGGCGCTATTCTTTGGAACGCTGTCTCGAGTCATTTTACAGACCAGTTTACTGTTTTTTATCGCAAAGTGAGGAAGGACTCTTATTTTAAGGAACTTGATTTTAGCGCACAGTCGGTCCAGTGGCTACCCAGGCACTACCAAGATTTTAAATGCTTTTAACTATTTTTTTGTTTTAAATGCTGTAGTCAATTTACTTAGAGGTAACTAATGTAAATTCATTTTAATCTTGTATATATTTTTTTAAATTTATTTAAATTTGTTTCTTTCTTTACTTTTTGGTTAGAATCTTGCTGTATATTTTTAGAGTTTTAATTGTAATTGTATTTTGTAAGTGATTTTATTCTTATTTTTATACAGTTTTATCCATTTGTAATCATTTTTACACGACCCCACAAGCTTTGAGCCTTAAACCTTATCGTGTTTAAATAAAGGATATGTATGTATGTATGTATGTATGTTTCACGTGTTGTTCCGAAAAACCATAAATGCTGTTTAGAAATCCACGGTTAATTTCCTTAGGAAAAGCGTTAAGACCACAGATATTACTATTTTTAAAAAGGATAAACACCTAGTGTAGACAACCATGGCTGAAAAGGTCTGAATTTAATTTTTTGGTTCGATTTTTTGATTTTCTGAAAACTGCGTAATTTCACGTTTGAATCCTGTTCAGTGAAATTTGAATTTTTAGGTCGAGACGGTTTTTGATTGCTTGCAGCAATTAAAAAGAATATTTTTAAAAACTAATCCAATTTCATTTTATAAAACACCTTAGCTTGCTGAACTAAAAAAAAACAGAGTGAAGTCTATTATTGACGGTGGCCGCCATTTTTCCGATTTTAATTTCTTTGATTGTTACTGACATTCACTCTTAATTGTTTATTTATTATTATTTTTTTTACCTTCACAGGTTCGCAACCTGGTGGTCCACATTTTTCAGAAGTATATACTGGAACAGGACTTTACAATAAGGGATCAATTTATTTTTGCTTTCATATGGTGTTGGGGACTAAGAAAGCGCTCGAAGCGTTATTTTCAAGTAACAGCTGTTAACATTAAACGTTTGCCTATTAACGTAATCAACTAGTATCACAGTTTAGTATCAATAAAGATGCGAATTAGATTAGCCACCAGCCTTCTATTGTCTTGTTGAAACTAAATAGTTCAAAGAACGCCATACTTTACCCAAGAAGCCCCGTCCCAAAACAGAATGAGAGTTTCCCACGTTATCAAACTCTCCACGTCATCAATTACATAGTGCTAGGCGGAATATAATGTCTTGATACGATAAAGAAAAGCATATCATCACAGCAAAGTGTCATTAAACATTTTTAACACTTTCAAATTAAGCTGTTAAGGCCAAAATTAAGTTAAGGGTTGATTTTATCAGTCATTCTATTTGTGACAACTGAAGGTGTAAATAGTCAGATGTGGCGTCACATTTCACATCAGACATTCGTGTTCCAAATGCTCTGTTACTATTCCAGTTCCGTGTGGCCAAGACGAGTTTCTCTATTGTTTTTGACCTGAATAACTTGGGGTGCATAGGGGATATCACGAACGACCTCAATACGGACCACCCAACCAAGCGAGGGATCCTTCACATGGACAACCATAGCCTCCTCATCATATTGGACTGTGGCTTGAGGCATGCTATCGGAAATTAACTTTAAAAAAAAGACAAGAAATGTCTTCTATGAGTGAAGAGCACTATTTATTATGGTATTCATATTTTACGATTCTCGTTTTTAACATAACAAGTGAGAATTAGTACGGTGAGTAGTTTTATTTCAGTTACATTTAACACCCAGTAAATTAACTTTCCCTTACATACAAAAAGGTATGGCATCACAAAATAATAATTATAGCGAGAAATCATCTTACATTTTACGAGTGGATTTATGTTGCAGAAAAGTCTTCCTGGCCCCTCTTTCTGAATTTCCACACAAGGAAAATTCATTTTATATGAGAAAAGATAATTCTTTGCAGCGTATAAGTTAAGAAAAAAGTAATTAAAATTACGTGATTTCCAAGAAAAAATCACATGGATTTACACGGAACTCCAACTTTTGTTTATTTGCAAAAACTTCGGAAACCATTCAGTGAAGTTTGAAATTTTCTTGAAGAATTATTTATATGGAAAGTCATCTTTTCATCACACTTGTCTTTGGTTCACTTGTATCACGATGGTGGCTTAAGGGTCATTTACTTACCTTTTAAAATATCATCATCATCATCATTATCTTTAAACATTATTATTATTATTATTATTATCATTATTAACCCAAACGTTGTTTTTCCATTGCTCCTCACGCATCATCGTCATCATCATCATCATCATCATCATCATCATCATCATCATTATCATCATCATCATTATCATTAAAGATTATTATTATTATGTCGCAGTATGAAACTTTGGAATGCTGTCCACATTATGAGTAGTATAGGGCGCATAGCGTAACCTACACCACTTGAGAAGCTATACTTAGAAGTAAAAAAAGGTCGATACGAAACCTAATACGATCCTAAAATACATGATGATATGAATCTCTCTACTTAAAAAGCCAATTTAGAATATTATTAAACTCTGGTACTCTGTAAAACCTACGCTAAGACATGATGATATGATTATCTCTAATAGAGGCCTATTTAGAAAATTATTCAGTTTTTATACTCTCATTATCTCTTACATACCTAAACGAGGCCATCGTAATGTGATTATCTCTACTAAAAGCTTATTTATAATAATATCAAACTCTAATGTTCTAAAAAATCTAAGTAAAAACATCAGCAAGCTTGTGTTTCTAGATTTCTAGAGAAAAAAAAAACAACAACCTAAAAACTGGAGTCCTTAGCGCCCTAACTAAGTATCTATCTTAAATGTTCTGGCAATGTTTAAAGTGTTTGAGATGACCGACTTCTGCATCCGCTCAAGTACGCTCCGTGCTCTCGCTCCAAGTAGCTTCCTCACCGACTTCTCTAGGTGTTTAGAGTAACCACCCAGTACGTCAATTATTACGTTCAACCCTGTAACCATTGATACAATTTCTGATACAATTTCAGTGGCGATTTGATTTTTGTGATCTTGTACTTGTGTTCGACTGATCGCAGGCCTCTGCCCCCTTTCTCCCTCGGTAGATATAACAAAGAAGTTAGGCTAGCTGGGTGCTTGCCACCGTTCTCAACTATGATCTTCCGAGCTGCTCTGTCCACATCTCTTAACTCTGATAGAGGCCAATGCTGTGTCCACATTAAGTACCGCAGGACCAGGAGTGCATACTGATTAGTTGCCTGCACACGGTTACAATCAGACAGGGGGCTGGACCATGTAATAGATATCCTGCGTAGATACTCTTTTTTTAATAGCCGCACACGCTAGGGCCAGCCGTTCATCCTGTCGAACGTTCTCTAGCACCCCCAGGAATTTGTAGTGTTTTCCTTCCCCAAGAGCCGTGATGGTAGTTGTCTCGTCCATCCTCATATCAGACTCGTCTAGCACTTGGGCTCCCCTCTTCACGTGTACCACTGAGCACTTTTTCTGATTCCAGTGGAGGCAGATGTCCTGCATCGCTCCTCTAGTCTCTTTCAGCACTCGGTTCAGCTTGCTCTCGGAGGCAGCAAAAACCTTCAGGTCGTCGATATACAGGAGATCGGTGACTTCGACTCCTATAGGGTTGGATAACCCGTATCCCTCTGTTGCCCGCAGGCGCCACGCTACAGGGTTCAGGAACAGTGTAGGACACAAAGCGTCCCCCTGGGGTAGTCCCTTTATGAACCATACATTTTTCTAGAAGTCTCTCGCCCTTGCCTTGTTGTAGCTACTACTTTAGTATTCCAGCTCGCACACAACTTGCGTACAACCTCACCCAGCCAGACGGGAAGCCTGTGTACGTCAGTCATTGCGCATAACCAATCATGGTCGACGGAGTCGTAGGCTTTGCGCACGTCAATCCATGCCATACTTAAATTCCGTTTGCCTCTGTGACAATCCAGCATTACTGCTCTATCGATTAGCAAGTTATCCATCGTACCGAAACACCCTGATTTCGCTCCTTTTGCTGGCCTTCCATCAGGCCATAATGTTCAAGGTGTTGGTCCATGGTTGCCAGGAGGCAAGATGTAAGCCACTTATACATGTTATTCAGACAAGTAATAGGTCTTTGATTTTCACCGAGGAACTCGCCTTCTTTCGGAATGAGGGAGGTTTTCCCTTCAGAAAACCACTAGGGGTAATCTTCGTCGCTCTTAGAAACTTCTTTGAAGCTCTCGACCACACCCTCGTGCAGGGCGCTAGCACGTTTCCACCAAAAGTTAGTGATTTTATCAGGCCCTGGCGCACTCCAGTTGCGCTTCTTGGACAGGACTTTGACCGCTTCCGCCCATTCGTCACCTGACACAACCTCCCTACTTGCCGCCATGATTATTATTATTATTAATATTATTATTATTATTATTATTATTATTATTCATGATCCAAACATTGGTTGTCTATCGCCCCTCACGCATCTGCTTTTCATCTCCCATTTCAGCTCGAATGTTTTGTCACACAGCTAAGTAGGATATCGCTCACTTATCAGCTACGGGAAGATCTTGTTTCATGATCGAATGACATATCAAGATCCACCGAGTAAAAAATAGTAAAGATAAGGACAGTGAATTAAATGGTTTGTTTACTTCTTGCAGAAAGAATTCCTCGACAAATCATATCTACAATAGAAGGGAATCCACTTTCCTTCCCCATTGTGAGTCATGATAGCACAATGTTTGCGGCTGTAGCGTGTCGGCTTTTCACTGCCCCAGTTGCTGTAGTCAAATTCGCTTCCATCGAACCACTTGTACTCCAAATTGTACTTGTCATCCCTCAGGCTCATCCAGCTAGCTTCGCTGTCGTGAATGGAATTGATAGGTCTATCAATAAGGAGCTATGTTTTTTGGTTACAGAAAATGCCACAAGGGAGACACACGAGCTCGCTAACTCGTCCCCAATGAATTTTCCAATATGGCGGCTGAAAAAAAGAAAAGACTCTGGGGAAGAGGTTGACAACCTCGCGGAAATGGGTTTAAGCATTGCGCGCGTGTTTCTTTTCACATGCTTTGCCCCCAAATTCCCTCAAATGCCGTAAAATTCCGAAAATAATCCTCCAAATGGGCCTCTTCCGAGTTCCCTTGTGCCTCTTTATCAAAACGAGGTTAAGTGCTCAGCCTTTGATATGGAAATGATTTTTCATTCCCCTGCAAATGAAACTCATTTTTACAAGAAAGGTTGTGCACTTGGCCTCATTTTGAAAGTGAGGGTTCAGTTTTGGAACTTGCAAGTGGCCTATCAAAGCTCCCGGGGGCTTGTACTTGGAAATTGCACTCAGCCTCAAATACAGAAAGGATTCAGTTGCTCCCGCCCCAATCTCCTCGCGGTTTTTCTGCCCTCGCCCGCCTTTATTACTTAGCAACCAAAACTGCCATGCTACGCAGGCTAAAAGGAACAAAGCAAAAACGGTACAGTAACACATAATTTTTTATTTGCCAAAAAACTGGTTGTGCCGATCAATTGCAGCCAAAAAGTGTCACACTAAATCGCTGTTTGCGTAGTTCACTCTTCACTCTTGGCTTGGATTTCTCGTTCCATATAAAGTACTTGCATGGCTGAGTTTTAGTAAGATCTACGCCCTCACAGCGAGTTTTGGTAAAAACCTTTGGCAAATTACTGACATCAATTTCCTTCCAACTATAACTTAGCCCAATAGATTTTGAGATGCAAATTTCCCTTCAAGTATAAGCCTATATAACAGATTTTGAAAGGCAAATTTTCCTCCGTATGTAAGCCCCTCCAAAAAAGCGTTTGAAAAATATAAGCCCCGGGGCTTATTTTTGGAATGTTACGGTATCTCCAGTGACAAAAACTGAATAAGCTCACTTTTTCGTACTCTAAGTTATTCGAAGGCTGGCTTCCTCTTGTTCTGTGTGAAATGTGTACGAAGCATAGGAATTCTCGTTAAAAATAACCCTAAATTTACACTCTAATCTGTCTCCATGCGGCAAGTTGATGACATCATTACACCATTCTTACGCCATTATTTCTAAGCGAAACGTGCACGCGCTTTGGCCGTTGACGTGAAGAAGTTGTTAGCTACTTCGGAAAACTTTTTTCTTTATTTTTGAAGACAAATTTCTTATTTAAATGTGATACTCTTGCAGTCTTTTAACCACTAATTAAAAGGCTTGATTGAAGTTAGGTTTCCGATAAAAAGTCTAAGTTGAAACCACAGAGGCTCGAAAGACGTATTGATCTTAGCCGGATTGATCTGACAACTAATCCGAAATGACTACAGACTGGTGTAGCTTGATAACAGACGGTGAATTAAGCGGCAACGGCTGCTTAAAAAGTAAGTGAAATTTAAGATCTTTTATAAACTCTTCAGCTGCGTGTTATAGGAGGGGAAACGAGTTGTGTCGTGGCTCTATTACCTCCGATTAAGTTCAATAAATTACGGTTAAATTAAAGTTTAGGTAACGATATGCACGTGTTTTAAGTATACTCTCTTCTCAAATGGGCCAGGTTTATGGCAATGTCTGCTACATACAAATCCGGAGGATACTGTCTCAGTGGAAGACCAAAACTCTCTCTACTAAACGACTCAAAAGGCTTGCCCTCCATTCATTTGAATGGTTATACCACAGTCTAGCCATAAAACTCAAGCTTTAGCTTAATTACTCTACAGCTTGTGCAATTTTTGTAAAAACCTTGAGGACCGACAGGAAACTTGAGCTAAGGAAGCGTGGCTACATTTACCACCTCATTCACCTCCTTTTTCTCTTTTATTTTGCAGGTGTACTTAATACCGTAGGGTATAGAGTCAAAAATTGCACTGGAATGGAGCTTTTTTATGTCTGCATCTTTTTATTAGCTGTCCACTCATATGCATGCTACGTGTACAGGTTTTTCGAACGGTATCACTATGATACTCAGACTGAGGATTACCTATGTGGCTCACAACTCCAACGGTAAGTGGTAACATGTATTAGTGCGAAAGCATGATTTCTCGAAGTAGCGTGCCAAAGAAAGGCCGGGAGAGAAAGCGCGAGCGAGAGGGGAAAGTGATGAATTCTCACAGGGGTAAGCTTCCAAATGGAGAGCTCGCTTGCATGCTTTTCAGTGCAAGAAAAATGCAAAAATTACCACTTAATGCTAAGCATGGGACCAAGAACAAATTTTTAGCCACTGACAGGATTCGAACCTATTTTCCCAAGCACAGAGCTGCGGAGATTTTCATTTAATGGCAACGCCGTTAACTGGGTTCGTCTCGGGATTGCATAACTGTATCGAATTCTCCCAACACCCTCTCGTGTTAGGCTAGCTTACATTTAAAAGCGGATCATAAATGTTGCTAAGAACTATGGAAAACATTCTCTAAGATATCAAGGACCTCATATATGGTCGAAACTAGATAACAAATTGCAAGGCTCCTCGAATATTGAATCTTAAAAAAAAAACATTAGGAAAAAAGGCCTAACGTCACTCTCAACAACAACTGTTACAATAACTGTTGTAACCTTTGCAATTCTTAGAGACTACCTTTTATATACCTATTTTATTGTACAGTTTATACATGCTACATATTTTGATTGTATATACTTTCTTTATTTCTTATTTGTAAATAATTTTAATTTTATTTTGTTGTGTCCTCAATTAGCTGTGAAAACTAAATACATGGACACATTAATAAAGCTGTTACTTACTTACTTACGGCAATGACGAGAGCGTACTGTAGAAGGATAAATAAAGATAGGTGGCAGGTTTCACTCTCCTCTTTTGATCACCACGGTATGCTTTCTACATTACAATGCCGATTTTAGCAGTATTTCAGTTCTCCATATATTTGTCTCTCGGTACGCAGCTTTCTGAATATACTCGCCGTATGTTCAAGGTCGTTAATACTCGAACAGCTAGGGACTCAAGTTTTTTCCCCTTGTTCCATATTTTTTAGTAGCGATTATCACAACTCTTTGATTTATCACCAAGCTTAAACATTTACCATCTCTTCCAATATATATCACTCAGTCTGAACGTCATTGTACGTATGACATGATCAATTCCTTCGGCCAGTCACCTTTTACGTTTTCGAGTCCCCAGGCACGATCGATTTGTGCGCGATGAGGAACTCAATCACTTTACGCCTTACATCCATTCTCATTCATCCAGTTATTTAGGGAAAGAGAAGATTCTGTTATTCAGGGATAACTGAATAGGGTAATCCCTGGTGGTTATGTGTCCGTGATTTATCAATAGGGAACTTAAGAACCACGACGACGGCTTGGTCGACGACGACCGGAAGTGAATTACACTGTACTGCGCAAGCGCGACTAGTAAATTTCGTCGTCGTGGTGTCGTCGACGACGCCAAACAAAGTAGAATCACGTCGTCCTGCAATCCACAAGCTTCGGCAGGTATAAATCCCGGGGGGGTACTCCCTAATATGGGCTATATAGGTATGTGCGGCCCCAAAGGGTAGGGTTTTTCAGCCGTTTTGGTCATAAATTGGGTATCGATTTTGGCTATGTCGCCGCCATTTTGGTCATAAATAGGGTAACGATTTTTGCACTGTAGTCTTGAATGCACTTTTTTAGAAGAAGCTACTTCCTTATCATGTCCCCCTCCTTCCATCCGCGCTTTGCCTTCCTCTCCACCGGCTGCTTTGCAGGCTAGAAAATACAAGCAACAAAAGCCCTTCACAAAATAGGGTATCAAATTTTTGGTTAGGTCATAAATAGGGTAGGGAAAATCGCAGATTTTGGTCATAAATAGGGTAAGGGTTTTGGGAAGCGGGCTGCACACCCCTACCCAATTTTTCTGCGAGTACCCCCCCCGGATATAAATCCACTGTTTTAAGCGATTTTTGAAGGCCTTTACATTTTCTTGTCCTCCTAAATCCAGGTATCGTTCCTTTTTTCTCCAAACAAGCGATGTTGATTGAAAATTCGACTAATGAATTGATTTTACTTTGAAGAATGGCAACAGCTGAGGAGGCCGAGCGAGCGAACTCGTAAGTGAATTGTGATAAATTTATTTGCACGTATTTAGGTAAGGCAAATCATATATCTTTCATATAGAGGAAATAAACTTTATATGGAAAACAGCTATCATATCAGAATGTCTCTTTTTCGAAATCTAAACTCTGACGGACACTCGGACTCGGCCATCTCATTCAAGTTGAAAGTTGAATAATTTCGTACGGAAAGTAGGTGTATTTCCACTCGAAAAGGTCAGAGAGCACAAAAAATTTTTCATCGTCAATGAAATTAGACGTACGGCTTGAACAAATAAGATCTTGCGTTGTTTTGAAAGACGCCATTGCCAAAAACTTTGTTGCGAACGAACGTCACAGTTTTACATCTGTGTTTACATTCAGTGTCGTCGTCGTCGACCTACCGACCGACTGCATCTTAAGAGCGAATGCACAGAAAAATCGAGCAAAATCGGCAAATCGTGGCCACAGCTCAAAACCTAACTTACCCTCATTTTCAGTCTGTAATAAGGTTTTAATGAGTTTTTAACACTGCTGAGGTTTAAATTTCAAAATGCGACCGAGTTTGGGAATTATTTGAGATTTTCGATTTCAACGGTCAGCGGGCCTAAAATTAGCCGCCGAACTCGGGAAAATAGCCCAGTGACAGAATTGAGCTGATTTTTAAAAACGAGCTAATATATTGGCAATCTTCCACTTAAATCTCAAAAAGCAGATATCTAACAATTTCTGAACGGCACATTTTTTAGATTTAGAGAATAGAATATCGACGAACCAGCAGAATTTTGAAACGTAATTTGCATAATGCTTATAAATACAACAATTTACCTCTAAAACCAAAATCGAATTTTCTATATGGGGGAATTCTCCAAATCACCCCAAATCCCGCTTACTACCTAATGAGATATGGTACTTCAACATTATCTGAAAGTTAGTCTGGTGTTCTTGCGAACGCTTGTAAAATAGACTGATTATTTTGAGGTTATTTCGCCCCAAACAACCGCTAATTGACCCCAGGGTCAATTGACACGTGCACGTCACCTTAGTTTTATGCGTCGATTTGAGCTCGTTAAAAGGGAGAAACTAACAAGATTCTTTTAATATGTACCTGTTTTAATGAAATACACGCAATATAATTTCAAAAGGAGAGGCCGTTCAATGGGTAATTTCTGTTCTTGAGATCTTGTAGATTGCAGCATGGCGTCTGCGAGTGGACCTGAGTCTAGGTCTGTTTTCCCGTGGCTGCGAAATCAGAATAACATCAAGAAATAATTCTCCCTCGAATCTTCGTAAGTGAATCAGCTTTGCAGTGCCTTACCTGAGATAAAAAGTGGGCCGAAAAGCAAACATTTCTAGCGCAATTTGGATCCTTTGTGGAACGCAGTGTATTGCAGAGCGAAAGGTGAGTAAACGTGGGAAAGTACGTTACCTTTGATTGCGTGACCAGCCAGTAAACGATAGTCTCCAGCGAAAAATAGGATTCGCAAAAATCTTGCTGATGTATATTTAACAGTTTGTTACTATAAATTTACACCTGGTTTGTCTAAAACTTTAAACAATGCATATCTGTCCAAGAGTATAACAATGTTTCGAAAGATCCACACCCTAAATATCTGTGGGCTACTCCTTTTTCCCCATCACCGATGTGCACTTCCTTCCTACTGTCTTTTGCATGAGGCTTGTATGCCTTTTTAACTGTTATCGACACTTAAAACTGGCCGTTTAAGGCCTGGTTTAAGAACTTGACTGACTTAAAAAACCGTCGCGCACATGCGCTATTATTGTTGGACTTTGGAAGCTTTAAGCCCAAAATGATGGTGCAATCTCGAGAAATTTGCCCGGGTCTAATTATAAGACAGGGAACGGGTACGAAGAAAGGGACGGTCTCATTTAGCAACCCGTGGACAATCTGGGCATGCTTGCCTTCTGTCGCAGGGGTAACCGTTAAGGCCAGGTAAGCCGCCCCCACCCGAGAGGATTGCATGGCATCCACCATTTCAGTCGCTTTTTCTACATCATGACCTTCAATTATCATGAATTATAATGCGGGCCTTGATAGTTGCCACCTTACCAGAAGTCTAATCTTCGCATTGTTAGACCATGAGAATCTCTATTATTATTCCATAAATGCACCATTGACTTTTCCTTGCTCAGCTTCCGGTAAACCGATACTCCGAAGCAAAAATAGCTTTACAACGACTCTATCCAGGCCAGAACTCCTGATATCAACAAATATACCCCCCTAAAGAGAGCAAACGTTCCCCGAACTATTCACTTGACCCACCCCATCCCTTCGTTAAGAATCACTACGCACTCAGTTCACTGGACAAAACGCGCTCGTGAATATACCAAACTATAGCCGTTCATCCTACAAGCAATCTTAGTTTCAGCAGGCGTGGCCACGTTTCTAGTTGCTGTAAGATTAATTCGACACCTGCAACAGACACTGTAAATTAAATAGCAGCCACAACGCCCTTTTTTGAAACAGTCAGGACGAGAAAGTTTATAAAAGACTTAACAGGTGTGCGCGGCGGTTTCCTATTCTTCCTTCCCTCCCATTGTAGCACTCAAATTCTGACCCTGATATTAATTCTAGTAGTAATCAATCGTTCCTGAACCTATAGGCACAAGGATACTAGTTTCTTGCAAAATATGCCTTCGGCCGCTGATTAGGTTTGGTTCTGTGCTTTGAAATAACTTTAGGAACGAAACATGATACGTGAGGGGAGTGTCCGGCTAAGGGCAAGTGACTCTCGGTGGTGAAGACATATACTGAGCTTGTCAGTATTTCGTAGCCTGTACCACGTCGCGAAAATAGAACAAGCCAAAGAAAAATAAGACGCCTTTCTTTCCCCAGCCGCCGCAGGTTTTTCGCATTACTTTTTACTGCACAACTGATTCTACCTTTTCGAGCCGGAGCGAACATGATGAACATGAAGCATGATGCTTTCTCTTTTTAATGATTTACGGCTAAACAGTACAATTTCATGTAGCTTTTACGCAAAATTAAATACTTAGTTGTTTGCAGAGTTGCATTTAACAACGAATTACAGAAATTTAACTAAGTTTAGATCTCATAGATAAGAATTGAATGGACAAAACTTTTGGGGTAAAAAAGTCAAAAAATAATGTTTGCTGGAAAATCACTTAATGGACGTACAATAGCAGAGATATCATGCCTGTAATTTTCTGTTCAATGCACCTTATGACAAGTCTGACTAATCCACTGGTAACCCATGCCTTAAAACCGCCTTGAATCTTAAAATTTAATCCATTTGCCTTTCATGCGTAGTGGTTGGGGGTAAAATCAGAAGAACAGAACATTCAGTTAGTATGTTTGCTAATCATCTTAGTTAACCGCCTTTAAAATAGGACAAAAGGACACCTGGTCATACAGGAAAATGAATTTACTGTATCCCGAAAGCTTTGGTTTCCCGTGCACTTATTTTTCGCAGGAGACAATCGATAATTGCCTGGTCACGCAATCGGAGGTTAGTAACTAATTTTAAAAAAGTCATTGATACCATCGCCGCTTAGCAAATACACTACGTGCTGCAAAGGATCCAAATTGCGCTTATAGAATGTTTTCCTATTCGGCCCACTTTTTATCTCAGGTAAGGCACTGCAAAGCTGATTCATTTACGAAGGTTCGAGCGAGAATTATTTCATGATGTTATTATGATTTCGCAGCCACGGGAAAACAGACCTAGACTCAGGTCCACTCGCAGACGCCATGGTACAATCTACAAGATCTCAAGAACAGAAATTACCCATTTAACGACCTCTCCTCTTGAAGATTGCGTGTATTTCATTAAAACAGGTACATATTAAAAGAATCTTGTTAGTTTCTCCGTTTCAGGGGCACCCAACGGCAATTTTCGGGAAAATATCTGTTCGGAAGACGATTTGAGCTCTAGAATTTTCGGAGCATTTGTTGTAAAATTTCTTGCTTGCCTGCCTCTCCTAGGATTTTCGAACATCTACAAAATGGTATAATTACCCATTTTTTACGGATTTTGACCCTAAAAAAGGCCACCTAGAATTTTCGGGGGCCTTTTCCTGGCTGTAATTTTCGAGAAGATAAGTTTTTATCCCTATAATTTTCGGATCACTAGACTTTCAGCTAGGAAATCCGAACAGATGAAAAGTTTTTAGGGGATAAAAATATGCCTATATCTACCGTTTGAATACTAAAATACGTTCATCAATGCTATGTTAAGTGGTTTTGACTTATATCCTCGTTGGGTGCCCCTGCCCTTTTAACGAGCTCAAATCGACGCATAAAACTAAGTTGACATGCACGTGTCAGTTGACCCTGGGGTCAATTAGCGGTTGTTTGGGGCGAAATAACCTCAAAATAATCAGTCTATTTTACAAGAACACCAGACTAACTTTCAGGTAATGTTGAAGTACCATATCTCATTAGGTAGTAAGCGGGATTTGGGGTGATTTGGAGAATTCCCCCATATAGAAAATTCGATTTTGGTTTTAGCGGTAAATTGTTGTATGTATAAGCATTATGCAAATTACGTTTCAAAATTCTGCTCGTTCGTCGATATTTTATTCTCTAAATCTAAAAAAATGTGCTGTTTAGAAATTGTTAATATCTGTTTTTTGAGATTTAAGTGGAAGATTGCCAATATATTCGCTCGTTTATGAAAGTCAGCTCATTTCTGTCGCTAGGCTATATTGCCGTGTTCGGCGGCTAATTTTAGGCCCGCAGACCGTTGAAATCGAAAATCTCAAATAATTCCCAAATTCGGCCGCATTTTGAAATTTAAACCTCAGCAGTGTTCTAAATTCATTAAAACCTTATTACAGACTTAAAATGAGGGTAGGTTAGGTTTTGAGCTGTGGCCACGGTTTGCTCGATTTTTCTGTGCATTCGCTCTTAAGTTTCCTTTAGCCCGCCGAAACCGACGTTCTCGTTCCAGTCTTTTCCCAGTCAACAGACGTCGTCGTCGTGAACTTCGTCGTGGTTCTTAAGTTCCCTAATATCAATCTTGCAAATGAATCACTGAGCAGTATGAATGCTTTGTTTAACAGCCCAATTCAGGTAGTTTGTTCACCATCACAAGAAGACACATCTAGGCAAGTAACTTTTGAATCGCCTCCACCTCCTGTATCTACTTCAACAGCACAATCTACAGCAGAGGGGCTTTGTCATAGAGAGGAGAGCTCCAGCGACTCTGAAAAGGAAAAACCAATATGGAGGCCAAAACTAAAGAGAAAGCGAAAAAAGAACAATCGTCAAGGATGGTGATTACCACTCTGGAGCAGCAGTTGATTACTAAATAAAATATATGAAAAGAAGTCCTTATAGAATTTTTTTCTTGCGATTCGGCTGGGAATGGTGTAATTCACGACCGGCATGAGGGACTCGACTGAGTCAGGTCGGTAAAACAGGTGCAAGTACTGCACGGCATTTAAGCGCTACTAAACGAAACAATTTCAGAAAGGATTCAATTGAATTCCGTGCAATGGATTCAATTCAATACCGTTCGACATCAGATCACCTCCATACCACGTTCTATTGATGTATAACATATTAACTATTGTTTCTGTTTAAACACATGTCGACTGTATGTCTGCAGTGAATGTGCAAAACTCATCAATTTAGCCAGCTTTAGAAGCCGGAATGCTTTGACGCCGGTTGAGTAAATACACCCACCCATGGCACAAATATAGAAATACAAGTCCTTTCACTCTTCAGAACAGACAACCTAGATTCTGAAAGCAGATGAAGAGCTCTAACGGGCCAATCTGCCTCGTTCCCAGCTTTTTCAACACCCCCACCCCGGACTTACAGCTTTCTAAGTTAATCTGAAGACATGGTGCGCCAAAGAGAAACGATACATTCGCAGGCTACCTATATCCTATCTTTTTATACAATATCATTACTTTTCATTACTAAAGTTCAACACTAAAATAACTTGTACTTTATGATATTGCTTTAACGGAACGATTCAAAGGGTTTTTATGGGACACCTCACTAATGGGTCAAAACAGGAAAATGCAATTAGCAGATGAATTATTGAGAGGGACATCACGTTGGTGTAGATGTAGACCGTGGCAGCGTTCCTTAAGGAATGTAGCAATTTCCTCTTAATTCGGCTTCGTCATAGAATCAATTTGATAGAGGGTTTTCCATTTCTCCTCTATAAGAATCTGGAGATTACCTGCAACCAGATACTTTTGTAATTCAGAGCATTCCCATGCTTACAGCTTTAGGTTCCTGTTCTGATCCAATGTTTCGACGTCGAGCTGCTTAATCGTGACGCAGATAAAATTCGAAAGAAATTTAGATGTAGAGGTAAGTAACTATTTAGGTAATGCTTTTCGCTTTTCTCCAAAAGTATAACGCTTCATGTAATGAAACTGAATTTAGTAGAGTGTTTGCTATCAGAGTTTATAACATAGTTAGAAAATTCGCCTAATCAAATTCAATAGTGGGAGCGTACTACATATTCCCATTGAGCACGCTGATGACGTCTATAAACTATTCCTCGAGTTGTTGTGAGCTTAGACGTCTCCCGACCGTGCCTCCATAACTCAGCAGTACACGGGGAAGCGTTTACCATATGTTTTATAAAGAAATTTAAGAGAAAAATTTTGAATTTGTTAAGCGATAGTAGGAAAAAGAGGTGAGTGTTGTTGTTGTTGTTGTTATCTCCGCGAGCTGTGTGGGCTATGGCGTGAGATCATTTTTTGGAAAGTTGTTTCTCTCAAAACTAATTTTCGGTAAAGTAATAGTTTTCCGGCAACTCAATATGGACAGTTTACAATCCTTCTTAGGGTACACTTTCTCTCAGTTTCAGGATAAAAAGAAGCTTTCAAAAATATTGTCACGTAATCATTGACGCGTACTACTTTGAGCGCGCCCCACAACTGTACAATAAAATTCTAAGTTAACTGCTTTAACTGCTGCGTTAATCGTTTTGACAGTGTTATAAAACAATTTTATAACATAGCACCCTATTAAAGTCCTATTGAGCCGCTATGAACAAAATCTTTATTTACGCACGCCCGTGCGTAAATAAGATGACGTGAGCATTTTTTTTTTACCTGGCTGCAAAGTTGTCGTCTTTTAAGCTGCAGTGCACTTTTCCTTCTCTTTAAGATATGGAAGAAACCAGCGAAGAACTGCCCAATTTTTCTATCGGCATTGACTTTTTAGGTCCTGATCCAACAAGCAGCAAGAATAAAGCCGAATTAAAAAAAAACTCGCAAGTTGCGCGTTTCGCAAATCATGTTGTCGAAGACCAGCTGCAGCAAATTTTGGCCGAAAGACATTCACTGGGAACAGAGCAGACACCAACTGGTCATCAACGACATTTAAAGGCAAAATTTCCGTTTTTATTGTTGTTTTTAAATTTTTTATCCACTTTGTTATCTCCGGACAATCCGACTGAAGCAGGAAAATTTCTCTCGCAATAACAACACAAATTACACAAGAAGACATAAATTTACTACTCACAAAAACAACTGCTGCCAGGTCTTCTCAAGAAGCCTTAATGACCAGCCAATGTTCGTAAATGAATATAAGTTTAAAGAAGGATGACAGTCGTCTTCGCTAAAAACATGTTTTCTGGGTTTCGCCGGGCAAAACGTAAACATCTTTTCAGCAAATCCAAACCATACTCCACGACTTCTTACGAACATGTTAGTATTTTAACTTTAGGTGAACTTTAAGACTCTTTTACCTTTGTTTCTGCTTAGTTTCCATTGACCGTTAACGAATAAAGAAGCAAATTTTCTTTCTCACTTTTACAGAAAGAATATTTTCATTCGAACTAGACGATTGTGGCGTGTTCGTAATCAGCCAATAGAACCGCTTGTTATTGTGTCGCGCGTTACGAGAATTTTGCAGTTAATCAAAGAGCAAGCATTCTTGTCAGCTATGTTATAAAAGAATTTGCTCATGCTTTTAGCTGTGCGTATATCGAGTTATGGATGCACTTGGGAAGTTTGGAGAGCACTCAAGAAGCTAGAGTTCTCTTAAGCATCTTTCGTGCTCTCCAAACTTCCCGCGTGCATCCATAACTCGATATACGCACGCTAAGCATGAACAAATTCTTTAAGTTCATGCTTCAGCAGTGCGCATGCATATATGTTGAGATATTGAGGCTATACGACTCTTTCGTGCTCTCCAAACTTTCCGCGGCCGTGCTCAATATCTCGACATACGCACGCTGACACATGAACTAATTTTTAAATTTAATTTGGCTCAAACCTAATTTTTAAAGAAATGCCTCGCATGTTATAGCGACTATTGCCCGGCACTTGCAACCGTCCTCGGGCCTGGGCTGTTCCTGGCGCTGGTGGTTTTTGAATCGAAATCGATCGAATTCAACAAAGGCTGTTTTCAGGATTTTTTTTTTTTACTTTTTAGAATAAGTATTGTTCTAGAAAGGACTGATTTGACCGTGTGTTGGTCTAATATTGTACACCGGCATATAATCATATTTGATGACCTCTGTTGCTCTTAATAGTGGTAGTGCGCTGTAATTAGAATGAAAACAATTAGCGAACAAATATAATGCGACGCCAAGAGAGAAAGAAAGGAGAAACATAAAAGCGATGAATCTTTTTTAAGCCAAAAGCTAATTTGCGTCTTGAACCACTATTACTCTTTTAAAGAGATTAAAAAAAAAACACTTCTGAGAAAAAAAAAAGCAGATGTCCTAGATTGACAAGCTGCTATTTTGTGTTGGTGACGAAGAGACACCACTTGAACAGATCAAAGAGACTCGTAGGTACCGTAAATGCCGAAGAACTCTCCTACATAGTACTGTATACAGTACTTTATAATGATTCTAGCAGAATCACACTTTTCCTGATCTGAGCGAGGCGAGGACGTAAAGTGCCCTCGCGAAAGCAATTTATTCCACGCAAAGCGCCGAGCGAAGAGAGTTTATAATCTCGTCGCGTGCGAACGGCAAGTGAACCACGCTTGGCCTTGGGCAGCTGCAAAATTGGATGCCCATATTTCTATCTATCGTTTTTGATTACCATGAATATATATGCCTCGTGTCCGCTAATGACGTCATGTAGCGTTACGCCATGGAGCATTTTGCTTTTCCAGGTAACGTAGACTTTGCCGCCATTTTCATGTTTTCTTCATGAAAGACTTATTTGTTTATTCACCGTCTGTGAAACATTTTTACGAGCGGTGAATCACGAGCAATTTCCAATCAGACAAATGACATAGAAAAGCAAGCACAACAAGTGGCTGCGATTCCTCGCCGAGGAAGGTTTTTCACCGAAACTCCTCTGGAACGAGAGCGCCGACTTGAAATTCGGCGTGAACAACGAAGGAGAAGAGGTCAACAAGAAATCGTGAGCAGAGAGAACATCGCTTAGCGCAGCGAAGTCAACGCCGACAACAAGCAACGGAGGAACAGGAGACTTGAATATAAGAGGCATAGTGGCTGGAAATCCTTGCCGTGGAAGATTTAACTCCGAAAGTCAGTGAGCGGCCTATGTAAAGCCCGAGAGTGAATAAACACGGAAGTAATGCGAAATCGTTTTGAAATACTCGTTTAAACTATTTTTGCCAAAATGTATCTTCGAATTCATGATAAATACAGCTTAACAACGTTCAAACAATGTGAATGGTAGAGAAAAATACTTCAAAATTATTAATTTTAAGAATCAAACTGTTCAGAGGCGATAGCTTGGCCCAGTGGTATGAGGCCTCTCTTTTTGCACAAGAGGAAGTTGGGGTACAGGTTCAAATCCCGGCGGGGCTACTTCCAGTTTTTTTTTTCGTTTTTTTTTCTTTTGTCGTATTTTTACCCTTTGGCTTGTTTCCCTTTGTTCTCACTGCTGATCCTTTTTAGCTTCGCGAGATTTTTGCGATAACGTTTTTCTAGTTTTGAGTGTAAACCTCAAGCGTTGCCTGATCTCCTCATCGCTACTATTTACAGCTGTAAGTTCACCCATGTTTTATTGAACCCGATAATCATAACCATAACAACGTTCTCAAATCCTTTTCATTACTAAAGTTCAACACTAAAATAACTTGTACTTTATGATATTGCCTTAACGGAACGATTCAAAGGGTTTTTATGGGACACCTTGACTAATGAGTCAAAACAGGAAGATGCAATTAGGCGATGAACCATAGCGAGGGACATCACGTTGTTTAGATGTAGACAGGCCGTGGCAGCGTCCCTTAAGGAAGGTAGCAGTTTTCTCTTCGAATTCGGCCTCGTCGTATAATCAACTTGAAGAAACGTTTTCTATTTCTCCTCTTTAAGAATCAGGAGATTACCTGCAACCAGATACTATTGTAATTCAGAGCAATCCCTTGCCTACAGCCGTTTGGCTTCCTATTCTGATCTAATATTTCCACATCGAGCTGCTTAATTGTGAACGCTAAGAAAATTTCGAAGGAATTTAAATAAAGAGGTAAGTAACTCTTTGTGTTTTTGCTTTTCGCTTTGTCACGAAAGTATAACGCTTCATGCAATTAAACTGATCGAATAAAGTATAAACAGGAGCCCCTGGTAAAACTCCCTTTATACCGGAGTGTCTGATATCAAAGTTTTGATTTGGATTGAGCCAAATTTTTAAAGAAATGCCGCCTAACGTTATAGCGACTATTGCCCGGCCCTTGCAACTGTCCGCCGGCCTGGGCTGTTCCTGGCGCTGGTGGTTCTTGAATGGAAACCGATGGAATTCACCAAAGGCTGTTTTCATGAATTTTTTTTTCGACTTTTTATGAAAAAGTATTGTTCTAGAAACGAATTTGACCGTGTGTTGGTCTAATATTGTACACCGGCGTGTAATCATAGTTGATGGTCTTTGTTGCTCGATCTTAATAGTGGTAGTGCGCTGTAATTAGAATTAAAACCCTTAGCGAACAAATATAATGCGACGCCAAGAGAGAAAGAAAGGACAAACATAAAAGCGATGAATCTTTTTTAAGCCAAAAGCTATTGCGCCTTATTACTAAGCCATTATTACTCTTTTAAAGATATAAAAAAGAGAACACTTCTGAGAAAACAAAGTGCAGATGTCCTAGATTGACAAGCTGCTATTTTGTGATGGTGACGAAGAGACGCCACTCGGAACAGATCAAAGAGACTCGTAGGTACCGCAAACGCGGAAGAACTCTCTCCTTTCGACTTTTTATGAATAAGTATTGTTCTAGAAGAGAATTTGACTGTGTGTTGGTCTAATATTGTACGCCATAGTAATCATATTTGATGATCTAGCCGTTACTCTTAGTGGTGGAACAAATATAATGCGACGCCGAGAGAGAAAGAAAGGAGAAAAATAAAAGCGATAAATCTTTTTCATGCCAAAAGCTAATTTGCGTCTTATTACTAAGCCACTATTACTCTTTTCATGAAAGATAAAAAAGAAAACACTTTTGAGAAAAAAAATTGCAGATGTCCTAGCTTGACAAGCTGCTATTTATTTGTGTTCGTGACGAAGAGACACCCAGTTGCCACAACCGCGGAAGAACTCTCCTACATTTATAGTACTGGTAGAGTACTTCATAATGATTCTACCGGAATCGCACTTTTTATTATATATCATATATTAGAAGAGTTTTGATCATCTCTGTAATATATTACCGAAAAAGAAACAAGGAATTGTGCTTGAAAGAAAAACATAATTATATAGTAGTATCTCCCTGCCTTAAGTGCCCGAGAATAGTTATCGCGCGCCCCTTCAAAGGGTTGATGTTTCGATCTATGGTAGCTGTCACAAATGGTTTACAACCTAACTGAATCGATTAACTGCGTATTCCTCTCTATCAAAATGGACTAAAGAGCCGTACATGTTTCGAGAGTTAACAAATAAATAGAAACTAAGTGATGTTAGCGTTTATGAGCAATCTGATTGGTTCGCTATCTCGAACTAAAATATTAACCGCACTTGGAGGTGAATGACGGTCAATTTAAAGCAAACAAGAGACCTTATTGACGGTACTCGCGATCTTTACACACGCATAAGGACTGATGGGATAAATGTAATGTCACTTGGTTTCTCAGGGCGCAAACAAGCGATAAAATCTGCCAATACAAGAAATCGCCGTTTTTTTCAATTTTCGAACGAAAATAATGTTGCTTTCGTTTATTTCTAAGGTCGAAAAATGAACGCCGGGGGCGCAGACTTTGCTATTCACCCAAGTGATCGGTTTATTCAAAGGAATAAGAAAATCTCTATCTTTGCATAAACCTATCCAGAGCACTTCAGTTTTCTTATGGTTGATTTTCAATCCAGATGAGATTGCGAAAGTATCAAGTAAATAAAGGGTTCTGAAAAGGAGAGCTCAGATCCGTCTAGAATCATTGTATCATCGGCATATTGTGAGAGTTTGTACTCAACGTTGGCAAAATGAATGCCACGATTATTTTCATCCTTCCTTGCTGCGGTGCCCAAGACCTCTGCACATAGAATGAAGAGATAGGGGGAGAGCGGGCACCCCTGTCTCACTCGATCCGCGATTCAAAGAAAAAAACCTCAGAAGACTAACCATTGTTTTGGATACAGCTGCTTATATTTGTGTAAGATCAGCCTCGTCCCCAGGCGTTCTCGACTCGGTCAAACCTGGACGCTACCGTGAGCTGTGACGTCACCGAGAGAGACTCGCCCGCTCTCTCCCAGACTTCGCGCGGACAAGAGGGCCTCCATGGGGTGGTGGCATTTACGGTTATCGGCTAAAATCTTGGCTCTTTTACGGCTATCGGCTAATGTTTTTCAGTTACGGTTAACAAAAAAGTTAAAAATTAACTTCTTTTGTTTCAAAAAGTTATAAGTAATTAAACTGTATTTTTTGTATCTTTAAAGCAAAATAAAGGTCTTAGGATCATCTCGGGATATGAAATAAGCTTTTCTTTTGAAAAATTTTAACATTTGATAAATCATACTTTTTATAAAGTATTCCACTTCTAATATTATTTTACACATAAAAATGTCAATGGTCAATTTAAAAATAATCTTTGTGAAAAAGCAAAGCACACACGCGAACGCCTAACTCAAGGCCGGGGCGCGACATTCATTAGAACAGAAATGGCCGTTTTCAGACTAAAGATGGATTATTCGTGTGAGACGGGTTATCCGTTTGATGATTCGCGTCAGATAGGTAATACGTCTTAATTTGAAAATGGAATAGTTTTAATTTTGCATGAACAATCCGCCTGACTTTATCCTTCAACTTCGACGGACAGTTTGAAGACGGGATTATCCGTTGCAGATAGCCTGTGTACAACCGCCCCTTCCCCTCAGAAAAAAAATCGGAGAGGGGGTGTCTGTCGGGAAGGGGGAGACTGTACACAGGCTAGTCTCAGACGGATAATCCGTTTCTAGCTCTAGTGTGAAAACGGCCAATAACAAAATTCCCGTGTCCAGTATTTTTAATGATAGCGAAGGACTGTACGGAACCACTGTCAGACGTTTTGCCTTGTCCGTAGGCCTTATTATTTCGCGCGGCTAATGCGTTTCGGGTCACGTGGTCCGAGCGAGTTCGCCACCGAAATGCCTTGAAGAAGCCACACTTTCGCTATAGAAAAAAAATAAGTTCCCCGAGAGAGCGGCCGAAATGGAAATGGGTCTTGGTCTTCACCAAAAAGGCGCTTTACCTAACGTGCGTACGGAGCCAAACTAGCCGCGAAATAAAAAACGGAACCATAAGTGAGTTTAGTACCTCCCTTAAAAGTAGCAAATCTAGGGAACAATTTCTTTTACGGTTAACTTTTTTTTTACCCTATTTACGGCTGACGGTTAAAATTTTTCAATTTTTACGGCTATCGACTAAATTTTTGGCAGTTTTACGCCTATCGGTTAACCCCATTAAGACCTTCGGACAACGGGTCAAGAGAGAATGCCTAGGGACTAGGCGTAAGATAATTCAAACCACGTCACCAACGCCACGCAAAAGTTGAAATATTTCAAAGTTCTCTCAATAAAGGGTCATTCTATGCTACCAAAGGCTTTTTCGAATTCAATGAAAAGTAGAAGGCCAGGAATTTGTTTTGTATTTTCATACTTGATGATGCTTTCTATGAGCCAGATATTTTCCCCGATAGTTCTGTTTTTTAGAAAACTCGTTACACTCAGTTAGTTATACGCTCCATGGAAATTGAGAAACAGATTGCTTTCGATAATAATAACTTACCCTTCTTTACGAAGAAATGGGCTATTTTCAAATAATGCCCCTCAGAAAAATAATTTAATACTGCAGCTAAATAAGGTGCAAGAGAGAAACGGGCAGATGGGGGAGGAACTGGACCAAAAGGCAGGCAACCGTCTTGCGTGATTGTAGTCGTTTTGTGGACTAAATCTTTCTAATTTTTTTTCCTTATTCTCTTTTTTCCTTTGTTGTAAAATTAGTTATCTGTTTTAATGTAAGATAAATTTTAGTAACCGATAATTAGACTTAATTGTTTGTAAAATATAAAAGAAAAAAAAAGTGGCGAGGAGACCTAACAGAAACTATAGGAGCCAGGGCTCCTGTAGGAGCTTATAAGGGGTTAGGTCTCCTCGAACTACGGGCTAGAGCTGTTTCACATCAATTGAAGAAAAGATGGCGTAAAGTCAAAGGTGGAAAAGAGTTAAGATTGGTTTTCATATATACTATATATATTGATATCTTTAGTATTTTCTTAAAAGAATTATTATCATTACTATTATTATTATTATTATTATTATTATTATTATTAATATCGAATTTATTTGAAATCAATAGTCAAGAAATATCAAAACGTTTTTTCACTGGAAATGTTAATTTCTCTTGTCAAATTAGGAATATTGTTTCCTCTTCCCAGGGGCTTCAAAACATTGTCTTGAATACATTATGGACGTCGTCGTTTATAATGTCTTTGTAATTATGTTTTTGTGATTTTTCTGTCTGATTCAGCTTTCTTTTATAACTTTCACTTTCTTTTACTCAAGATGATGGTCTCTAAGGAAGAGAAACGATGGATTGTTGTGGGAATTGCTATGAACAAAGTTGTTGCTCCTGTTTTGCGAGATACTGTCAAACAAGGAATGGACAACAACTTTACAGATCTGGACAGACACTGCCAACATCTGACCCCACCGTGTACCCTAAGGACATTAATTTATGGTGTTGTCGGATCAGATCCTTTCTTCAGCAGCCTGAAATTTCAAAATATTAACAGCAATGAACTTGTGCATGGTATAAGAAACTACAACTTCAACATTAACAACTCCGTAGATTTGGCTAAGTTGTACCTACCCGGGTATCTTGCTCAGTTCTCAGCCTTTGATGAGTCGCTGGACATGACTGCCATCCTTCGGCTTCTAGGATTCAAAAACTACATGCCTATACCTATGTTCTCCCCACACACCCAGGCTTCATCTGATGATGTCAGAGAAAATGTCAGAAACAAATGGGGCCACGTGGATGTAACTGAGTGGACAAATGCTCTGTTCGATGATTGCTTTGTCAAGCTGGAAACACTAGTGAGGAGTCTTGGCTTAACACCAGTTGTGGAAAGGAAAGTACTGAATGAGCTTGCTGATTGGCAAACAAAAGGTAATTACCGGCTGAAACAATAGCAGACAAGTTCATTGTATTGGTATTGTATGCGGCGGAGTTAACTCAGAATAAATGTTGAAGAGAACCAAAAATCTCTAGTCAAAAGATGTCGATAACTCTCATTGTAGTTGCGTTATTTTATACAAGCCATGCCTACTCTTGATGCAGATGAAGGAACAGATAATAGAGTGCTCAACATGTTATAACAGAGTTCTGTCGAGGGTCTACAACAGGGTCAAAGTGAATGTATAGCAGGATGTCCCAAAAGAGAACCAGATGGAGCATCGAATCAAATGTTCAGCGTGGAACAAAGTTTTAGCGTACATACGGGTTAAACTTACTGATATTTTGTTACGCTTCAACATAACATCCTCTTACATCTTTAGAATTTTTCTTCAAAATCAAGACAATGTTATGCATGGTTATAGTTTTTACCCCAAACGACTCTAAATTTTCGATCTTAATTTTCTGCAGGTTGTCAGTTGATCATGGGACATGTTGTAGACAAAGATCTTCTCCATTTGGTACAAGATGAAGTGAGAGATCTTATAAAGGACTACCAAACCATCGAGTCACAAGTGAATCTGCAGAACAAACAGATTGATAAGGTTGAGGAAGATGTTTCCACCCTTAAAGATCAGTTTGCAAGTCAAGAAGCCGGGTGTCTAAGCACCATGGAAAAGAAGTTACAAGAATTTGAAAAGAATAGAAGTGAAGAAATCGGACAGGTTTTGAAAAGGCTTTTGTCATTCGAAGCACAGTTATCCATGCGACTTGGGTTGGTAGAAGTAGGGCTTGCTAAGACAGTCGATAATCTACAACAACTGAAGCAAAGCCAAACCAAGACAGATGACAGAGTAGAACAATTGGAACAAAGCCAAACTAAGACAACTGGTAGAGTAGAACAACTGGAGCAAAGCCAGGCCAGTGCAGGTGATAGACTAAAAGAACTGGAACAAAGGTGTGACCAAGTGAAGCAAATTGAAGCAGAAGTGAAATGTTTAAAAACAAACAATAGCCAATTAGGTAAGCTTAGTTGGAGATCAAATTATTGGCCAAGTGTTTTTAAGTAATTTTTTTAGCTACAAGGTGGTTATTGCCAGTGGTCTAGTATGTTGAGTTTCTTGAACAGTAGGTCCCATGTTAATGGTCCGTGGAGAATGCACTGGCCAAAATGCACTTATATCTGCAAGTGGCTATGAACAAGGACGAGACTCACGAGACTTTTGTTGGTTTGATGCCTGCATGCAAGGCTTAAATGTTTGTAGATGTAACCATTAGTAAACGAAAAGAGACAGTAAACTTGGTCGCGTGGTACAAAGTGACTTTTGCCGTTTGCCGTAAACGTAACTCCGTCTAAATCGGTCTATTATATAAATCTTGTCAATTGATTGCTAGATATTATGAATATAGCAAAAGCTGCTCGCCAGCTCGGCTGTTTATGGTTTATCAGATCGGCTTTTTTAATCACATCCTATTTCTCCGTGCTTTTTAAGAACGGATTATGAAATTTTAGTTTACCATAATATTTCTATCCTTTTTTGTGTCCTCAGAGGCTTCTCCTGTAAAGACTTTCCATCTGAACACCTGTCGACGCAAACTCCAAGATCATTACCAAAGAACAGCATCTGTGCCCACCTCTGTTTGGAGTAAGAGATCCGTTGTTGACATACGCAAGATTTACACTCGACTATCCTTGGTGAAGGAGAAGCAAACCCCAGCTGAAACAACGCACTTTGAGTTAAAGCATTACAGCCATCTTTTCTCTGGAGACACTGACCTCGATATCATTCCGAAACGAATACTTATGCAAGGGACGACGGGAATCGGAAAGAGCACGTTTGTCAAAAAGTTGCTTGTGGACTGGGTGGATGTCCAGAAGGAGACAGGTGATGAAGAAACAGCTGTCCTGAAGAATTTTGAACTTGTGGTTGCTGTGAATCTCAAAGAAGTGTCCAAATGTCAAAGCTTTAGAGATGTAATTAGACTCTCTGGTGTTTTTGCGAAGGAAGACAAATATATGACAGAGGGCCTTGTCGATTATATCACTAACAACCAAGAGAAAGTTCTTTTGATCTTTGACGGCTACGACGAATACCGATGTGGACGCAACTCAGAAATCTACGACATTTTCGTGGGAAATAGCTTGAGAGAGTGCTGTGTATTAATAACAACTCGTATTTCAAAAGCTGACGAGTTGAGTGGAAGTGAAGACCTGAGTGTTGAAATCACAGGGTTTCAAGAACCTGACATGAGAGACTTTATGGCGAGATTTTTGCCAAAAAAGGAAGTTTTCAAACTGGAGAATATTTTACGCGAGAGAAAACTTCTTGAACTAGCGAAAGTCCCTCTACTTCTCCTATTTTTCTGCACCCTCTGGAAGGAGGGGCAACTAAAGCACTTTGCAGAAACTAAAACTAAATTGTACATGGGCATTATTCAGTTTATTCTAAATCACAGCCATAGAAAGCAATCGCCACCTCAGTATGTTGAAGTACAATCTTTCAAGGCGGTCCTCTCAGAGATAGGAAAGATCGCTTTACAATGTCTTTTGAAAGATGATCATTTGTTTGAGTACAATCAGTTGTCCGACACTGTCAGTTGTGAAGAAAGCGTCTTCATCGGTTTACTTCAAATGACCGAATTCTCTGAATCCCTACGGCCTGTTGGAATGGTGTCCTTTATTCACAAGAGCATACAGGAGTTTCTAGCCGCATGGTACATCACTTTCAGATGTATACCAGAAAGCGGGAATCTCGAAAGTGAAATTGGAATAAAGTTGGAGGAGTGCTTAGCCTTGGAAAATGTATTCCAGTTCATATGTGGCTTGAGCGAGGAAGGAGCCCAGACGGCTTTGAGCCATTTCAAGTCCGTCAGACTCTCCGATCCTTCGCTGGACTTATCGAAGGCAATACCGGACGAGGAAAACAAGACAGATGTACCTCTAAGTGACGTCACTGAACGTCAAAAAACGTTCAACGACTTAGTTTTAGACTCATTTGAAGAGGTTGAATCAAAAGCTAAGTTGTCAAAGACTTGTCTTGATTGTCTTGGAGGGATCCTTGTTGTTTCAAGGCCAGTTCCAGTTGACCTACTGCCAAACGAACGGGATGTAAAGCCTTGTTCTATAGTTATAGAGAAAAGTTTCTGGTATTTTGTGAGGCCGACATCTGGGGTTACAAGAGTGGTTAAGCCATATAGAATACTTAGCCGCGTCCGGCCCCCTTGGCTAACTGGAGTCACATTGGGTGAATTTGCAACGAAGTTCCAGAATGCCAACTGTATTGTCCGGTATGATGCTCCTCCTTGTCAGTATGGCTCAGTACTTTGTTTCCGAAATGACCAAGTCCACTTTTACATAACATACTTAGAGCTACGGTGCAAAAACCACGCCGGGCTATTCACTGATATTGCGGTTTCATCTGATTCAACATATTTAAGTTCAGTGCATTCATGCATGAAATTCCTAAAATCCCTATATTGTAAAAAATTGGAAGAGAATTTAACGCTAGAACTTGCTGCAATCATCAAACACTGTAATCATTTGGAACGCGTTGAAGTTTCTAAAAGTGATGACTCTTTATGTCAACTCCTGGTGCAAGTACCAAATCCTAGTGGGTGCTCTTTGTCTATCGAGTCATGTTGGTTATCATCAGCTGGAGCGGTTAACCTTGTATCTTTGTTACTGAGGTTTGGAAACGTCAACCGCCTTGGCCTTCACCTGGATGAATGCTCCGATTATGCAGGAGAAAGATTGGGTGATGCCTTAATCAACCTGAAGTCTCTGAAGAACCTGAAACTGAGCATTAGCCTAACTTCAGCAGTAGCAGCGGCGCTTGGTAAGTCGCTGCCTGAATTGTCAGCCTTACAATTGCTGGAAATAAAGGGCTCTGCTAAAGGACACAGTTTGCAACACAAGGCCGAAATGGAGACACTGTTTCATAGCCTTAACAGGCCATCTGGCTTGAAGTTTTTAGCGATCGTCCGTTTCAACGTGAGAGGAAGTCTTGCTCATCTCACCAAAAAATTTTGCTTCTTTCCATTGTTAGAAGAGTTACATCTTGAACGCTTAGACATAGGGGAAACCGACTTCCTTAGTCTCCTCAGGAATATGAAATTCATCCCTAAACTGCGACGGCTGAGCCTGATAGGTAACCCACTTGGTCATGCAGTAAGACAGATAGTCCCACATTTACTAAAACTACAAAGCGTGCGACATGTTTTCTTCGAACCAGGAACTGATTGTTCGGAAGAAGATTTGGATTATGTTCGGGAGGCCGTGAAAGGAAAAGTACCTCAGCTGAAAATTTCCTATCATAATTATCCATATTTCTTCATTCCCTCTGACAGCGACTGGGACATATCGGAATAACTGCACAAAGCATTCATTAAGACATGGAGACATATATGTTATTCACCGGCTGGGAGGTCCTTATTGGGTGTAACCCTGTGCCCGTACTCAGACCGAGGGCACAGTTTCTCCCCATACGGACCAACCTAGACCGGTGAATAACATTTTTATTTCTTCCTACTGAGATTTAAAAGTTTCAGGAAAATTTTACCTCAGCCTCCAACCTACACTGTACGTTTGTTGTAGGACGCGTTCGTGTTGATGAAGCACGCGATTGATTGCAAAACATGATTTTTAGCTTGTAATTTGTATTTTCACGATTAACCTCTCTTTTAGAATAAAGAATGGTTTTTGTGTCTTCGTAGACAATTCATAATCTGAGTATTAAACAAGGATAAAAGAATTGAAATGTTTGGTATTAATAGCCACAAGAAAAAAAAAATACAGCAAAGATTTTCTACGGCTGAGTTAACTAAAGATTATAGTTCAATCGAGCGGGACAAAAACTGCACCAAGGCTTTATAAAAATAGCTAATTACACACACCAATCTTAAGGTTTTGAATTGAATTCGAATAAAAGAAGGCGATGTGGGCAACAATTATATAAACAAGGAAATGAAAACGGCGATAACCGACTGCTAGAAACTGAGTGATTCCTGTTGTTTATGAAAGCTAAATGCAATCATTCACAACAACCTTTTCTGAAAAGTAGAAAACTAGCGAGACGAAATTCAATGAAAAACGGCAGAATCTAGAAAAATGGAAAGCAAAACTACAAACCGATCAAAAATGTCGAATTAACGGTGCATAAAAGCAAGATTGCAGTACTTACAGCGTTAGTTATTAAAAAGTTGATGAAGCGAAATCATGAACCGCCCTTTTTGCTTTACTTTAGCGGTTTTCCTGGCTAACTTGCTTGATTATCCCTTCAGATTTTTTGTCTGAATAATAAAATTCGCTTTCCCTAGCTAATGCTATTAAGAAACGGTCCAGATAAGAACGATAGCAACAACGGCAACGAACATGTTGGAATGCAAAAAAGGTGCTAACTTTTCTATTGTCTGTACTTACTTCTGATTGGCTTAAACAGCAAAAGTTTACAAAACTTCATAAAGCAGTACATACATGTATATTCATCCTTACTTTCCAACCATCTTCCATATAACAAAATCTGGTCTCAGTTTAAATAACAAAGAAATACCATGTAGGGAACATGTAAAATTGTAAACTTTTCTTGGCTATTGTTTTCAACTCTTGTGATTGGTCAAAATCTTTTAACACACAAAAAACCACCCTTTTAAAGTGGAGTGTAAATGCATTTTATTGCGTAAATGGCCTTCTTGTAGGTTTATGCATTCTCTGTGTAAAAATGAGAACATTCCTATCTGGGGAAAGCACCGTTGCCGCATAACAAAAGAAATTGCTATCCACCTTACTCGGATCATTACTTAATAGCGCAAGTTTTAAAAGAAAAATGGTTTAAAAATCACGGTTTTTGCTCATTCACAAACAACAAACAAACTTGTGAATGAAGCTGTCAACGATTCCGCCCGGGTTAGTGGGGAAGATCGTAAAAACCGCGTGCTCTCGGAACTTATTAGGATTTGGAGGATTCCGCCCGCTCGAAAGTTTAGAAAAAAATAACTACCACTTAACGCCCCCCGCTTAAGTAAAGAGTGCAATCTCATTGAACATCTTTTTTCAGGTTTTTAGTTTTAGACATTAAAATATTTTCTTCAATCGATTTTTGAATGGCGTTATTCCCCAAGTAACGAAACTAGGTCCAATATTATTTTCAGTTATAGTAAACCGGCGACTTTGGTAGTGTCCAAGGAAGCCGCACGTTCCTTATGCTGATGATCTGACTCTTGCGATTATTGAAATTGTACCTAGGAAAAACTCGCTTTTTCTTGTGAACTTTATTGTAGATGACATCCAATCATTTGCTGCAACCGATAATATTTATCTGAGTCTGGTGTAAAAGTCTGTGTTTTTCGACTTCTATTATTACAAATAGTTACGTTTCTTTTATCACCAAATCAGATTTGAGGACTGTTTGTATTAAAAATGGCAGTTGGTCACTTTGAGATCTAGAAGAAGAGTGATTAGCTGCGTAGAGTGTTGGACAAGGCTATCCACCTTCATCTAAGTTAAGATTTAAACGCTGAATCAGTTTCATCTAGGGTAGTTGCGTTAGTATGCTGCCGTGGTAAAGTGCAAGTTGTCCAAAACCTAGAGTTTTGCGATGGAGAAAACAAAGAGTGGCCTTTACCATACCTTTACCTTTTTTTTGCCATGGAATCAATTTCCTTTTCTTGCAATAATTTAATTTTTCCTTGGATTTTTATAAAAATAAATTTCAAATAGACCGACTTCTTTTGACATTTGATGCGAGAAAACATTATAAGGTCCGACGGTGACGAGAGTTAACTGAAGCTTTAGAAATGCTAACTGGCGAGTAAACTTTAGCCTCCTAGTACACTAGCAAGTTTTCTCTGACAAATTTGTTCCTAGACAAGAAAATTTGCTCGAGCAAATAAATAAAAAACGTCTACCTACCATATTCCTAATCAAATGTCGGTTGAGAAGGGGAAAGCGGAGCTCCCCGAGCTAAATCTCTCAAGCAAGAACCAATAACAAACCGACCCATATGTGGCGTCGCCCTGGGTTTCGAACCCAGGCCACAAAGGAGGGAGCGTTGTTTGTGCTGCGCCAATCCTACTCCCTAAGCAAGACAAAAGTTGTTTCCGAAAGCTATTTCAGTGAAGCAAGCATGGCATTTCAAAGCAAACAAATTGATAGCAGTTTCTTTCCCCGAGGCGAAGGCATTTTTTCTTGCGTCATTTGGTTAGGGAAACAAGGGGTTCCTCGCATAAAGATAAACGCCGCGGGGATCTTGGAAAAGGAATGAACAGAGACCTACTCGCAAGACCTTACGTTTCACCTAACCTTGCGTCCACCCGCAGACAAATCCTTTCTCGATGAACTGAACTGAAATCAAAAAAAGCTAAACGTAACCAAAAACAGAAAACTGAAAATGAAAAAGCAGAAAATCTGAAATTGCTGGCAAGAAGCACATGTTCAGGCCCTCGTAGGTTATAAGATGTACCAAAAATCGCTAGTTTTCCTATGTTATCAACACTTATGAACCGTGAGTTCATCTTTTCGCTTTCGGTACAGACCCCAAACTCCACTATGGTTGTCCTGTCCTTGTAAGCATGATAGGATTTTCTTTGTGGACTTCTTTCTTCTGTAGGGTTTTACATTCATGTTCACATTCGAAGATGAGTTAAGCTAAGCTTGTCTAATGCGTCTCGTTCACACCAAAGAGACTGTTTTTTTCTTCATATTCAAAAAAGATTCGTAAGGGTTTGTGAGAGGTTTTCTGTCAAGGAAAATATCCCTCTTCATTTCGTATAAAAATTACTAGCCTTAGAAATCAAGCAGCATTTCGCGACGATACCACTGGTTTCCCCGCAAAATGACGCCTAAGGATCGACCGCAGAAATTCCATACCGCAGATGACGCTTCACTACCCAGATCTGGGTAGTGACGCGTTATCAGTGCGGAATTTCTGTACTCACTCCTCAGATGTCATTTTGGGGGAAACCAGTGGTGTCGTCGCGAAATGTTGGTTGTTTTCTTAGGCTAAGAAATCATTACAACCTTAGACTGCGAGCAGTCTCTTATTTTTCTTTGCAAAGTTACTGCAAGCGAAACCTAAGCACACGAGCGGCAAAGCCGCGAGCCGCGAGAAACGAGAAACGAGGTGTCAATCCCTTATTGTAATAATAACGTCGTAGTTTGCAATCGCGCTGGATGAGATAAGAACTAGACAGAATTTAAGAGAAAAGGCGGACTGCAAGCAGTCTATTACAACCTTGGTGCGTTGCGTTTATATCAAGAAACCTGAGAGGCTTTCTGTCAAGGAACATATCCCTCTTCATTTCGTAAAGGTATCACTACTCCTTGACGTTTAAGCTCGCTTAGTATTTCAAGAATAGCGTCAAGTTCATGGCGAAATTTTTCAATCTCCCGATTTTTCTGTCGCACAAGTTGTCTCCATTTCGCCTCCGTTTCTTCCTTCTCGATTTTTGCTGTTAAATGTGTTTTCTCGATAATTCGTTGCAAGTCTACTTCTCTCTGCGAATGTCTTTGTTCCATAGCAGCTATTTTAGTTTCCAGAGAATCAAACTGTTTCATTTCTGGTGAAAACTTTTCCTTAGCACGTCTTAAATCCACTTGAAGTTGGTTAACCTGTTGTTGAAGAGACTCTTCTCGAACCTAAAATATACGAAAATGGAAGTCATTGCCAAGCAACTGTAAGTAATGTTCGAGGACCTCACAGGTGACGTACAGTAGAATTGACCATGTAAACTAATAGAGAGCTTTAGCTTCGAGGGCGAGATTACGTACGCGCGTGAACCAGTGTTATTTTGGCGGGAAAAAGGGATAGCTGTCGTCATTCTGCTACGAGTTTTAGAGAGGATGTCTTAGTGGCGGAAACGAGTTATCAAATGCAAGAAATTTTATCATTTTGTAATCGGTAGAGGGCTTACCCTTCTTTAATTTAGATAGTAGTGCTAACTTGTCTTGAAAAGAATAGTAAAATGAAACTTTACGGGGAGTCTACTTTTTGAGAATACGGGAAAAATACTCGTAGTCGTTCTTGTCCTGTAAAGAATTCTTCGTTGCATGACCGAGTGTTTGCTGTCTACCCTTAAATCTTTTACTTTAGGAAAGAATTTCTCATTTGTAGTAGCAAACGAAAAGGGAAGTTTTTTAGTGCTCAAATATATTTCCCGACTCGTTCAATCTCAAGTTGTCAGGTGACTGGTTAGGCAAATCTTCTCCTATCTACTCAACAAATCAATAAAAAAAAGTCTTCTCTGTAATATGTCGCTGAGGCACGTAAGCACTCTGTTTGATACGAATTGAAAATGTTGCCTTCTTGTTTTTAACAAAAACGAAGAAAGTTTTTAAAGCTCATTTTGAGCGAAGGGTGGAAAAAGCGCGCGATAGACCGAGAAAAACAAATTGCGCCATCATTGATTCCTCTCAATAGACATAGACCATACATGGCTCTCGACCAATAATTGCGCGAGAAATCGTTTAGTTAAAGAGGCTGTGTCATGGCTGGCTAGCTCATTTTGTTTCAACGTCAGTCACGCATCCTTATTCGCTATGAAACTTGAGAAATTACTTTTGACTGGAAAAATCACAACCGTATGTCAAACAAAAATGTCAGCCATGCATTATATCAAACGTTAGAAACAACAAAAACGAACTTTGAAAAACTGTTACGCAAACAAGCTTTCAAAAAACTAAAATTTCAATCCGTTATAATCTTCTTCAAGTTTGTTCATCCGCCACCTCGTTATGTATTTGCTGTGTTATTTTCTTTTAACGTTTTGAGCGGATATTTTTATGTTTCACTGAATTTGGTGGCAGTTCCAGCTCACGTCTGAATTTTGATAAATTTCGAGACACAGCTCCTTCAGTGTCTGGGAAACTGCCCACCTAGCCCTCCCCTAAGCCAATATTAACACTTACCGTATTTATTCGATTAACCGCCCTGGGCGCTTATTAAATTTTTGGACCTTGAGAGTGGGCGCTTATTACATTTTCAACACTTCAGCAAGTGTAGTATGTTTATTTTGCAACAAAACAATAAATAGTAAAAACAAAACGCCAAGATGTAACAAAGCAAGGTTTCTGTAAAATACTCTGAAGAAAACTCCGTCCTCGGGGAAGTCTCTTATAAGTACTTATTCAATTTTGGGGGGGTGTGAGGGGAAAGGGGGTAGGGTGGGGCGGGCGCTTATTCGAGGCTGGGTGCTTATTAACTTTTTCCGCCTTTAGGATGGGCGCTTATTCGAAGTGGGCGCTAATTCGAGGTTGGGTGCTTATTCGAATAAATACGGTACTTGTCACTCGGGGCAAAAAGTTGGCTTAGGGGAGGGGGTAGGTGGGCAGGTTTCCAGAAACGTATAAATGATACAAAGAATCTTTACCTTAGCTGATGCCACAGCATCGGCATTAACACTAACATCAGCCATTTTCGCTTTGAGTCTCTGTATGACAATTTCTTGACCAGCTAGCTGACTCTTAAGCTCTGCTATTTTAGAGGATCCATGACTGACAGCAAACTCTGCCTTCAACTGATCTATTTCACGTTTGTGTTGAGCCTGCGCACTTGCCAACTGGTCAGCTGCCTCTTCACGAGAAAGACGAGCACTTCGCTCCGTTTCCGCCAAGGAGGCCTGGAACCGAACCCGCTGTTGATCCATATCTAGTGACCAGCGCGACATCTGTTCTTTAAGGCGCTTGTTTTCCTGTGTTAAATTTTCTAATGTTGGGTCTGTGATGGGGCTTGTTTGTTTATCCACTTGGGTCCGTTCTGAGGCCAGCATTTGTTCTCTTTCTCGCTGCAGCCTGTTGCATGTCTGTCGCAAGTCCTCCAATTCAAAATCCTTCTTTTCCAATTTTTCTTGCAAAGATTTGATCAAGCTGTTTGAATCATCGCTTGAACGCTTTTCTAACTCAAGCTTTCTTCTACGACTGGTCTTTCCACCCGAAATTTCCATTGATTCAGCTTTTGATAATGCGTCTTGTAAAACTTGGACTTCGGTTTTAAGTTGTCGAACTTTGCTCTCGTTCTCTGCATGCACAGTTTGCAATTCCTCTTCCAAAATTTTAACCCGCGTGTTTGAGCGTGACACGGTATCGTACCGATCTTGAGCGCTTTGCAAATCTCTTTCTAAATCTTTGATTCTGTCTTCGTACTCCATTCTAAGAGCATTATATTTTTGTTCCACGCATCGAATTCTTTTGCTCGCATCCTCATCTTTATCCTCAAGCTCAGCTTCCAGTTTTTTCACTCTGTTTTCTAAGAATGCATAAGTCGGGGATTGTTTGCGAGGGGACTCTGTCGTCACAGCTTGAGCGTGGCCTGGTGCCGAGGCAGCCGCATAGATTAGAGCGGGAAGGGAGTTCGGATAGCGCCGCTTAATGATTTCTTCCATTTCACGGACCTATAAATAATAAAAAAAAGTGTTAAATAAAATGGTATCGAATAGATATTTGACGCAGACAATAATTTGCTCCCACTTCCAAAACAATACGAGATTTTTTATAAGTCGTGTAAACACACCTTTTTTGACTTCTCGAACTATTTCTTTACACTTGGATCACAGTTTCACTCATTCAAAGTTTCATTCTTTTCAATTCTTGCCATTTAAAGACAATAGTACGGGTTGTCGAAAGTACAAATATTTCAAGGGCCCCTTAAATTTGCACGTAGACAATTGGCTACAACACCTTCCATTTTCTCCAGAATCAGTAACTGTTTTATTTATGGAACGGGTTTGTTATGGGTTGGAACGGGAAGCCTGTCCAATACAATGCTGAGAATAATTGATTTTACAGGGCCAACGTTATAACTGTTGACTCAGTAGTTTATATTGTCACCGAGAACCAAAACAAATTTTGCAAACAGGCTTGACGACTAAAAACGCTTTCCAAAAGTCAGAACTGACCTATTTTGAAGTTTTTTTCTAAAACCCTTCACAGCCATGGACACCATTTTTTAAAAATAAACTGCCTTGGCTGGATAGCCCTGATTAATAGTGGAATTCTCCTTACTGGAACTGGACTGGTCGGGCCAGCCAGTTGTGACAAATGTTAAGTGCTCTAAGAAACCCCAAATAGCCTAAGGCAGTTAGCTGTTAGCTGTTAACAGGCCCGAAAAGGGAAGCTATCAAAAACAATTCCGACCACAGTGAAACTCCGCTTTACGCACACCCTCTTAACCCTTTCACTGCCAAATGTGGCCAAAGGCAAATTTCGACCAAATTTCATTTTCTAAAATTTTGAGAAACAAATAACATCAGGTGAAAGTACAAGCAGAGAGCTTTTATTTGAATGGTCACATCATAGGATTTCGTCCACAGACTCAAAAGTTAGAGTCACCTTACAAAACTCTATCAAACACTCTGGCAGTGAAAGGGATAATACGGACAAGTTGCTTTGTCCCCTCAGTGTTTTTACTAACAGGGTTTGACTGTAGTACCCAGAACAGGATATGGACCCCGGGCGACAGGGTTGAAATCCAGCACCCTACAACACTTGGACAAGTTGTATCCTTGAAAATTCACCTGTCTCTCCAAATCTTGTATTCGTTTGGCATCAGTCGCTCTCTCCACTCCCCTCTGTTTTTTCTCCGCCACTGTCTGGCCGTGTTGGGCTTGTAAACGAGCTACAGTCTCTTTCAACTCGCTTATTTCTTCCTCTTTCTTCTTCAGTATAAGGGCATCACGGTCGAGTAGGGCCTGGTTCTCAGCATACCATTTGAGTTTACTGCGCAAGCGCTCCACCTCTGTCGTGTATCTACTTTCAAGTTCAGCTATTTCTCTGGCATTCGAGCCTGCCAACAAACAAAAAGTTACAATTAGTACGATATAACAATTAGTACAATAACAATGGAAATTTCCCACGCCCGGTGACTTCTATATTTCTTAGCAGTATATAAAAAAGGCAAACAGTTAAAAACGATGTAGATACTAGGATTCAAGTGAACCAATTGGGCCGTTTATAATAGAAGACAAATAAAGAAAAATAAAGAAAGTAATATGACGGATGAAGTCAGAGAACATTATATTGCAATTATTTAACACTTGCACAGTTTTTCTTCGTCATCACAAACGCTGATTTGTGAGGAAAAGGAGAAAACTCAAATCTAACTCTCGGCAAACATGGTGAACTGACCCTTAAATTGACATAATAAGACGTAAGTTGCGCGTACCAATTAAGAGAGAAATTAATAACCATTATTATTCATTCAAAATATTTCCCCGATTCTGATTGGCTAATTGCACAAGTTTAATTCACCATAACCAGTTACTGATGACCAAATTTGGAAGAATTTTGTGTTTAACGACGAAATGACGTCAAAAATGCAGCGTTTTCGCAGGTTAAGGCACCGTTAACCGAGAAGACCTGGGGACGAGGTTGAGTTGTTTTGGTTGTGAACTTGAAAAAATGGCGGACATTTCACTCGTTTCAAGAGTAAGAACTAGGAGAAAAAAATAACTAAAAACGTGGCAAGAACAGCAAGACGACAACTCGAAGGGCGACATCTGCTATTTGGAGAACATTTGCGCAGCTGGACAAACCTAAACGTGCACTATCGAAGATGAACTCAACATCGATGGAGGTAAGCATGTTTTAGCTACGTTTTTAAACTTGGAATTATTTTGAATGCATAATAAAACAGTTATTGAGTTCGGCTTTCGTATCATGTGAAGAATTATGGAGATCTCGGAGGATAATTCTTCATAGGATACTCAGCCTCATTCATTAACTGTTAAATAAGACCTGGCAAAAACGCGTTGGATGGGATAAGATAAGATAAGGGACTTTATTTAACGAGGGTTACACCTGACAGTAATTAAAACTCGCTCCAGGTACAGCTTCCATTTAAATAGCTCATGACCACCCACCACTTCCTTAACCCATTGTTCCCACTGACAGTTTCCCTAGCGGGGGATACTCTTGATTTCAAGTGATGGGGATGTTCGAATGGGGGCAAAAATCAAAACCCCCCAAAATCAACCCCCCCAAAAAACCCGTGCCGAATTTTCGAGCCTTAAAAATTTGCAGAAAGCATTAAAGTTTGGTTGTACTTTATTCGCAGAACTATGCCGCTGGGATCATGCGCGGACACTACCATGAATCTTCAGATTGTTTTGAACACCCAAAAAATACCTACTTAAATCATGCCTACCCAAAAAAAAATACTTGCCACATTTTCCTACCGGAAAATCCCTGAATAACCAGGGGGGAAGTTTCCCAGAATCTTATACTAATCCATAAACAGCCAACTGGTTGCTTACCGCCAATTGGTGTTTTTAATTCTGCTTTGTCATGTTTTGGAATGATATTCTGAGAAACCTCCCACCTACTTCTCTCCTAAACCAAAGTTGACACTACTTCTCACTTAGGGCAGGGGTAGGTGTACAATTTTCCAGAATCTTAAGATGATCTGTTCACGGTTGGAATTGAAGTCACTAATAAAATGAATTCGTAGGATAACGTCGCGACTATCCCAACTCGCTCAGTTTTTCAAAGGTAGGCGAGTTGAATTCCTAAAGAAGGGCACCCCAGTTCAAAACGATAAAGAGAGATTCTTAGTAGCGGTTTCACGTCCCTTATAATATTCAATAGAATGACGTCGCGACTATCCCAACTCGCTCAATTTGGTTTTTACTTAACGTCTCGTTAAGTAAATTTCACGTAATATTCGGCCAAAGAAGACAAAGAAATGTTCTAAAAGTGTGACGCGCGTCCAGCCTTGTCCTGTTGCTTTCAGACATAGCATATATGCTTATCCCTCTATTACCGTAACCTCGTTCCCAGGGTCCTCTCGTGCCATTTACTTACGCACTTACCCACTTTAATCTCTGCTCACAAAATATACATTCCATTATTAGGAACAATTTGTACAGTAACGGATTGTTACTTACCAACTACTTGACTGCTTTGTTTCACTGCTGCATCTCGTTCACCCTCCACACCCCTGATACGATCCTCGAGTTCACTCTTAGCTCGCCTCAGGCCCTCCGCTTCCTCCTGCACATCGTTCACTCTTCTCCTCAGTGTTCTCATCTCTGCTGTCAGCTGAGAGATTTTATCCGCTCCCAAACTAGCAGAGCCTGGGGCGGGAATGTCTCCACTTTCACGTCTTTCCACCTTTTCTTTCAGATTTGCAAGTTCAGATGCTGAACAAAAGAGGAACGGTTATTCAAAGAGAGCACATGTATGTCACTGTGAGTTCCACATTTTTCAGTCACGATGAGCTGAAATTTTAACTATTAAAGTATTTTCAGTCACCATGCATTTCTCAAGTCAAGTCAACTTTATTTAGGCAGGGTAGCCCTATCAGCTATTGGCTGGTATCAAAAGGGGCCCTGCGTAAACTACGACTACACGATAAAATTTTAAAAATCAAAAACTCCGTTAAAATTATGTACAATGATTTTCAAACGTGAATAAAAGGGAAATTACTTAGAACTCTTAAAGAAAGATGTAAAATAATTATGTTGAAGGGAAAACAAAGCATGATCTTTCTGTGGTCATTTTTCGGCAACAGAGTTGACAGTTGGCCTAGTTTTTTCAAGTTGCAGTCCGTTTAATTTCCATCCTGGTCATCGAAAGCCAAAGACATACACTTTAAGGCAAATTAGTGGAGTACATTTGAATACAAAAACCGTTTTCTTTGACTCAAGTGTGTTCTAGGGTTTTACAGTAATACTAGAAATTCGTGACATAAGTCCTTTATACAAAGCTTTGCTTCTAATGTGAGCGTGTTATGACTTTCAGTGCACCTCCAGATCTGTCTATTTACGTTATGTTTTTAGTAGGTATATACGTCTGTGTAAAGTTGGCCAAATCAAACAAGAAGTTTTTTAACATGCCAAAACCCGTTTAAGAACACTTTCATAATATCGTTTTTTCCTTTTCAATCGGTATAGCGAGTAACCAAACCATTCCCACAAGCGAGTGTTTAAAAGTGGGGCAAATCTAACATTATTACCTAGCTTCTGGTTTTCGCTGAACATTCTCGCCTCGTTGGCTTTTTCCTTTGCCTGCATTTGTTTAAGTTCTTTATAAAGCCGCTCATTTTCCTGTTGATATCCTGTTAGCAGCTGTTCCTGCTCGCGGACCTCTTTCTCCAGTCTCTTCAGCTCTTCTTCTGATGCAATCTGAGACGAGAAAAAAAATGATGAAACACTTACAACTGAGATGCATGCAATTCAAAAGTTACTGTCGAAAAATTATGACGAAGCTTATCGTGAGTGAGAGCATTTTGGATTTCTTCAATTTTTTCTTATTCTTATTTGGGAATAAGTGAATTGCAGGACAAACCTTCATAAGAACGGATATTATTTCTGAAATTTAAGCGACCATTTCTTAAAATTAGTATTTCCTCTTTTCTTCTCAGGTCAGTAATAAGTAACCACAAAAACTCATAAGGGGTTGTTTCTGGTAACCACCAATGAAATACCAGGTGAGCTTTCGCACGAAAGCATGATATCTTCACATGTAAAAAGATCACTGTTGCCATGGCTACATGATAAACCGCGACTTTCGCAGTAGAAAAAACAATGTTATATTGAAATGGCTTGCCATTTCATTGGTTTGTTAACCATAAATAATACGACAGGGACCTCAAGCCAAAATATTTAAAATATTTAAAAAAAAAATATTTAAAATATTTTTTGAAAGCTAGCCTCAAACCTCAAGATTTCCTCCAGCCGCTACTTTCTTTCTGACATCAGCTTCCTTCTCAGTCTCGTTCAGCTTGGACTGCATTACAAACAGTTCTTGTTTCAGTTCATGTATCTGACTTTCATATTCCAAACGGCTCCTCTCGTCTCGTCTTGACCACTCCTTTTCACGTGACGCCATTTCCGCGATTAACTTATCGTTTCTTTTCTTCTCGTCCTTCCATGCCAGCTGCCAGTTCTCCACCTCCGCTTGCAGGGCCTTCTCGCGGGAAAGTCGGTGTTCATCGGAAGCCATTCGGAACGATGTTCGGGAAACCGATTTAGCAGGCTCGTCCCTATACCATCTTACCGGTGGTGGTTCTGTGTTTTCGCTATCGGGACGGACAAAATGTTTTAAATAGTTTGCGAAGGATTCTACAGACGCGGCGAGTTGTTTGGGGGACGGACTGGATTCTATCGTTTTTGATTCAAGGTGAAGCTTTTTACTTGCTCCAAGCGATTTATTTGTCTGAAAGAAGCAAAAAAAATAACGAAAGTAAATAGAGTAACGGTAAGGTGATTTACCGGAATTACTATATCTGGTTTGTAATTTCTGAAGCTAGGTGATGAAAATTTCACTATTTAAATACCGGTAAGGGATTTTGGGAGGATATATATCTGTTTTAAGTTATTTTGTTTTTGAATATGTATATAATCATAAACCCCTCCCAACTGTTCAACTGCAACTATCCATGTTTACATTATGATAGAGTATTGTGTTGTGTCGCTGTTAAGGTGCAAAAAGCCTTAAGGTAACAATAAATAACACTAGCAGGACTTTGCATGAGCCACACCGTAATTTTTAAGGAGTTATTATAACCCCAAAAATGGAGTAAAAATTTTAGCCCCTTTTTTGGGGCTACTTTAACTCCTAATTTAACTCCGAATTTGGGGTAATTTTTACTCCTGAAAAAGAGTTCTTTTTACTCCCAGTCTGGAGTTAAAATAACTCCAAAATGGGGTTATGTTTACTCCTTCCATGGGTGGTTATTACTCTTTTTGGAGTTAATTTAACTCTGAAAGTGGAGTAAAAAGTTTAGGTACTAGATAACTCCTTTTTGGGGGTTATTTTAACTCCTCAATATCTGAGGTCAGTTTTACTCCTGAAAGAGCGCTTAGGACAGCGATGTATAATCGCTATATAAATTCCATTATTAAAGAGTTCTTGAAACCCCTTTTTGTAGTTAAAATAACTCCCCAAAAAATAACTCCACTGTAAGGAGTTAAATTAGCCCCACTAGAGGAGTTATTATAACTCCTTGAAAATTACTGTGCATTTTAAGCGCTTTTGCTGTTAATTAGTAACAAACGCACCTTCGTTCTCGTGCTTCTCAGCGTAGGTGTGGGTGACCAAGAGGGAGCTGACGAAGGCGATGGTTTGAACAGATGACTTTTTTCCACCGAGGTACTCCCCAACTTTCCTTTTCCCTTCTTTTGCGCTGGTTTCTCTTTTATCGAGCTCGTTCTTCCTGATCTCTCTTTGTCAGCCTTTGATGTTCTCTTTGCTGTAACTTTAGCCTCAGTACTTTTCTTGAGACTATCTTTCCCCGCGCTTCTTCTGGCGCGTGCTATATTCTTGATGCTTTGTAAACTTTCCGGCGGAGGGGTATCTTCGTCTCCATCTTCATCCTCCTGATCGTCCTTCAACTCGCTCTCCAGCAAGTTAACGACGGGTTGCAGACTGAACCCACGTTCATCTTCCGCGGTTGTCTGCAGGTCAATTCCTCGTCCAACTTCCACACTGTCTCGCGGCGCATCAACAGCGGGTTTAAGGTCTAATCCTCTTGCGCCAGTAGCCGGCTGGAGACTGAACCCACGGAAATCCTCTGTAGGCTGTAGGTCAAAGCCTCGACCTCCTGAGGTTATAGCAGATGTCACATCAAGGCCACGTGGCTCCAGTGTGTCAACTTTCATGTAAGCGTCATCAACAGAGGACATAACACTTGAGCCAAGGTCTTGGATTATACCCTGTACCGATCCCTTAAATCCTGAGTTGTTCTTCAGGGGGCTTTAACCCAAATCCTCTTTCAGAATCCACAGAGATAAACGAACTTGTGTTCTTTCCCTGTGTTATCATGGCAGCACTAGTGGCCTGCCAATCATCTGTCACAACAACTGGTTGAAGGTCGAATCCACGCGCCCGAGTTTCTCCTTGATCGTTTTTCTCGATGACAATCTGTCCTTCTTTGGACTGATCAACACCTTGAATGACACTGGAAGTGGGCGGAAGTTCCAAATTGCCTGGAGAAGGAATTTCAAAATTTAGCATGAATGTGAGAAAAGTTCCTCTTAAACAGAACAGGAAAATTTGATAGTAACAGTGTCAACACTTTCAACATTTTCAGAAGCTCTGGTCCACAGAAAAATAGGTAAAATGGTGTTTTCCAAAATTCCCAAAGTTTCCGAGAGCGACAAAGAAATTAGTTAATCCAAATTGAAAGCGACTCAAACTTTAATTGACGCGTTGTTCATGTGCGAGGGCGGATCAGCGGTCAAGCTTTGCAGGTAACAATTATACTCCAACAAATAACGGACTGACTGGAGAATTTTGGCGGGAAACAGTTCATTGTCAGATGCCATGTGACCTACAAGTTGCCAATGAAAACGCACCCTTTTGAGGAAAATATTCCAGTTATATTAAAGATTTCATTATGAAATTAATTTTACCTGAGTATCTTGAACCTGTACCAGTTGCAGTAAGTTGAGCGGCTTGAAGTGCAGCTTGAAGCTCGTGAATATCTCTTGTACTCCCACTTGCCTCATACTCAGTTCCTGTTCTTAACATTGAAGGTACTTTTCCCTCCGGGCTTACTTCCTCCGCGGTGGCTAAAAACGCAAAGAAAATGCAAACACACACAGACTTGCACGGTGTATACCGTTTACAAATGTGCGCCTTAACGCCCCAGAGACAAAAATTACTCCACCCCCCCCCCACTGTAAGTTGAATGAAATAAGACGCCTTGAAACCTTGAGCGTTTGACGCGCACGTTTTAAAAACGAGAAATTTACAATCAAATTTTTATACTTCCAAAACCTTTTACAAGTGTAATTTGACTCTTCCCAGAGAAACGATATACAGGTAGATTTCTTACCGTCAGGAGAAGCAACAACTTGTTGTTGTTTTTTCTGTTGGGAAAGAAGACTGAGGGCTGCTGCAGGTCTCTTGGTTTCCAAAGTAGAATCTAGCGACTCCATCAGAGAAACTGGTTTTAAAATAATTATAAGTAAAATGTCAAAACGTTTTTTTCAGAGTCAAGACTCTTCGGAAGTCGGCTAATGAATGCAACGTGTAAATGCAATGCTGTGGATGAGAGGAGAACGGTACGTTTCCTTAGTTTTGTATGAACTGTAAACTAGGACGTCAGCATGCAATTTAGAGAACTTAATTAAAGTAATGCCATGAAAGACGTTGTTCATCGTGGTTAATCTGTATAAAGGGTTTCGTATATCGTTTGCCTCACCATGGTGATCGCGACGTTTCGACTGCGTCCTGCGGGACTTCATCAGGTAATAGTGTCGATTTACTTAGTACGACTATATTATGGGCCAGTCGTACTCAGTAAATCGACACTAATGGTTCGTCTCCTGAAAAGTTCGACGTCTGGCCTAGGCCTAAACCCACAACAGTAAAATCGTCTGTTCTGCCCCTCTTTTTTTCTTCTTTGATCAACTACTCAACTACCAAGCATAAAAAGTTAGTAATAATTTGTGTACACACCTTTTGATAACAAGCTCGGTTTGGCTGCCTCTGGAGGTTCCTGATATAAAAAGTAAAAGCGAAACGTAGTAAAACGTAAAAGGAAAAAATACACAATGAGTTTTTTTTCAGATCTACCATAACGAGAGGCAAAGACAAAGAGTAATAAAAAAGTGTTAGAAATTGCCTGATCAGAGGATAATTTAAACGAAAAATACAAGTTACCGCTATCAATATTATACCTATCGTTTAACCACGATTTCTGAAGCCTTATATTCCGTGCAACTTCGAGAAGCAAGTACAATAGTATTTATGTTACAGGCCACAATTATATCAAGGTTAAAATTTTTTAAGCTAGTTGAATCTCAGTTTCCTGAATTAGGGCTAGGAGAAAAAAGAAACTGAGAATCAACCCAGGTTAAAAAAAACCTGAATTTAATTTTGACCTGTAACAATTACAATAACTACCAAAACCAAACGACAAGAGGATTTCCAGGAGGCCATTCACAAAAAACCCCACTTTCTTTACGTATCAATGCATTTAACGCGAAAGTACTAATTGAGGAATTGAGAGCACTACTTTTTACGTCTCCAGTAGGAGACGGGACCGCCATTTTACGTGGTCATCCGAGCCTCGTGGTCCAGCCGCTTGTAGAGCAAAGGCAGTACTTTCATTCTCAGTTATTTTGAGACCCTGAGTATTGGTGCGGCCCCGGGGATCAAACAAGCGAGGTTAAGCACCAGGGCCCAGTTGTTCGAAGGCCGATTAGCGCTTAACCTGGGGTTAAATTTAACCCCGGTTTCTTTTTCTTGTGCTCAAAAGCATTTTCTCGGATTATTTTCTCTGTTATTTTTAGAGCTTCCGATCATCAGCCTGTAGACAAAAAGAATTAAAACTGAAATGCTTGTTAAGCTTTCAAATCTGAATTCAAATCTCGCACTAACCCTTGGTTATCTTAACCCAACTTTGAACATCTCGGCCCTGAGCACTGAGCCCATGATGCACTCTGTTTAGAGTACACGCAGACAGTAGTTTTTTAAAAAACGAAATTCGTCTACGTCATCACTGACGTCATACAGTACGTACAGGAGCTGAAGGCCTTGGTGGATCCACAGTATCGAGCGGTTCTGCTTCAGGACTATTCTCATCTTCAAAATTATCACTGTATTCTTCATCTTGTTCTTCGTTACCCTCCACAGCATCATCAACGGCCGTTCTGTTCATTTTATCGGCTGTTCCTACACAAAGTGAAGCATTTTAAAAATGCAAAAACTCTCTGTAGTTTCTTAGAATAAAAATTATACCATAGGAAATAACAAAACAAAACAGGGGTTGATTTCTCTAATCTCGGTTATCAAACAAAAAAAATAATGTCCTTGATAAATTTATTTTCGCCAGTTGTTTGGCTTGGTTTACCCAGTAAGTTTTCTGGAATATGAAGTGCCTGTTTTTTTCCAGCGAAAGAAATGCTTACATCGGTGACAACGCTCTATCACAAGGCGGTTACCAGCGGTTTACAGACGTGTATTTTAACTCAAACCACCGGCAGCAAACCAGATCGTCGAGATACAAAGATGCCGCAAAGAGGAGGTTACAGCTTAATTTCTAGATCTCTCTCTGTAGTCAGAAGGTTTCAACTCTTCATCCACCCTTGTAAATACTAGCCGGCCAATCTGCCTCATGCCGGTTGGTTTTCCTGACCTTTTGTTCTTACATTAGGTTGTAGGACAGCAATGATGAATGTTAAACTATTTACCAAAACAGTAGATAGCAAAGTTGGTGAGTCCAATCCACATTTACTTGCTTTTCGATAAAATTTGAACTTCATAAGGAAGACAACTCTCTTCGGAGGAGAGTTAGAGATGACCCCGGGCTGAGACAGAAGAGTTGATGTTGTAAAGAAATGTATCGTGTATGAATGCAAAAACCTTATTCTCACCGGTCATATTGAATATTGAATCCCCAAGCTCGGCTCCTGTGGCTTGTAACCTGTCATCTTCCCTCCTAACATAGAAACATACAATGTAAACACGTACATAACAAATCGACAACAATTTTCCATGGTCTGTGCTCTTTTCGACCATACAGATGACTTCAATCTGTTCCAAACTCAAGTGGAACCACGAGCCGCAGGTGAGTGGTTTCATGGCAAAGTTTTGAACATTTTGATGTCATTTTTCTGGTCGATAAGATTAAAAAACAAAATTATGTTCACTTATTAATTTTACAAAGTATCCATAAAAAGGGAAGTAATACGTACAAATACAAATTTAATATGAACTACTGACCTTGTGCATTACTATTAAAATCTACATTGTACGTGACTGTGAATAATTTCCATCTCATAAACAGAATGTACATGTAAGATGAAAATGAAGCAACTGAACTGTGGGAAAGTTAGGCAATCTCCAGTTACTCTTTTTATCATGACATCTACAAAAACCAAAGGTCTTTGTTTAGTTTCTTTGTTTCTTTGAAATTCCAGGCAATTTTGAGGCCAAAGGAAGGAAAGACCTGAAATAGGCCCTTCGCAGCTCGCAGTAACGTGTCGACCTTCAAGATGAGGGAATTACTACATACAAAATACTGTAATTATTACAGGGGCAGGGGGCACTTAAAGTGACAAGATGGTCAAGATGATATTGCTGTTTTAGGCTGATTCTGTGCTCAAGTCAATTATACTTAGTGGCTTTACCCGTACACAAAATGCTCCCTGTAGAATTATAATGTTCTAAAATTTCAAACAAATTTCATAAGGGAGCTCTAGCCATACTAATTTCTTTTGGTTATTTTTGCAGGCATAACATTAAAACTTGAATGACAAAACTAGACCATTAGTTTTTGGAATTCAAAAATCAGTTGATACGGAAAACGTTTTAGTTTTTTAACCCATTCGCTCCTGGAGATTTTGCCGAAAAACGCGTTTTGAAGCTAGTCGAGTGGTTTTCTGGTCACTGTCGTGCTATAAAGAGCTAAAACTTACCACAAACCGGTTTACAGGTCGTACACTTCGCGGCCTTCTGATCCAGATGCAAAATGTCAGCTTGCGAAGTTCGGGCATGCGCAGAAAGCAAAATTTCGAGTTTTTGGGTTTAAAAGTGACACAGCAGTCTTGACTTTTACTTTTCGCTTTCTCTCCTCCCCTCTTTTTTCGCTTTTCTTGCCTCATTTTTTTTCTCTTGCTGGGCATTTTGTAGGCTTCGTTTTTGTGGGAAGAGTTTTTAGGAAAGCTTTTAGGATCTTAGGATTAGGTGAAAGGAAAGGTAGGTGAGCAATGGAGCAAGATTTTCATGGAGATTTTCAGGTCAATGTCACATGGTTTTTTGCTTCTTTCTCCGGTGTCCTTGACTGAATTGTGCTCATTCTGGTATGGTTTGAAAGATCTCTTCACTCTGCACAAGTTAGCAGACGAAGTTGTCCTAGACCGTTAAAAACTGATGACGTCACAAAGGGTAGAAAGGACGTGGATCCGCACGGGCGGTTACGGGCGGTTCAGGGGCGAATGGGTTAAAAAGACACCAAACAGGGTGACATAGATGGCCCCTTTATAGGAAGTTTGGGTGGAGGGTGTGTTGCTAAAGGCCTTCAAACACTGAACCTGTTTAAGACAAAAATGATTCATTTCACCAATCTGTTTAAGTCTACAGAACATTTTTCAAGGCCTTTTTCAACTCATTATGTATACAGAATTAATATAAATTTTTCAAACTAACATAATACAGTTAAATTGTATAGTATTATCATCTCTACATGATGAGTGTAGACAGAACATTACACATCCTACCTTTCTTGTGTAACTGACTCTGAAGTTGAAATTTCTCCAAGTTTTTTCTGATAGTCAACAGGTGATGACCCATCCTCAACATTGTAAAAGAATTTCTCTTTATCAGCCAGTTCATTCATTGTTTCCAGTCCCATACTGGCAGGTTTGGTGGTGGCAAAAGATTGGGGGACTAGAGAAGAGGGACTAGCACTTGTTCCAGTTTTAGTCTCATCTGATTATGAAACAAATTAAAATTAAAGCTTGGTATGAAACAGAAAAGTTGAATGCCTTGTTGAATTAAAAAAACAAAAACAAACAAAAGCAAAAACAAGAATAAAATGGCAAACGGTGAGATGCAGAACAGTTTAGGCCAAAAAAAAAAATACAACATTGGTAATTAAATATTAACAAATGAATTTAGTTTGACACACACTTCGTGTACAATGTACCTACAGTGAACAAGATGTGAAGCAAAACAATACATACCACTATGTGTAAAGGTATCCTCAAAGTCCTCGGATCCGAGCCTAACAGATGACGGTATAAATATTACTAAGCTACATGGAACATATCATTTTCATTTTTGTGGTTGAAGTTTGTGGACATGAATACAAATGATTTTTAAAACAGTGTATAACTTGTGTGAAACTTTCAAGACATAACTGTGAAAAAACAAATGGAGGGATTCCCTGACAAAAACTCACGAGATATTTAATTTTGCAACCTTCCTACAGTAATTTGAAATGAACTACTTTTATACTTAGAAAATTTTTTACACTGTCAAGAAATTTAAAGGGTTGGAGGGCAAGTCCCTTGATATATACCCTGGACCAGTACCAGAGGTTTTTTTCAGAAACCCTGCATGAAAAGTCTCTGGCACCCAAGGTAGTCCTTTGAAAACTTGTTGTTGCGAATAATATTTATTTAAAATATCAGCTCAGATACAATGTGAAAGAAAGCTTCAAACCTTTTAAGAATCTCTTCAGGAGGCAGTTTTGTCTTTTCTGTAGACTTGGCAAGTCCTGCAGTTAGGATTCATAGTATATTATGAGAGTGCATTTAAACATTGGTAAATACGGTAATAACATAAAAAATTAAGGAGTGCATAAATTTCATCCATTCTGAACAAACACAATCAATGTTTTGGTATTGATGTACCGTATTTGAAAGTTTACCTTCCTCAAGACTGTCTCTACTGATTGACAAAGCTGAACTATCAAAATGACTCCCAGCAGAAAGAGCTGTTAGTGAGCCCTTGGCAGAGTGTGGAACTGCTGTAGGAACAATTGGAGTTGCAGCCTAGGAAGATTGAATTTATGTTAAAACACTTCTGGATACCATAGAGATGAGATAGCTTGGGGTAGAATAAATGCATGGAATGCTAGTGTCTCGACTCTACTAGGGGGTTGGTATAGGTAATAGCATGATTTGTAGTGATATTTGGCATAAATACCACGAGTGATATTTCAAAATTGTTATACGTAATTTCACGAGCCCTTAGGCGAGTGAAATTTGAAACAATTTTGAAATATCACGAGTGGTATTTACGCCAAATATCACGGACAAAATATGCTATTATTTGCTTATACTACTACCGACAAAAGGTTTGTAATTTTCACATGTAGGTATTTCAAATTAAGCTGAAATACCACTGCTCTAAGCCAATCAAATTGCAGAAATTTCTCATGTAGTAGTATAAGGACAGAAATAGGACAGAAAACCAGTAATTATCATTCTTAACCAATGCATCTGGGAGTGGGGGTGGGGTGGGGGGTGGGGGGGGGTTTACTCCCTATAATGACCTATACAGGGAGGGTCCGCCCAAAAGGGGTACCTTTTTTAGGCTTCAATGAAAGGGTAGGCATTTTACTACTGTAGTTGAAGTATAATGAAAGGATAGAGAAATCTGTCATTTTGGTCTGTAAAAATACCCAACAGGGCTAACAAATGCATTCTGGTTTTGTGATTTATTCATATTTGAAAGACAGTGCATTTACAGCTGTTCTGTACAGTTTAAAAAGAATGATGAAAGGATAAAGACCCATGAGAAAAGAAGTAAAAGAGCGGGGAGGGGGTGGGGAAGAAAGGAAGGAACTGTCATTTTTTGATGTGTCATCAACTGTCAAATTGACCAATAAAATGTTTGGCCTTCCGTGGAACTTTAGAGGACTAAAACCAAAATAAATTTTTTTTTTTTTGTATTTTGGTTTTGGATGGCGCTTCATGGTGATTTATTTTCAAAATATTTGTCTGCAAGCGTTTCCTTCCTTCCCCTCCCCTCCCCCTTTTTCACTTTTTGGCTCTCGTTTCATTTCTCGTGCGGTCAAAACCGTGTATTTACAGCATTCTTTGTTCGAACCAAACGGAAACGCCCTTTAAAAAAAGGGATGCAAAGTTTCAAACTAGGTATGTCAAAGGGGTTCCATTTGCCTATAGAAGGTATACAGAAGGGGTATCTCTTCTGTCAAAAATGGTACAGCTGTATATAATGTAAAAGGGTTTAAGGAGTTGGACCTCTGGGCACTGGGTGTCCCTGTAAAAACTCAATACTCAATACTCCCCCCCCCTCCCACCCCCATGCAAGAAAAATGATCTTTACTATGCTCTAAAAAGTGGAAACAAACACTGACAATTTTTCTAAGAAATTTTTGCACCCTATCTGTGGTTTATCACAGTGGGTGTGTGCTAAATCAACAATAAATGAGGTTCACTATTCTGTAAAACTTTCACCCCCCCGCTTAGAGGGTGATTACTAGTGGCCATTTTTAAAGAGAAGTTCACTGAACATTCTTCTTACATTGTCTACTGCATCTTTATCTTGATGTTTGAGTTCTTCTTGTTCTTTGACCTCTGACTTCTTTGGTTTCAGCCAGCTCTGACGAGTAGCTTCTCTTTTATCATTGTCATCCTCATCATCTTCCTCGGCCCACCAAGGCATTTGATCTCGAACTGGCTTTGTCTTCAAATCAGGAGTCTTTATCCGTGGAGAGCCCATTGATGACTCATCTGACATGGACTGAGAAGATGAATTGAAAAACAATATAAATTATTGGGCTTAATTAAAATTGAAAGGAAAATAAAGATTTCAACTGCATGCAGTGTCTCTAACATTGGGGTACGTAAATTCAGTACCGCTAAAAGTAAGTTCACAAGCACTCGGGTCTCCAATCCTCGAGACTTGACTCATGATTCTCAAACTTTCGAGGGTTGAGTCTTGAGTTTTGAGTCCAAAGTTTCAAGTCAAGAAATATAATGAGCATGTCCCTTGACTAATCTCTCGAGGAACAAATTCATCAAATAGTTTGCACTCTGTTTGCTGTTTTAAAGGATAATTGTGAAGTAAACCCTGTGCAAATGACTTTTGCAGTGCATATCTTCTCAATTATTGCCTTGCTTGTCACCTCCAGTTGAGACTGTCAATTTAATTTTGGGTGGTACTGTATAATGTGTCAGGATCAAGATCATCAAACTGTACAAAGACTTTGGGAGGATCACCATGTAATTTTTAAGCATTTGTCTGTGTCAGACCTTGCTTTTATTCAGTTGACATTTTGTAGGACCCCTCCCACACACCGGGTACTCCCTTTCTTAAAACTGTCTACAAATCTTGATATGGCCAAGCGTACCAAAGGATGACAAATAATATGACGCCGGATAGCCATGAAATAACACACTGATTTCGGAGCAGCCATTGCAACACTTGCAAACCCTTGATGAAGGAGGAAAATGACGACTATTTGAAGACTTTACAACTTGAAGTCACACAATGCGAGATAACAAAAAATTACAAATCATGTTTTACAGCCTTCTGAAGTTTTTATAGAATGACTCAATCATTACACAAGACAAAGTGTCTTTCCTGTTATTTCCATGATACAGCTATATTATAAGTTATCAAGCAACTGGGCCACTTATGCGGGGAAAAAATAAGATGTTGTGTCTTACGGACTTCTCATATAAATGGCAGAAAATAATTGTGTTCCAGCTTAAATAAGACACAACACAGCTAAGAGACCTCTTACACTGTATATGCTCGTATCTATGTCTTATCTAAGACGTGTGTTAATTACTGTACGCCGCGTCAAAACACACTTTGCAAACATACATTTGTATTTGTTAGCTGCAAGAAGCAATGAAAATGTATGAAAAATTACTAAGCGGCGCGAAAATGAAAACACTGACCACTGAGTGACTGCCCCGCTCATTCCCCAGTCAGGGAGGCGAAGACTGTGAGTTCTAGCTTATGCCCCGCTTTCCGGGGAGCAAAAATGGTGTGTCTTTGAAGTGAAAGGGGGGCGGGGGATCAAGGGGTTTCAAATCGGCTTGTGCACAAGATAAAGATAAGATGAGAAACTACAAGTGTGACAGATCATAGAACTTTGGAAAGCAGTTTTATTTCAGGTTTAATTCCTCCATAAAATATTAAGCCTAAGTAAACCTACGCCTTTTAATTGAAGTTAAGCGTACATGTAAAGTTTAATTTGCTTACCTCATTTAGAAACTTTTCAAATTCGGCGTCCAAATCGATATCTTTCTTTTTAAAGCGATCTCGTAAATTTTCCCACCGATCCGACATATCTGAACCTGAAGTTGATCTTGCCTTTTCCAATGTTCGAAACACGTTATGCAAAGAGAACACTATTCGATCTGTACCACACCAACATCTGCCGCCATCTTTTCAAAGTGAGATATGTCAACAGCTTCGTAACCAAGCCAGCAATTTAACCACAGGCTTACCAGGGTGCGTCTTCGCGCGTCGACAGTCCTTTACTTCTTTAGTTGCGTTACGTTATTCCCCGGGTATATCACGAACCAATGGAATCCCGGTTATCCTGAATTATTTCTACTTTATTTTCAGTCGCAACTGACTTGTATCTTTAACTGTGATGATCTTCTCTCTATTTATATCTTCATTCCGCGGTTCAGCCTTTGATAAACTGACAGTGAAAGTTTTATTTCCTATTGGAAGGGGAAACTGTTGTATTGTGGATAACTATTTTATTCTTTTTACCCCAGTCACAGACTGGCTCGCTTGTCATCGGGCCCTTTCTTTCTGAGTAATTTTATAAAGAGCGGGGTGAATAGGCCAATGGATCGGCGGATTTTGAATTTTTTTGCCCGGATTTCGGATTCAAAGCGATATTTTAGCGGATTTCCGGATAATGCAATTGCAGCGGACAGCGGATTCATCCATTTTTTTGGCCCGGATTTTAGACTTTGCATGAATAAAAATATTTTTGCCCGGTTTTCGGATTCAGGGCGAAATTTTAATGGCGGATTTGGTTACTAAATATAACGGATCGGCGGATTTGCATAGCTCACTCCCCTCTATAAATAATTGTTTTCGACATCAATTTCTACTGTATTCTAATGTGCTTTCTTTTTTCATTATTGATTTATTATTTAGGATTTCTGTTTTGTTTGAGATATTTTGCTTCAGATATTTGAGGACAACGATATCATAATTTTATATACCTACCACTTAACAACATTCGGCACAAAGTGAAAGCACAGCAGTCAAAGGAGTCGTAAAAGGTTATTTTTCCTTTGTTACGCAGCTAATGCATTTCCGAAGAAAGACATTTATCTTGTAATTTTGAACGAGGAGACGACTTCCTACAATGAGTAAAAAATATTAGGCCCTTATTTAATGAATCTCACCTGGAATAAATACTGAAGAAACGAGGCGACTGAAACAAGCATGTAGGAGACAAAAACAATAACCTCAGCCGATTCTGATTGTCAGAATTTATGCCTGAAGCTATCCCAAAGCTTTTGATAGGGCTATTATTTTTTTTCCAGGAAATAAATGCGCTAATTACTTGAGAAGAGTAATACATTCTACGTAATAGCACTCTGAATTACAAGGCAATGATTACCGACAGTCGGAAGTGAAATTTATGGTTTACCCCAGGATTCGAGAAAAAGCTTCGTACTCTAGATCCTCAAAGCTCAGTGAACATTTAACTGAACAGTAATTCACGCCAATTAGTTGTGGCATACATAAAAAGAAAACAAATCTGAGTTTTGATGGACTCTTAAATTTAACGCCATTTCGACTATAAAGATAAACGGGTTATTGATTTCAAGATTTGGGTAACATGTGTGCTGTTAATTGTCATTTCGCCTGAATATTGAACATTTTGATAATTGATCTAGGCAGTTTAATCTCTTAAATTCTTTTCCTCCCAAGTTGCTGAAAATATATCTTTCCTTCTGAGCTGACCAAACTGTATCCACTTTAATTCCAATTCATTCGAATGGTTCAGTTTTGTAACTTTGTCAAGATTTTATTCAGTTTTCGCCGATCGTGTGTCCTGCCATCGTTTTTGAGAGCATCGTACAAGAACAGTGACAATAGTGGTGATTAACACCTTTAAACTTCAATAAACCATTTACACGATGGCGTCATTTTAATACAACGACCGGAGTCCATTTTTTTGTTTGAGGGGTGATATTTCAATTTCGTAATCCCAGAGAGGTTTAAATGATAAAAGCTCATATTTGCACAAGAAAGCAAAACTGTGGATGATGCTCAGGTGAAGTAGTATAATGACGTCATCTTGCAAATGACCTATAGTGCACTAATTTTTAAAACAGTACTGGAGATTTAATGAGCGTCCTCTGAAGTTTAAATGGAATAAAAAACTACTCAGCCAGATGTTAAATTTCCATCATTTACTGAGCCTTTAAAGGGAAAATGTGCATGATCCAAAAGGACACTTACTTAATGATTCATTTCATTGCAAATAAAAGTAGTATCCTCGAGGACAGAGCCGCACATAGAGAAATTCACAGAATCAACTCTATAACTGTAAAGTCAACTGCGGCACTTCGACAAACGCTAACTGAAGAGCAAACTTCTCATTGCGGCGCGGTTTTCTGTCACCCCCATCCTTGTAGGTAGGTTTAAATTTTAAAACATATCTATAAGTATATCAGGGTTATGCATAGCAAAAAAACACCGCATCAAAATCAAGTGGCAACTCTATACCCGATAACTGAAGAACTGGCATCCAGTGCGGTAAAGGGCATGTTTTTGTTTCATCAGTTAACTGATTGCTCTTGATAGTTAAGTTTAGTTGTTACCGTACATATGCTCTAGGCCTTGAACACAAAATATTTGGTTGATGCAGTCTCGATCAGTGTCAAGAAAACGACCTTATTTATTCTAGGCGATGAAGTCATTTTATGTCATAGTTAGATAGTAGCCGTTTTTCTATGGTCGCTCAGTCTTGGAAGGTGGTAGACCATTTGCATTTGTTGTTACTACTAAGACCAGAATTCACTTAGTTTATTTTCTTTTTCTCTTAAAATTGGTAATTCCAGTAATAAAAAATTAAACATCCCAAATTTGCGCAAGAAAAAAAAAACCTGAATTATTCTGGTAGAAGTAGTAGTAGTGGTAGTAGTCGTAGTCTAGTAGGGCTTTTCGTAGTACTAGTAGTAGTAGCAGCGGCATCAACAGCAGTAGTAGTAGCAGTAGTAATAAAATGACTACAAGAGTAGTTAATAACCTATTGTCTCCTTTTCAGTCATTCATTTGTTCATTTATTTTTTTAGATTATCAGAAATTTATCTTATCAATGCGTTTAATCCTACAGTCACGGCAAGGATGAAAATTTCAAACATCTCTGATTATGGGAATATTTCCTCCTCGCCAAAAACCACAAGTCATCCACCAACAGGTATAACAACCGCCTCACAAACAATCAACATACTTGTGGCAACCGTAGCCATTATAGGAAACACACTGGTGATTTTAGTGTTCATTCAAGACAAGAAGCTACTAAGGAAATCCTATAACATTTTGATCCTTTCTCTGGCCCTAGCTGATGTGCTGACCGCCGTAACCTTGATCACAAACCCAGCTTTGGTTCTTGGTGAGGCGTTCCCCTATCCAAGTAATCCATTTTGGGGGGACATTTTTTGCCGAGTGATCTGGAGTCGATCGTTTCTCTTCCAGCTTGTAGTATTCTCTGCGTACATCTGCTTGGCGTTAATGACGGAGCGATGGTACGCTGTGATCAGACCACTCAAATATAGTGACACTTTCAACAAGAAGCGAACTCTCATTTACATCTTGGTTGTTTGGCTATGGTCGCTAATTCTCTGTTGTTCCACTCTATTCGAAATAGAATACGTTTCATCTTATCCACCAACTCGACCCTGCAGATGGCTGTTGCTTTGGGGAAAACAACGTGCATTAGTGGGGATAATTCAAGTCTTCTTCAAAATGGTTCTTCCAAGTTCCCTTATGCTGGTTTTGTTCATCCACATGGTGTACAAGACCAGCAAATCTGATGTAGCCTCAACAGAAAGCAGGGCGAAACTGCGCGGGAAAATGACGCGAATGATCGGTTTCGCTTGTTTTATGCTGATCATTTGTTTTGCGCCCAGTCAGACAAACTTCGCGTTGGCCATGGCGGGAATAACGCGTCTGGATTCCAAACTACACCACGTCCTGTCCCTCCTGGTTTTTATCAACAGCTGCTTGAATCCGTTCATATATGGGATGAGTAACCAGAATTATCGCCGTGGCTACCAAAAGATCTTTGGTTCTCTCATGTGTTGCCGAAAATTGAATAGCAGCAGTAACATGATTACCCCAGGCTCGTGTAAAAGTAGAAGTACCGAGCATGAAAACGCGCATGAAAATGGCGGAGAAAGCTGCTTTTACTTGTCTGAGAGGGACACTTAATTGGCGGAAGCAGATAGTTGGTACTCTTAAACTCGGCTAATGATGATGAAATAATAATAATAATAATAATAATAATAACAATAATAGTAATAACAATAATAATAATAATAACAATAACAATAATATTAATAATAAACTTCATGGGCAGTTTTGGAGGAACACAGCAGAAGGAAGAGAGCAAAAGACGTGGGAGTCGCTGAAAAAGGACAAACTAAAGAAGGAGACGGAGGGTATGATTATGGCGGCACAAGACCAAGCCTTGAGAACTAATTTGGCAAGCAAAATGTGTCTGCAAAGTATAGGATGTGCGGAGAAACTGATAAGACAATTAGCCATATTGTATCGGAATTCAAGAAACTTTCTCACAAGCAATATCGATATTGGAGGCTCGACAAGGTGGCGCAGGTGGTTCAGTGGGACCTATGTGGAAAGCTGGTTTATGACAGGGATGAAAAATAGTACAACTTCATGAGTCACATCCACTACCAACAAGTTGCAGTGGGACTTCAAAATACACACAACACAACATTCAAAATACAATCAACACAACAAGACTGACATTGTGGTATTGAATATGATTGAACGGAAGTTCCTGATTATTGATGTTGCTTGTCCATTTCAAATGCTAGTGAAAGACAGAGATAGAGAATATTGAGTACTACCAAACGGATATGGAAATTGCGCAGAGTAACTGTGGTTCCAGTCATAATTTGATACATTATGAACTGTCTCGAAAGGCATAGAAAAGTGGTTAGCAGAGACTGGTGTCACATTCGTTTAGAATCATTGCAGACAGCATGCTTACTGGGTAGAGCCAGAATCCTTTGCAAAATTTTGGACACATAAGGTCACGGGCGGTGACTTGTTGTTCAAGGAAGACTCCAGCAAAACATTCAGAAGGTGTGTTTTATGAGGATAATAAAAAAAGTAATAATAATAATAATAATAACAATAACAATAACAATAACAATAACAATAACAATAATAATAATGATAGAAAACATCAAGAAAGTATCAGAAAGAGCTACTGTGACAGAGATCCAAAAAATCTGCATGCTGCGATCTGCACGAATCCTCAGGAAGATGCTTAGTGTATGAACAAGAATGATGACTTGAGTGAACGACACTCCAGGTGCATGCTTTGAGCCCGGCTGAAAAAGAACACCAGCAAAGACTGTGACATAAGAGACAATAATAATAATAAACGTCAAGAAAAGAAGGACATCACCATTCTCTATGACATGTCTATTCATACGGATAGAGAAATTTCTGCAAACCACCCTGACATTGACCCCGACCTGGATCGACTAAAGGCCTTCGATGGTGTGCCCCACACCCGGATCGTCAAGAGCCTCAAACTCGCTCCACTATCACCAGAGTCATACGGGAAAACATGAAGTGGTGGAAGACGATCCTCCACCTACACCACGATAAGGGAATGGTGACATTCAGACCTATCGAAATCAAAAGTGGCATCTATCAGGGAGACTCTCTGTCACCTCTAGTATTTTGTCTTGCTCTTGCTCCTCTAAGCTCCCTCCGGAACAAGAGTAGCTAAATAACAACCCACAACGAAAGATCATCCACCTCTTCGACATGGATGACCTGAAAACTTACGCGAAAAATGACGACGAGCAAACGGGCCTCCTGTCCTGCTGGCGTGGACAAAGACAAGACCCACAGATGGCCAAAAGCAGCTGGCTTCAAGGAAGAAACCGAGCGCTTCATCATCGCATCCCAACATTAAAGCCTCCCAACACGCTGGTACTAACACAATTCAACAACCTCAAGAAGCCTGACATGGACCCAAAATGCAAACTGTGTGGCCTTTTCGACGATACCATTGACAATCTGGTCTCTGGCTGTACATCCACTGCCACAACAAGGCAGTTGCACACATGCACTTGAAGTTCAGCAAAGAGTTTGGCATTAAGGCGAAGGAACGATGGTATAAGTATGAATCCAAGACTGTCACCGTTCTGTGTGGACATGCCCATCCACACTGACGGGACTGTAGCAGCTAATAGGCCGGACATTGTGCTAAAGAGCAAGAAGGACAAAACCTGACTTCTCATTGACATAACTATACCCCTCGACACCAACACCTCAGTCAAAACCACGGAAAAGATTAAAAAATAAAATTAATACAAGGACTTGGAAATCGAGGTTGAGCGAATGTGGGGGCTCAAAACAACAACAGTTCCGGTGGTTATGGGAGCCCTTAGCACCATCAAGAAGGACATTGAAAACTGCACCAACAAAATCCTTGGCAACATCATCATTCATGAGCTGCAGAAAATAATTCTCCTTTCTCCAGCCGATCTTCTCAGGCGGGTCCTCTCCATCAAGTAGACACCGTCTTTGCCTCCCAAAGTACATGGTTTGGACTCGGATGTTGAGAGAGAAAATCACTCCAATAACACTAGTTTATCATATATAATTATACGATAACTCTTATACGACCATGAAGAAGTTGACGATCACGATGACGATAACTATGACAATAACGATAACGATAACGAAAACGAAAACGATGACGTTCACGGCAATGACGATGATGATGGTGATGATGACGATGATAATAATAACGTTTCCTTTATTCACGCGTGCAATATTAATAGCACAAAAGCTAGTGGGACCGAGAAGAACCCCAACTGGGCGGAGACAAACTAGTTGGCTATTCAAAAGCATAATCGAGGAATTGTATGCGGAGCTACAGTGAAAAAAATCCAGATAGCGGAGAAGCTTAAAGGTACTTTGATCAGCACGGCTATAGCATGTTTCGAGGCGCTTTTTCTATTCCGAGTATAGGACCCCCTCGTATATAAGCCCTTCCGTTTACAAGCCCTCCTACACCCCTTACGAAGCTATATAAGCCCATGGTTTATAAGCGCAGTGCTCAGGAAAGGTCCTTATAGCGCCAATAACCTTTTCATTTCAATTTAAGTGTATACAGAAAATAAAAAAAGATTAACCCTGATAGCTTCCTTATCTCATTTTACGAGCATACATGTCAATCGACCGAGATTCCGAGTAAAACATACCTTCATCAAAGTTTTTATGGAGAACTCGTGAAAACGTAGTTTAGAATGAAATAACAAAAAGAATTTAGATGACAAAAGGACATATTTTGAGTTGACGAGATAAATAACTATAAGGTGAACTTTAATGCTTGTCAAAACTTAGCAGCCAGAGAGAAACAGCTAAACACGCCGCCACGAGAATTTTTAATGTTACTCATGATGACGTGCTCTGTTTCGAAAATTCTGGCGTTCTTTTATGATATTATGGATATTGATTTAACTGAGTTAGTTTCTTTGTTCTTAAAAACCAAAAGCAACAACAAATTTTATTGAAACTCGCCTATAATCAATTTAATATTTTTTCCCACCCGAAATAGACTAGGAACTAATCGAGGGGGAGGATCGAGGTAAAGACATAGTTACACCCCTGGCAAGGTTCTTGTAGATAGACAAGTTTTTTTGCATGGTTGTATTAGTGGCAATGAATATTTTTAACTGCTCGCTCGGGGTACCGGCAAGAGGCTGCTTAATAGAGGTTGGCTACTCAATAGAGGTTCGTCATAGATTAGTGTATTTCTTAGCGGTATTGCGAAACATCGCTTTATCTTGAAACAAACACGCGACAGGAGTGGGATTCGAACTGGTCCATAATCAGTCGTTCTATCACAGTCGGACTGTATTTTACTTCATCACATTTTTAAAATAAGGCCAAATTATAAAGAGCATCACCGCTTAATAGAGGTGATAACAATATTTAATAGGGATGACCAAAAGGAGGGCCGCTTAATAGAAGTTTGATTTCCAATTCTTTCCTACAATTATTGAGGGACTTTGATAACTGGCCGCTAAATAGACGGTGGCCGGTTAATGGAGTTTTAACAGTGTTCGAATTTTCCCTGTAAGTAACGGTGCGAACATGGAAACACGAAACTTTCTCTTGTGTATACATTCAGCTTAAAAGACGAAAATTTGCGTAAAATTGCAAACAATTGGTTTATGAAGTTATGTGCTAAATTTTGGTTGCTAAATCATTCCAAGAAGATTCCTGCCAGTGGCAACAGACTCCCATCTAATGAAAGATAATCTACGGTAGAAGTTCCAAGAGACTTTGATGGATTCCGCCGGCAATTATTGTGTTTAAGTTCAATTGGCGAGGTTAATTTTATCTTGCTTGAATATACGCAGGTCGCTGTAACTTGATTATTTGTTGCATTGCATTCCATCTTTTTCGGTTGTGGGCCTTTCCATTGTAAGAACTCATATCGATACTAACGAAGCTCATCCCCTTTGTCGTCGAGCGTAAATAAACTTCATTTTGATATACATAGCTTAACTTGCCGAGTTTTAGCCTCGATGCGTAATTTGAAAACTCTAGATTGAGCCATCAGCTTTTTTTTCTGGTGTTTAATAGTTTCTACATAAAACTCTTTGAATATCATTCCCAATTCCCAATTTACTTAATTTACTGTTACTTAACTTTGTGCACGCGGAAAAATGGCTTACCGCGGAGACGTAAATTCGTCCAATATTGACAATTTGAAATTCCGACTACCCAATAAAGCAATGGAAAAAGCAGCTCTTTTTTGAATTCAAAATTAATCACTGGGAAAATACTATAGTCAATCGCATTTAAGCTGATAGTTGAACATGAATATCTGCGTGGGCTTTCCATTGTGAAAGTCACTGATTTAATTTGTTCCGAAAATCACATGAGTACAACGGAACTTTTCCTTTTGCTCAGGTTGTCAATCTTAGATATCTAGATCTTATGTCACTGAAATACTTGGTTTCTTCACTTTTTCAGTCGCTCTTTTTATTCCTCTTATTTATTTAATTTAATTTAGGCTGACTATTTTCCTGTCTTCGGAGGTCAGCATTTCTTGCGCATTAGCGGGTGATGAAAACGAAAAAACATTAGCTCAGATCGGAAATTATCAATGAGAGTGAATCATGTTAAAGAAAAATCAATCGTGTTTTGATCGTAATTAGAAATGCCATTAAAGGTTCAAAAGATATGATGGCTTAAAGAAGTTAATGATCCAGCTAGTTGTTAATTTCCATTAGGCTAGCTATTATAAAGAGAACGAATCTGTTATAATCCAAGCTGAGACACCAGTACTAGTCGCATCTCTTAATGACCGTCTCCTCGCAGACAGCCCAGACAGAGAAAAATTCGGCTTAGACTAACATTTGCAGTTGGACAATCCAGCAAAACTCAAAACACTTCTTAGTGGACTGTTGGTAACCTCCAAGGGAAGCTAATTGTTTCAGGTATTTATGTCTTTAATCTACGAGCAAAATAGGGAAATTCGAAATGTCTGAAAACTCGGCCCAAGCTTGACCCGATTTAAACCAGGAAGTCGAAGACAAGCTTACATGAAAAGACAGGACGGCATCGCGCATTATTAGCCTGCTTTTCGTATTCATAAATTAAAGCCTTTATAGATATCGCCGAGTGAATGAATTAGAAATTATTTTACCACACTTTACAACAACCAAGGAGAATTCGTGCCCTCGCTGTTTTCAAGACGAAATAAACCTTGAACGATACTGCCTTTACACTGTATTGCAAATTAGTGGTGTTTTTTGTTAAAACCAGAAGCATTTTCAAAAAGTCTGGAAAACACAGATGCCCTAGAGATTATTTTGCTGTCAAAATCCACAGAAGCACTGAAAAACCTTTTTCCTTAAAGCCCTTTTTCGAAGAAGAGAACCAGACGATATTACCTAGAAATTTCTGTAGAAAGACTAATTAAATAATTCCTAGCACACTCTGGCATTTGAATCATATTAGAGAGCTGGGCATACCTAAGTCGAAAATATCCCTGAAATCTTCGGGTTCCAAAATAGTTTCTGGAGAAGAGGCAGAAAAGCCTTAAGTTTCCGTACCTCTAAATGATATCGAAAATGTTTATAGGGCGTTCCCGGTACAGCGTGATCGACCATCTGCCATGGTCCGATTACATAAAACCTCAGCGCCAAATACCACCTGAGCGTCACCCACCCAGCCCCGCTTTGATCTCTTTGATAAAAAGAAAAGCAATTTAAGGAAGCCATGTTAATGGTTTACGGAATCAGAGTGAAGAAAATATTAATAGCTTTCAGGAAAAGACTAATCACCTTTTTTACCAACCATTAATGAACCCTTTGCATAAGAAAGCAGTGCTACTTTTCAAGACAATGCCGAATTGAACTCTTTCAAGTTTTAAAGTCAAGAAACAGAACTATTAAATAAGCTGAAATGAGTTTCAGTGCGACTCAAGGAGACGGCTGAAATTCAGGTTACATAACTCTGCTTTAAAAGTTCACTTAGCGAAGACCAAATTGAATGGCCTTAATAGTACAATGTTGATCTAGGAACCATTAAATTTTGATCGAATTTTTTATTTACTCCCAGTTGTCATGACAGAGATACTTTTAATCGCTAACTTTCATATGTTACAGACGCTTGAGTTATGGGCTGTCTCCAGTCAAAAATGCATGCAAGACTCACGTTCTGTTTTCATAATCCGAATCAGTTTGATTAAAAAATGAACCGATTTCCCTTCAAAATATTTTTTGCGTCCTGAAGACTACTCGAAGTTGTTTATGCAGTTAAGATCAGAAGAAAGGTCGATCAGTTTAAAATATGATTAATCTCGGCTGATTTTCTTTGATGCGCTGATTTCAATTCCATTAGCCGAGAACGAGACTAAAAGTTTAGTTTTGAATTTTAAAGGTTTTAGGTCTTATTGAAGAATTGTTTTAAATGGAATAAAATTCGATCAGTGGTAATGGTAATGGTAATGTCGCGGATTAGAGGACAACAGTGTGTGACGTCTATTTTATTAAAAGCAAGCTCAGCCGTCAGTATACAAAGGCTCTCTCGGGCGGCCGCTATGGGTTTATAAGTTCACAATTTTTCATTGTAAAGGTGATATAAAATTCATGCGAGACTGGCTTTATAATAGCTGATTTTGTTCTCCATTAGCAGAGATTTATTAAAAAGCGACTAAAAGCTTTTACCCTTCGTCAGCGAATGCTTCGAAATATCTGTTAGAATCCGGCTGGCTATAGAGTCGTTCAAAGACGACATTATTTCTAGTCACATCGCAAAACAGCGCTGTCTCCTCACGGGCAGGCAGGTGTAAGAGACTGAAAAGCCCAGATCAAAGCCAAAAGCACTGGTTCTTTAGCTGGTTTAAAATACTTTACAGCGTCTATCAGTTCATTGGGCCATCATTTGCCGCGAGACAGTGCTGGGCATTACGGGTTTGTGTTTTAACGTACAATTCAATTATGCCGAAGTGACCACTACACGTCAAGGACTTGCACAATCACTAAATGATCGAATGTCTGCTTCGATGATTTGTCTGATCTCTAGCTTTGCTTCTAGGTTTAGAGATTTGGGGTTAGAAGACAAGGAACATACTAGATGTTTGTATTTTAGGTTCAACCATTTAGTTTCTGAAAACCTTGACGGGCAGTCACCATAGCCATACAAATTTGTATATGGCCTTTAACCTAACGTGTTCTGTGTTTACAAAAAAAGAAAAAACCGTATAGTCAATTGTCACTAGGTTACTAGTAAAGCAAATTGGAGCCAATGAGCCCGATTTGGAAAAAATCGAGAGCCAAACACACACAAAATGAAAGCACTGCTCCAAAAAGAGCTTTCTTCATTTGAATGATTACCGGACTAAAGCTTGTGTACTTCTTCTTTTTAGTCGGGCGTTTCAAGTGCCTCGTTCTCCACTAAGACATAATTTCTGGAGATTTCCTTTTAAATCTCGTCGAATATTCATTAGGTCCAAAACTGTGTCCGAACATTCGTTTGGAGTCTTTGCACTATTATTCTTTGAGAGTTTCTCGTTGAGATTTCAAAATGTTTAGTCAAGAAAAAGGGGTTTGATGTTATAAAATTAGGGAGATTGAAATTTTCGTTGAGTAGCTTCTTTGGCGTGTACGTGTGGAGAAACTCATGTAGCCTCTTCAACAGCCTCACAAAAAGTGAAATAACCGACATGAAATGACATGACATGAAAGTTTCTTAAAACTGATTTTGGTCCCTAGATAGGGTTAATTAACAATTCTGGACTTATCTCCCAAGAAATTTCTTGCAATTTGACTGTCTGTTCAATATTTTTCTTAGATCTTAAGTTATTCATCTAACTTGTGATTAAACTTCGGGCAAAGACGAACATCTCCAACTTCAACCA